>OZ025295.1:129331325-129932241 GCA_964019185.1 Maratus speculifer | reverse complement strand
TCCTATATTCGTCATCTAGAATGTTCTTTTATATGTCCGCACATAATAGCGCAGAAACTACCCAACAGAATGCTTTGAATTATAATATATATACTCGTTGCAGAATTTTCATTACTCATTTAAAGTTTTATGAAAAGCGAATCAAAGCTTAAAAGGACATTAATAAATGTTTTCTTCATTCTATTAAAACCTATTCTGCGTGACTAATTCAATGATATCCAGTGATAGGTGATGATTCTAGGTTGTCATTATGATTATAGCTCATTTAAGGTGGAGGTAATATTATTTCCCTATTACCATGAATTTAATATACATAATCGTAATAAATTTTGTATTTGGGGTATTTTTACAAAAGAGTGCAACAGTTATTGCACCAAATTTTCAATGTTTATACAATGAATATTCTTTGTTCTAAAGAATAAACCATTTCCGCAATTTTTTTACAACATACATAAAACTCTACTAAAGAACTTCTTTAAAACAAATTAGCATTTCTTAGAATATAACAAATTTTTTAAAATAGCAAAATTGATTAATTTTTAACAACAACAACAAAAAAAACTACTAAATCGTTTCACTTTATTTTAAAATATGATGCACAAAATATTCTTTAAATTAGACGATAAAAAGTAATTTAATCCGAGAAAATACGGCTTTTTTAAATGTAAAATCGTCTGCAAAACTCGTATGCTGCTCGTTGAATTCATTTCCAGTTTCCAATCGCTGCTATTATATAAAAGGATTTATTATTTCCATGACAACAACACATTTCATTGAAATTATACCGACTGAGTCCAAAATCGGGCTTTATGTCGAGTGCACAGGTCAAATGTATGTTGTTCAATAAAAACAAATAAACAAAAGTTCAAAATCGGGCCCTAAGAGCAAGATTGCATTGTCAAACGAGACCCACTCCACAGCCTTAAACTCCTTATTTTGCTTCAGTACCAAATGACGTTAATATCCATCTCAACACCGCACCTAGCGCTCTCAGCGCCATCTATTGTTTGTAATTCGAACTAAAATTCAGAATCACAGGAAAAAAACTTTTGACCTTTGAGATGATTCTCGTGCAAGAATTTTTTAAATATCTGTAAAAGTTTGCAAGTTATTGATTTTTAAAATCGTTCAGTCCTTTTCAGGACACCCGGTAAGTAAAATATATTATTTAACTGAACATAAAATAGCTTAAATAGGAACTTAACAGTTTTTCTTTTGTAGCGTGCTATTTCAGTGGGGGAGTATGAAAATTAATACAAAAAATTGTGATTATATTGATAAATGAAATTGAAATGAATTATAAATGAAACTTTTCGTATTACAGTCAGGTATATTCTTGATCAAAAGAAAAGACTATATCTCTAAGGAAAAAATTTTCTTGTTTCATTTTAAAACAACAAAATAAGATTGATACTGTTTTATTAGTCGAAATTTTGGAATGTTCCATAAACCATACTTTATTTTATATTACAGTTAGGCTAACTTCACTTAAACTAGCGATGCACAACCTTTTCGACAGAAAATCGTTTGACACCAGAATATTTCAAAAGTGACGTTTGTTTTCTTTCATAGCAAAGTTTCTGTCATTATTATTAGGAAAATTATTCTGCATAAAATTACTGGTATCAGTTTGGCCCGCGGGCCACAGGTTGTGCACCCCTAACTTAAACATATTTTAAAAATAGAACCTTGCATCTCTCTGAAACTACTTTAGCATGCTCTGCAGGTCTTTTATTTTATCTTTGCTAATGCAATTCTTCTATCTCTGTGCTTACTTTAGGATGTGGTAAAGTCCTTCGTGTAAATGATGTTGATACTCCTCGTCGTTTGGAGGGGCTCCTTTGCAAATTCACCGCTGTGAAATTCTGGTCACAACAGTTGCTTGTCTTAAACTCATTATTATAAAGAAGTTGTGTGAATCATATTGTATCACCTTGGTCTACGGAACGAGATTATAGGCAAATTTTTTGCTACACGAGTGGAAATCTAAGAACTGTTCTGATTTCATTTTCAGGGTTGTAAAAGGATTACTGCGATTTACTCTCAGCAACAGACGTACAAATGAAAGTGGTGAAAAATATTCTGCTACATTCATTGATCTTTCTATTTGGCTCTGAATATTATCCACTTCTTACATACATGAATGTCCAGGTGTAAAATATCTTAGAGTAATGTCCATAATATGTGGATGAGATTGTATAAGTATTGCAAGTGCATAAGATATCATTTGGTTTCTATTCTGAGCAACACAACTATCACAGTATAAAATTAAACTAAACTATCTATTAAAATTAAATTATCAGCATGTAGAAAGTCTGTCAGTATCATCCGAACAGTTGTTGATACAGCTGAGCTTATGTCATTCCCATCTCTGTCTGACATGCCGTTTATCCATAAGAAACAATATGTTTTCTTTTCTTTCTTCTATGTTGCCTGTGCTGTCATGTTATAAAAGTTAATTTTCTCTATAGAAAAAGTTGCTGACATCACTTTTGGGACATGTTATAACTTTTCTAATACAAAACAAATGACTGACTTATCAGGGGAATTTCTGTCATTATTTCAGAGAGTTCTGGTAGATTCAACTTCTTTTTTTTTGTTCAGATCATATTTAAATTGCATGTCATTATTAACTTCTCCCTGGGTTTCAGCATGTTTATACTCCTCACAGTGATTACACCTATCTTTCTTTGATTTATTGACTTTCATGTTGAACTGCGTATTAAATATGTACCTATAACATAAAAGTTTCACTGTCTCTACATTGCTCTGTCAGCATTTCTGAAAGTACAAGTCATACATTTTCTATAAGTTAAGCCCTGATTCTATATAGCTTTTTTTAGTGCTTGCTCTGTTATAGTGTGACTCAATCTTGGGAAAACTTTCAATATGAGCTTTTATTTTATTAATAGCATTTGAGACTATTCTGCTTGAAAATTTGCCTCGGGTAATTTGTTCGGAGCTGGAGACAAGGTATTTCCAGTAAGATGTACATAAATACATAAAGGCATTTTTAACTTACGAAAAATCCATAAGTCGTGCTATAAATTGGATTTGTAAGAATTAATTTTGCTGATTTTTTTAAATTGTTTTAGCATCAAGAATATCTACAGCTGGTGCTTCATCTAAACTGTCATCCATTTTTCCCACAGGATTTTCTAAATCTAAATGAATTAGTATTAGTCTTTCATTACTGCTTGGATCAGATCCATTAATAAAATTAAACACAATTCGTTTTGCATATCGACGTACTAAAAAACATATCTAAAAGGATTTTTACTGATAAAAAATTCCTCTATATTTTACCAAAAAACGATTTAGTTATCGAAATAATATATTCTTTTAACCAAGAAATAAAAGATTGCCGGTTTTCCTTATATACTGTAAAATAAAATAATAATATATTATCTTATATGCTGTCTACGATTACTTTGCACATAGAACTCTGTTATTCTGACTGATTTCAACAATTTTTGATGGAATTATATTATTCTCTTTCGCAAGCGGATGTAAATTATAAATATCAAAATTTTTGTGCAGAAATGCATTCATTGATACAAATAGAACATTCCTATGCCAAAAAGTCAATTTTTTTCAAAATGTCAGTCAGAACCTTATTATTCTCAGGTGACGATATATCAAAGGGTGCATGAATAGAACAAGTTTCAGTGTAGCTAACAAACTTTTGAAATAGCGAGTCACTAACTAATGCGAAATCTAACGCCGTCGAAAGAAAAAATAAGTTCTCTTGTCGTTCGGGGGGATAGATTGCGTAATCCGACTTGGCACGTCGTTTCGTAAGGAGTTATGGGATATGGAATGATAGTTTTTAAATGTAGATAAAAGGTTTTGAGAAAAAAATATCAATGTCTCAATGAAGTAATAAAATAAAATAATGGGTTTTTAGAGAAAGTGCTTTTTTTAACAGATTCAGGTTTTTTAGAATAAGAAAATAAAGAAGTTGTAGATTAAGGTTAAAGGATTAAAATGTAATGAATGTTAAGATATTATTAAAATACAGAAATAAAGTTAGATTTGATAAGAATTTCTGAAAGATTAATTTTGAATTAAGGCGAAAACTTGTATCATTACATATAGAATTCAATATAGTTTATATAAACTAAAAATTAAAATGTGAAAATAGAACCGAGGTACATCTCCTTCTCGTACATACATTTTATCAAACTGTACACAGCAAAATTTCGATCATATACTACTTTGATATATATTTGCTGAGTGATATAAACAAACAGAAAAAAGCAAAGAGATGCAATCATTGTAAGAGTGAGCTCATAATTAATAAATTTTGTAAGCTTGTAATTTTAAATATTTATGAAAATTTAAAAACAGTTTAATATATTGTAAGGAAATCTCGTTTGATGGTATAGAAACAAGATTTTAAAATATACTTTTTCTACCAAAAAGTGAACCGACTTCAAAAATACCGCAAAGTGAAAAATAATTTTTTTTTTTACATAATAGTAATAAGAAATTAAATTGAGAGCATAGTATTTACCATGCGTATTATTATATTTATGTACATTAATTTGATTTTTTTGGAGTCGGTGCCAGCCAAACCAAGTTACATGTAATTTTCCAATAGACACACATCCAAGTATCTACGAGTTTTTTTTACGATTTAATATTTAGTTTAAAAAATTAACTTTGTTCTTTTGCGATTTGCATTAGATAATTAATTTAAATTTTGAACTTGGCTGGCTGGCACCGACTCCAAAAAAATCAAATCAATATACATAAATATAATAATACCCATGATAAATATCACACTCTAAATTTAATTTCTGATTACTATTATGTAAAAAAAAAAATATTTTTCACTTTCGGTTCAATTTTTGGTAGAAAAGTTTATTTTACTCTTTTTAGTTTAAAGTTAACGATTTTTTGAAGTTGGTTAGTAAAAATTATAATAAAATTATGGCAAATTATACACGTATGTCAGGAGGGGGACCGAACCCACGCTCTCTTTAGAGAGCCAAAGCTTTAATCTTGTGAATTAGACCGCTCCAATAATACAACTCAGCAGTTTTTCTTTTATTAAATTCAAATTAAATTTGGTCCATCTACGTTTATAATACAATATTTAAAGTTCCTTTCAAAGAAAAGTGTTCCGCTTCTGTATTGTGTTCTTGTAACATCGCCTTGGCGACAAACACAGCCCACGCCAATTATACGCCAATCGGCAATTTACTGTAACCCTGCTCACGTGTTGTGTGACGCAGTGGATTGAGAGAAACAGTCTCTTAGCAACAAGCTCTAATACTGCATCAAGCAGCGACTCTTAGAAAAATAAACATTCCATTAAAATTACTTGCTTTTTCTTTTTAGTTTTTCTTTTAATTTAGTACACCTCCGTACATTTGGTCCTAGCGACCCGGAGGTATGAACGAATCAGTGTCTTTTCTATTGAATTAAATATTGAATTTATCGAATTTCGTCAACAAGATAATGTCGGAAACTGAGATAAAAGCATTGAACAGAAGGCGAGGGAATATCAAGGCCCAAGTCACCAGGATATTTAACGCAACGGATGGAAAAACATTTAATTTATCCGAATGGAAAGCCCACCTGGATTTACTGTCGAAAACAGAAGAAAAGTTTGAAGCTCCACAAATGTACGGAGGTGTACTAAATTAAAAGAAAAACTAAAAAGAAAAAGCAAGTAGACTGTAAATTTAATGGAATGTTTATTTTTCTAAGAGTCGCTGCTTGATGCAGTATTAGAGCTTGTTGCTAAGAGACTGTTTCTCTCAATCCACTGCGTCACACAACACGTGAGCAGGGTTACAGTAAATTGCCGATTGGCGTATAATTGGCGTGGGCTGTGTTTGTCGCCAAGGCGATGTTACAAGAACACAATACAGAAGCGGAACATCCCGCCCGGCGTTGAAATATTTTTATATTTCAAGATACATATGCAATACAAGTAATAATACAATATGATACAGATTATAAGCAAAAATAAATAAATAAAATAAATAAACACAAATAATACATGAAAAATTAATACATAATAAAGCACATTTAAAGTTTATGATCTATGATGTTGTCCTCAATGGGTAATATACTTATTTTTGAAATAGGTCGTTTAAAATTACCCTTAGCGGTACGAACTTCAACTACCCTGACTATCCCGTCCGCGCCTGGGAAAACCTTATTAATGCGGCCTAGTGACCAAGTGCAAATGGGTAATTGTGAGTCCTTAAGCAAAACTAGCATTCCTGGCAGAATATTAGGCTTTTTAAATAGCCACTTGTTTCTTTCTTGTAACTGGCTCAGATAATTATTCTGCCAACGTTTCCATATTAACTGCGTTAATTTTTGAATCCTTTGCCATTTATTTAGCAAATTATCTTTGACCTCACTTAAATTGGGTTCTGGAATTAAATTAAGAGGCTTTCCTATGAGGAAGTGACCAGGAGTCAACACCTGAAGATCGTCAGGATCTGTTGACAAAGGACAAAGCGGTCGCGAATTTAAAATAGCCTCTATCTGTGTGATAACTGTCAGGAATTCCTCGATCGTGAGATGAGCTGAACCCACAGCTCTTTTTAAGTGGTATTTGAAAGATTTGACTCCTGCCTCCCAAAGGCCACCAAAATTTGGCGCCCTAGGAGGGGAGAACTTCCAGTTAATACCTTCAGAAGCTAAAAAGTTCGAAACTTCATCACTCGTAACAAGTCTACGTAAACGTTTTAGTTCTGCTGAAGCCCCAACGAAATTTGTAGCATTGTCGCTAAAGATTACAGAGCTTTTCCCACGACGAGCGAAGAATCTTTTTAGAGTCGCTATTATAGCCTCGGATGTCAAATCTGAGACAAAATCCAAGTGCACAGCTTTAGTGACCATACATACAAATATGGCAACATAGATTTTCTGAAAAGTACCCTTTCTTTGACCTTTATATTTTATTTCAAAAGGCCCACTTAAATCTAATCCCACATTTGAAAATGGGGAACTGGGCACTATTCTTTCTGGAGGGAGATCCCCCATCATTTGACTAGCCGTTATAGGTTTAATTTTAAAGCATTGTAAACACTCATGTACAATTTTACGCGCAATATTTCTGCCACCGAGAGGCCAATATTTTTGACGCACAGTGTTCAAAAGAGATTGGGGTCCTACATGAAAATCTCGTTTATGATAATATTGAAAAATTAGTTTCGTCAAGCGACAGCTCGCCGGAAGTATAATGGGGTGTTTATGATCAAAATTCAAATTTGATTTTGCTAGTCTTCCTCCCACCCTCAATAAGCTATCTCCATCTAAAAAGGGATTTAAGAATTTTAACTTACTTGCGCGATGAACCGAAGATCCCGCTTGGAGGGCCGAAATTTCATTTTTGAAATACTTTACCTGTTCATTTTTTATTAAATAAACCTCTGGCTTTCTTAATTCCTCCAGCAACAGAGGGCCGGTTGCAGATGTTGCTTTTTTACATTTATGTATGAATCTGAAAATATAAGCTAAAATTCTAATTAATTTTTGGAAATTATTGCTAAGATTAATTAAATTATCACAGAAATTAGAGTCAGTATGAATAGCGAATGTCAAGTTGCTGGGAGCTTTAAGCTCACTAGAATAATGTTCATCTTTAATGTCACTTATATTAGAGTCAGTTTTTGCTATTGTTTCTTCAAGAATTGAAAGAGGCGGGCCATGCCACCACAACTGGTTAGAAGACAGGTTTTCCACACTTGCACCTCTTGATATCAAGTCAGCTGGATTGTGTTCTGACGGAATATGAAACCATGGAAAGTTCTTAGTTTGTTCCTTAATTTGCACAACGCGGTTTCCCACAAACGTTTTCAGGAGATGAGGAGCAGTGTCTATCCAAGCTAAAGCAATAGTTGAATCAGAAAACAAATTGACTGAAGCTACTTGTTTGTCTAATGAATTTAAGACCTTGTTAGTGAGTTTAGCCAGAAGAAGACATGCTGACAGTTCGAGACGTGGCACTGTTATTACTTTGGTTGGACACACGCGGGATTTACTACATAATAAGTAACTGATGGTTTCACTAGAATTAGATGTTTGCATGTATATCACTGCGCCATAAGCCTTGGAAGAAGCATCTGCGAAACCATTTAGCACCACTGATTGGTTCACAGCTAGGAAGCATCTTGGTACTTCAATGGATTCCAGTTCTTTAAGACTTTCGAGGAAGGTTTCCCATTGTTTGGCAACATGAGAGGGCAGCTTCTCATTCCACTCTATTTTAAGAAGCCATAGCTCCTGCATGAATATTTTTGCTTTAGCAATCACTGGCCCTAAGAGATCGAGAGGATCATAAATGAGGGCAATTTGCGAAAGTACATCTCTTTTTGTGAAATCACTCTTTGTGTTGATATTAACTTTATACCTAAACGTATCATTGAAACTGTTCCACAACATCCCTAATGTTTTAACAGTTATTTCTTCAGAATTTCTGTCCAGGGGAAACATGTGATTATCAGTAGATTGGACCTCATTGGTACACCATTTGTGTAAAACCATCCCTCCCTTTAGGAGGAGTTCAGTTAATTGCGATTTCATTAATCTGAATTCTTCTAAATTGGATGAGCCCGATAGGCAATCATCCATATAAAAGTCCTTCAAAACAATTTTCGATGCTAACGGGAATTCCTTTTTCTCATCTAGAGCTAATTGTTGTAATACTTTGGTGGCTAAGTAGGGAGCACAAGATGTTCCATACGAAACTGTTGTTAGCTGAAATACCTTAACCGGGGATGACATACTGTCTTTCCACAAAATTTTTAAATATTTGTACTGGGATGGATTTATTTCTATCATCCTAAACATTTGTTTAATATCCGCAGTAAAAGCATAAATATGCTTTCTAAATCTAATTAATATCGAAAAAAGATCATCTTGCAGAACTCCACCCTTACATAATAAATCGTTCAAAGATTTTCCGTTGGTTGACTTGGCACTAGCGTCAAAAACGACGCGTAGTTTTGTGGTTTTACTAGAGGGTCGTAAAACGCCGTGATGTGGTAAGTAATAGCCATCATTAAAGTTCGTGTTTTCTTTTATTTCATGCATGTGATTTAAATCTCTATATTCTTTAATAAATTCTGTGTATAAATTTTTCATAACAGGATCTCGATCTAAACGTTGCCACAGAGAGTTTAATCTTTTCAAAGCAAGATTTTTGGAATTTCCCAAATCGGGTTCTAAAACCTGTGGTTTAAACGGCATCGTGACCACAAACCTACCATCCGGTTTTCTGAAGTGCGTTTTATCGAAGTGATCATTACAATATTCTAATTCCTCACTGTTACAGAGTTTTAAATTTTGCACTTCTTCAATTTCCCAAAAAGACTTCAAAGTGTCATTAAGTAATTCAAGATTTTTTGTTAAGAAACAATAATTAGTATTATTATTATTTACTGTTTTGTCATAAATACAACCAGACACAATGTAACCGAAAATACTTGATTGCAAATATAAATTATTGCCTAACTTTATTTTTTCTTCATTTAAAAGAGAAAAATACAGTTCAGCACCGATAATTATCTCCACACTGCTTGGAATGTTAAATTTTTTATCCGCTAAACAAATATTTGCTGGAATTTTTAAATCTGATATGTTTATCTTTTTCGAGGGCGTGAAGTCACAAATGTTTGGAACGATTAATAACTCAATATCATAACTGGCACTATTCATTTTATTTGACAACTTTGATTTGATTCTAGATTTAATGTAAATAGGCAATTTATTTATTCCACTTACAGGAATATTTATTTTCTCCTTTTTCAAGCCTAATATTTGTGCTGCTTTAAATGTACAAAAACAATTCTGAGATGCGGAATCTAAGATTGCCCTGAAAGGAATTTTGATGCCATTTACATCTGTCAAATAAATTATTGCAGTGCTAATTAAAACAGATTTATTATTATCATTTTCATACGAAAAAAATGAATGAGCAGTAGTTTCGTTTTGTGATAAATCTTCCGAAACAAAATTGCTATTTATTGTTTCATGTATTGGGAGATTGTTTATAGGATTGTTTACTGGTGTTGTATAATTATGTAATGATGAATGATGGCTTGCGCTCTTGCAAACATGACAAGTGCTTTTTGAATTACAATAATTAATGAGGTGGGCTGAACTTAAACAATTGAAGCAAAGTTTATTTTTCTTAACAAGGTTAATTCGCTCACTTAACTTCATATTTTTATATTTAACACAATGATATAAGGGGTGGTTTTCGGTTTTACAAATTACGCAACATTTACTTTGAGGTTTGTTTGTTTTTATGAATAAGGATTTTGCAGTATATTTAGAGGATACATTAGAACTTATACTATTTAAGATTTGACATCTTCGCTCAAGAAATTCTAAAAATTCATCAAAATTAGGCACTTCATTATCCTTTAATGTTAGTTCATATTGTTTACGAGTTTCGTTATCTAGTTTATTTAGAATAATATTCAGCAAAATTGCGTTCGAGAAATTATGTCTATCATACTTTAAGATCTTTAAAGCCCTTAAATTTTTCTTCACGTTATCCAATAAAATGCGGAGATCCTTAGCGGATTCCTGTTTAATTACATAAAGATTTAAAATATTCTTTATATGACAATCTACCATAACTCTTTTATTCTCGTATCTTTGTTCTAACGCATTGAAAAGTGAAACATAATTTTCATCTGGTGTAAGCAAACTCCTCGCTTCACCAGTCAAAGCAGAACGCAAATAAAATAATTTTTCATTATCTTTTAAATTTGAATTATCATTAATAAGCTCGTTAAATGTACTTTTAAATACGGACCATTCTTCAATTCTGCCACTAAAAACCGGCAATATGACCCTAGGTAGCTTAATGCTAGACGTTTTCGCTTGGTCCTGTTCAATAGATTTTTTATTAGAATCAGTATTTTCATAATAAGCATTAATAGAGGATTTTAAGCTTACCTCTAGTTTTAGAATATCCTCGTCCAGTTGACTCAGTGTTTTTTCAATTTCTTCCAACTTTTCTTCCTCTATTATTCTATAATAGAATAATTTATTTACTATATTCTATAATAGTAAATAAATTTACAAAAAAAAAAAAAAAGCAAGTAGACTGTAAATTTAATGGAATGTTTATTTTTCTAAGAGTCGCTGCTTGATGCAGTATTAGAGCTTGTTGCTAAGAGACTGTTTCTCTCAATCCACTGCGTCACACAACACGTGAGCAGGGTTACAGTAAATTGCCGATTGGCGTATAATTGGCGTGGGCTGTGTTTGTCGCCAAGGCGATGTTACAAGAACACAATACAGAAGCGGAACAAAAAGTTTTAAGATTTTTTTTCTACATTCTTGCTATATTTTTGAGAAACTTTTATTTAGCCAAAAAAAATGTTATTTTTATAATTTTTAACTCAAGTGCAGTTAAACTGAAAGTTATTTTTTCAAATTTGTGATAGCAAAAGTAAAGTAGAAGTATTTTATCTACTTTTCTGGCAAGTTCATTTTTTAAATTTTTTTAAATAAACCAAACATTTTATGAAACATTTCAATTCAAGATATAGATATAACTATAACTTTTATTATTGCTATTATAATATAAATATAAAAGTATTTATAATTAACTAGTTCTGTATTTTATTTACTATAAGTTAAACTATTTATTACAATTCAAAAAATGTATGAGAAATATTTTTTTAAGTTTTTCAATTGATTTACTTTTTAAGATCTGGGATGAAATGTATCGAAAACATTTAACAATTGTTCTCTTCTTCTTTTTGAATCGATTTTTCAATAGTCCTTTAGACTTTTTTAAAATCGATGTAGAATGTGTCTTACTCGAGACATCTTCATCAATATCTACGAAGATTTTAAACTCAAATTCTTTAAAATAGCCTTATTTATAATTTATTAAATTATTACTTTTAATATTAAATTATCATCTTCATCATTATTATTATTAAATTTATTACTTGTAATAAATATTTTTTGTTAGTTCAAGTTAATAATTTACAAATTTAGTATAATGATTGGAGCTAGACATTGTACTTTCCTTAATGCTATTTCCACTTAAAATGTACTTCCTACTCATTACAACAATATCTTTCGTTTTACCCTTTTTAGATGCGTTCATAATTATATAAATACGTAGCACCTATAGTTGTCGTTCAGTTCGTCCGTCCGTCTGTCCGTTCGCCCGTCAGTCTGTCCGTTCGCCTGCATATAACAACGCAAAAACTACCAACCGAATCGTTTGATAATTATTACGTAATTTTGTCGAGTCATTTCAAATTTTATGAAAATCGGGTGCATAGATCTATTACAGGGACAATCGAAAGTATTCCGCTACATTACGGTCAATGGCAAAAAAGTTTCAAATGTAATTTAATGGTGTTACACTCATTCGAACATAATAAAATTGATATGCATATATAAAGTACATATTATAATATATATTTTGCATGATCTGTGGTGCAAAGAACATTTGTTATTGATTTGCAAGGCCACTCAAAAGTATTCCATTACATAATGGTATAGGGAGAACATTGTTTGGTGCGCATTTTAACTATAGCAATTAACTTTTTACAATTTTATGAGATTGATATATGAGAGTGACATTTTTAAAACTTCGTTATCGTACGCACCTCATTTGCAACGCTTCACGTGCAATTTCCAACTTGTCTTTTCTATTTCTAATTAATGTTAACTCCACCGTTAATGTGTATTTTTCACTGAATAATGCAGAAGAAAAGTGGGGGGGGGGAAGGAAAAAAGGGTTCTTATTAGTGAAATTCGTGAATTTCACAATTATCAATATGAAATTGATAACTTTATTTCTTTAACCAGCATTTGTTTGTCTCAAAATACTTTTGTGTTTCAAGGAAAGTTGTACAAATGTCAGAAGATCCAGCTATGGGTAACACTTTAAGTCCAGTTTTAAGTGATTCTGATGTACCACGTTTGATAGAAACCTTGAGTGAACTGCGCATGGGTTAAAAGGGCTAGTCCATGTCGAAAATGATGCCCGTGCCATCTCGGGATGAGTTTGTTTATAAAACACACCAAATATATGACATTTTTTGGCGAATGCCTTTTTGATTCTGTCATTGCGTTATATGTTTTTAAATATTATATGGTAATTCTATTATGTTAAAATAAATTATAAAAAGAAAAATATAGTAGAAAAGATGCTGTTACGAATTTTGTAAATAGTGTTTGTACTGTAAAATAATGTAAATAATCTTATTAAGCTCCATTTCTTTACTAATATTAGTTTTTGTTACATTGTCTCTGTTATCAAGCAAACTTGTCTATTATTTTCAGTGAATGTCTATGGCAGCTTTGCGAAATATTTGAGATATCGCCAAGTTGGCGACAAACTTGGCAATTGTTGGCGATGGTAACCCTTCCCTATTTATGGTAACCCCCCTTAGGTCTACTGATACATTGTTTGTTGTTCCGTGGTTTTCCAGGTTTTTCTAGAAATTTCTAGCACATGCTACGAGACTATATATAAGGAGAGCGATACGAGCTGTTGTTGTTATTATTTACCAGTCAGTCATTGAGTGAGCTACTAGAGATTGTCCAAGCAAGTTTGCTTGATGTATTGAGTTTTATCTACGTTGTTTTGAATGTGATATAGTGTTGAGACATTGTATAAAGAGTCTCTGCGACCTATATTTGTACTTGTTCGATAGATTTAAACAGTTATTTTGGAATATCTTGTAATATTTGTGAGTTACGAAGACTCTGTTGTTCTGAAGATCTGTAAATAAATTATTTTCTACTTTTCTAAGAGAAAAGAGTTTGAAGTTGTCTAACCATAAGATCGAAAGAACCCTATATAGGCTGCAACATTTGGTGTCAGGAGTCGGGATCTTATGGCGAAAACAAGAACAATGGATGGTCAACTGAAAGAACTGTTAGAAGCTATTAATGGAATAAAGGCAGAATTGACGAAAGGCCAAGAAGAATTGGCGAAAAAAATGAATAAAGGCCAAGAAGAGTTGGCGGAAAAAATGAATAAAGGCCAAGAAGAGTTGGCGGAAAAGATGAACAAATGCCAAGAAGATGTGACTGAAAAGATTAATAAAGGCCAAGAAGAAATAAAGAAAACTTTAGAAGAAAAGTTCTCGTCGGTAGAGAGAAGAATAGGCTCGGTAGAAGAGAAAATAGAGGAAGTAGAAGAGAAAATTCAGAATGAAGTTAGTAATGTTGAACAGAAAATGGAACGGAAAATGGCGGAAGTAGAAGAGAAAATTCAGAATGAAGTTTGTAAAGTTGAAGAGAAAATCAGTAACGTTGAAGAGAAAATACTAGGTGAAGTAGATGAAAAGCTAAATAAAAAAAGTACAAGATCTTGAGAAGAAACTTTCAGCGTTTAGTGGTAATTATGAAGAATTTAGGAATCCGCCTGCTTCTCCCGTGCACATTAAGCTGTCGACATACGATGGAAAGAGTTCCTGGCAAGTTTACAAGACCCAATTCACCATTGTAGCTGAAGCGAACAAATGGAGTGACGAGGTGAAAGCTTGTCAACTGGCAGCATCTTTAAGAGGAGAAGCCGCCGACGTGCTGCAGACATTGCCCGATATGACGCAACTCAATTTTGAGACTCTAAGTTGTGCACTTGAAATGAGATTCGGTGAAAAAATCTTCAAGGATTACACGAGAATACAAATGAAGAGCCGCCTTCAAAAATCGAGTGAAACCCTTCAAGAGTTTGCCTCGGAAATTGAACGGCTTGCAAATTTAGCATTCATTGACTGTCCAACAAATGTACGGGAAATGCTCTCACTGCAATATTTTGTAGACGGAATAAAAGATCCAGAAGTGCAGAGAGCGGTACGAATGGCAGATGTACAGGATTTAAAGGCTGCACTACTATATGCCTTAAAGTTGGAAGCAGCTACACAAGCCAGCCGAAGAGATCGTCATTCAGTCCGAGGGGCAACGGTGAACAAAAGCTTAGACACTGAGATCGACTTCTTGAAAGAAATTAGGAAAATAAATCAAGAACTTGAAGCTTTAAAATACGGAAGAACAAGCTCAAGAAGACAGAATCTCACGTGCTGGGGATGCGGTGATACAGGACATCTCCGAAGAAATTGCCCCAAAATCCACGAACGTGAGATAAATTCAAACAGTCAGCAGGGAAACTAAATTTTGGCCATCTCGCGGGGCGGAGGTTGCCAGAGAATGAAAAGCCCCACCTAAAGATCCTCCAGATATCAAAAATGAGTGGCGGTGATAATGAATTATATGTGATAGGCTTTATTAACGGAATTCAGTGCCGTATGATTGTCGATACAGGAGCCAATGTGACAATAATAAGAGAAGATTTGGCTCGAAAATTGAAATCTAAACTCATCAGGACTCCACCATGCGTTACCCTGCAAACTGTGACGGGCGACAAGATAGGCATATATGGAAAGGCCAATTTAACTATCAACTTTGGAGGAACGAAATATTACCATACGGCATATGTGGCTGACATAACAGATCCTTGCTTAATCGGACTAGATTTTCTGAAGAAGTTTGACTTCAGACTTGATTTCAAAAATAACAAAATGATCTCAAAATTTGAAGAAATAAGTCTTTTTGGATTAAATAACGAAATTGAATGTAAACAAATAGTAATAGCCAAAGAAGACATTAATCTAGATGCAAGAACAGAATGTTTGGTTCCTGCTGTAATTAAAAATGAAACTAATTACCGATTTGGCCATATAGATTATCCAGAAGACAATAGTACACAAGCAGGAGTATTGGTGGCTTCTTCTGTGGTAGACCTCTCGAAAAAGACCATTCCAGTCAGAATTGCTAACATCAGTGATAAGACGAGGACTATCAAGAAAGGAGAGGTGATAGCGTCATGTGCTCCTGTGACGTGCATAAGTCAAAATTCCAGTCACTGTGAGAAATCTTCAGATAATTTAGTCAAGGATTTGTTACAAAATACTGACTTAAATCCAAAACAGATGGAAGCTGCGGAAAATTTAATTAGAGAATTCCAAAGTTTATTTTCCCAAACATCTGAAGACTTTGGACGAACTAAAATGGCACAACACCGAATTGACACGGGAGATCACTCTCCTATTAAACAGCACCCTAGACGATTACCTTTTGCCAAGCAAGAAGAGGTGCAGAATTTAATTAAGAAAATGACGTCATCGAACCATCAACAAGTCCATGGGCGTCTCCCATTGTATTAGTAAGAAAGAAGGATGGTTCTACAAGATTTTGTGTAGACTACCGCCGACTGAATGACGTCACCAAAAAGGATAGTTACCCTCTGCCAAGGATTGACGACACCCTTGACACACTTGCGGGCAACACTTGGTTCTCGACTTTAGACCTGAAGAGTGGTTACTGGCAGGTAGAGATCCATCCCGACGACCGCGAGAAGACTGCCTTTACAACGGGACAAGGATTATGGCAGTTCAAGGTAATGCCTTTTGGTCTATGTAACGCACCTGCAACTTTTGAACGCCTTATGGAAACGGTTCTTCGGGGACTGTCATATGAGGCATGTCTTGTTTATTTAGACGATATCATAATCATAGGAAAATCTTTTGATGAACATCTGAACAACCTCAGGCGGGTGCTACAAAAGTTAAAGGAAGCTAATTTGAAGTTAAGCCCTTCGAAGTGCAGTTTGTTTCGCAATGAAGTCGCCTACCTTGGACACATCATTTCGGCGGAAGGAGTTAGGACTGATCCGGAGAAGATATCGGCCGTGAAAAATTGGAGTCGTCCAGCAGATGTTCACCAGCTTCGAAGTTTTCTAGGATTATGCACCTATTACAGAAAATTCGTCAAAGGCTTCTCGATGATTGCAAGACCACTTCATAAATTAACAGAAGCCAATCAAAAATTTATGTGGACACAGGAATGTGACGCTGCTTTCGAAAAGCTTAAGGAGGCCTTGACATCCACTCCAATTCTGTCGTATCCTCAAATCGATAAACAGTTTATACTTGATACGGATGCAAGCAACGAAAGCATTGGCGCTGTACTGTCCCAGGAAATCGACGGCCAGGAGCGTGTTATCGCCTATTTCAGCAAATGCTTGTCAAAGGCCGAGCGAAACTACTGCGTAACAAGAAAAGAGCTTCTTGCTGTAGTGAAAGCCATAGACCATTTTCATCACTATGTTTACGGTCGAAAATTCCTGATCCGAACTGATCATGCTTCTCTAACTTGGCTATTGAATTTTAAGAACCCTGAAGGCCAGATAGCCAGGTGGATACAAAAGCTTCAAGAGTACGATATGGAGATACGCCATCGAAAAGGCTCATCACATGGAAATGCAGATGCTCTCTCAAGAAGACCCTGCTCAGAGAATTATAGATGCTGCGACCGGGTTGAGAAGAAATTTAATGTCAAAGGTCCTATAGTAAGACAAGTTACAACTGGGTCTACATCATCGCAAGATCCGTGGAGTGACGAGAGCCTGCGTAAAGATCAACTTGCTGATCCTGAAATTAAGCCAATTCTAGAGCTGAAAGAGGAGTCCAACAGAAAGCCCAGCTGGCAAGACATGGCCCATTACCACCCTACGACTAAACGTTATTGGGCTCTCTGGGATTCCTTACATTTGAAGAACGGCATCTTGTACCGAAAATGGGAGTCTGACGATGGAAAGACATGTAGATGGCAACTACTACTCCCTAAGTCGAGAATTTCTATGGTCCTTCAAGAACTGCATGGTAGTCCCACAGGAGGTCATTTTGGTGTAATGAAGACCCTGCAAAAGGTTCGAGAGCGTTTCTACTGGAATAATATTCGCAGTGACGTGGAGAAGTGGTGTCGAACTTGTGACACCTGTGTAGCACGTAAAGGTCCTAAGAGGCGAACCCGTGGGCGATTGCAACGTTATAATGTAGGAGCTCCTTTCGAACGAATTGCTCTAGACATCCTGGGTCCACTTCCTAGAACATCTGATGGCAATAAGTACATCCTCGTTGTCATGGACTACTTCACTAAGTGGCCTGAAGCCTATGCCATTCCTAATCAAGAGGCGGTAACCGTAGCAGACATACTAGTTCAACACTGGGTTTCCAGATACGGAGTTCCTCTTCAAATCCATTCCGATCAAGGAAGAAACTTTGATTCGGCTGTGTTTAAGGAAATGTGCGGACTACTCGGCATGGACAAAACTCGAACTACACCTCTACATCCTCAATCGGACGGCATGGTGGAGCGGCTCAATCGTACCATCCTAAATAGCCTCTCTCTCCTGGTGTCTAGAGACCAACAGGACTGGGACAAGAAATTGCCTCTTTTCCTGCTTGCCTACAGGAGTGCCACTCATGAGGCCACTGGTTACTCCCCTTCTCAAATGCTCTTTGGTCGTGATCTTCGTCTGCCTGCTGATCTTTTGTTTGGCCGTCCTCCTGATGCTCCTTCATCGCCTGAGGAATATGTCGATGAACTCCAGGCACGGATTGAGAAGATTCATTGTCTAGCGAGGAACCGAATTGGACTGGCATCAGAGAAGATGAAGACACGGTACGACACAAAGGCAACTGGACATGAGTTCAACGAAGGTGACAAAGTTTGGTTGTGGAATCCGATACGTCGTAAGGGACTGTCGCCAAA
The DNA here is from genome assembly GCA_964019185.1 of Maratus speculifer. Classification (NCBI taxonomy): domain Eukaryota; kingdom Metazoa; phylum Arthropoda; class Arachnida; order Araneae; family Salticidae; genus Maratus; species Maratus speculifer. The sequence continues at coordinate 129,913,665 of OZ025295.1, read as the reverse complement.
ACTACAAAGAAACTGGGACGGTCCTTACACAGTCGTCAACAGGCTGAATGACGTCGTCGTACGCATACAAAAATCGCCACACACCAAACCCAAGGTTGTACATTATAACCGGCTAGCCCCTTATTTTGGCCAAAGTGATTAAAAATTCAAAACTGGAATTTCAGATCATGGTCATGAAAGTCACTTTTTGTAAATATGTAAATAGTAATTAGTTCTTATTTATGTAAATTTTATTATTATTGTTATTATTTATTTATTTATTTATTTATTTGTTTATTTATTTTAAGTGTTTTCCTCTAACTCAAGGATTGCACTGCCCGGGACGTGCAGTCTTTTAGGAGGGGGTAGTGTTACGAATTTTGTAAATAGTTAGTGTTTGTACTGTAAAATAATGTAAATAATCTTATTAAGCTCCATTTCTTTACTAATATTAGTTTTTGTTACATTGTCTCTGTTATCAAGCAAACTTGTCTATTATTTTCAGTGAATGTCTATGGCAGCTTTGCGAAATATTTGAGATATCGCCAAGTTGGCGTCACTTTTGGCGACTAATTTTGGTCGCCAAATTTGGCGATATATCGCCAAGTTGGCGACAAACTTGGCGATTGTTGGCGATGGTAACCCTTCCCTATTTATGGTAACCCTCCTTAGGTCTACTGATACATTGTTTGTTGTTCCGTGGTTTTCCAGGTTTTTCTAGAAATTTCTAGCACATGCTACGAGACTATATATAAGGAGAGCGATACGAGCTGTTGTTGTTATTATTTACCAGTCAGTCATTGAGTGAGCTACTAGAGATTGTCCAAGCAAGTTTGCTTGATGTATTGAGTTTTATCTACGTTGTTTTGAATGTGATATAGTGTTGAGACATTGTATAAAGAGTCTCTGCGACCTATATTTGTACTTGTTCGATAGATTTAAACAGTTATTTTGGAATATCTTGTAATATTTGTGAGTTTCGAAGACTCTGTTGTTCTGAAGATCTGTAAATAAATTATTTTCTACTTTTCTAAGAGAAAAGAGTTTGAAGTTGTCTAACCATAAGATCGAAAGAACCCTATATACGCTGCAACAATGCTTTAAAGGAATGATTCTTAAACTAAAATTAATAACATTTTCCCTCGCTACATCGTGACTCAATCTTTTTAGAATTAATGACTTAAGAAGATTGAAAATTGCTCGGAGTGATTTAAAAAAAATCGAATTAGCGATTTTTTTAAATTATTTTTTAATTATATATTTATATTAATGTTTACATATTTGCTACTATTATGTGTTATATTATTTATTTATATTATTTGTTTACATTGCAGCTGAATATTTAGGTTGATAGAATTGGCAAATATAAGCATAGCCACCAAGTCAGATGCCAAGCAATCATTAAATTTACTGTTTAACCATAAATATAAATATAAAAAGAAAGAAAAAAAAAGACATATCTTTATTAAAATTTACAAAAATGTAGATAAAATATTCATACTACGGAAAATCTTATTCCAGGAACTAATAGAAGATGCATGATCCTTTTTATTTAAAATAAAATTTTACTCAGAATAGAAAACAATACTGAAAGTTTCCATGTATAAGTAGAAAATAAGCATCGGAGGCTATTCTCCCTACAGTGTGAATGAATCGACTTGGTATTCTACTAATCGGAGATCTTACAAATGTGGTCTTACAATATATATGTAATATTATATATTACATTGAATTCGACGAAAATAAACTATGTTGCATAAATTCTAGTAATTCTCAGCAGCACGAGCAGAGTAGTCGCTCCGACAGTTGGCGAGCAGTGGAAGAATTTCATTGGGGTATTTCCCCATCATAAAAACAGACACCATCAGTCTTCAAGTTCTTTATTGATGAACTCATAAATAGATAAACTCTTTCCCGCAATCACCTTAGCACACATCGACACTACAACTTTCGTTATCTAGTCCACATCATCAGATATTCTAATTCAGCAGAGAAATGAAACGTGCGTCTTGATAGTTTAAAGGGCAATCGCATTCTAACGCTCCTCAAAAACCAATTGAAAAAATACATTTTCACGACAAAACTAGTTCCCTCCTACTCCGCGTCAATCATTTTAAAAATCCAATTAGGATGAACTCGAGTCTCAACAAAAAAAAAATGATCAGTTCTGATTGGTCTTAGCAGGCGAGTCCTCGGCAGGAACTATATTTTTTCCTCGCAAGTAATAAGCCCTTTAGCAACGCGTATTAACACCTGTCACACGATGTTAAATAAAAAATAAAATTAAAATCCCGGGAATATTCCAGAAAGTAAAAAGGTTACGAAATACCTCCCGCCGTTTTGAGAAGCAAGCAATAATTTTTTAATAAATAAAATAAGAAAAAGAATTTTGGCTGTTATAAGTTTATACATTACGAAACTAAGATTGAAATATGTTCCACAAATTTAGAATTGAAGCTAAGAGAGAACAAAAATGGGGCAAAATTTTTTTATTTTATTACATGTATATGCATTATTTTGAAGAAAAATTATTTAAATTAAGGCAATTTCCACTTTATACACGTTATGTAGATGATTCCTTTGCTTTGATTGATTTGTCAAAACATAATGTTAATGCTGTAATTGAATGTTTAATTCTATTAACCCGTGTATAGAGTTTACCTTCAAAATTGAAACTCAACGACATCTGTTGTTTCTGGATGTGCTAGTAATTCGTAATGCTTGTGAATTTTTGACAACAGTTTTCACAAACTTTTTGCTGTAATTTTGCCCCCCCCCCCCCTCATTATAAATCCTGTCATCCCCCCCACATAAATCACAAATCTGAAACTTTCATTGCTTTTATTTTAGTTCCTGTAAAATGTATTCAAATTTTTAGTTATTTAATTGTGAAATCAACTATAATAAAACAATTACAATCGATCGTGGATTTAGTTTAAATATCCCAGTATTCCTATGTTTGTATCATATATTTTAAAATATATCATTTGTATCGAAATGTATCATTAGTAATTCTATAAATAATACTGTAAGTAAGACGGTGCGATTGAAGATGACAAGCGAAATAAATCGTATAATAACGTAGATAAGAATTTCAATTGTAATCGCACACACAAAAAGGACGTAAAACTGAGCAATCGAAATTTGGCGAATCACATTAATCCTTTACTCGTCAATAAAGCATTTTATAGTAATTTATCGCAATGGCAAGCGGCAAAAAGAATCCTATATATATCCAAAATTTGAAGCAAATCGGTAAAATCTGCGTGAAAAACCTTTATACCTAAACTACGAAGTAACCCCTATTTTTCTTCCCTTTTTTACTTAAACAATGAACACTCACAATTAATCATGAAGGAGTCTTATCAGAATGATCCTATATTTCAATTTGAATGAAATGTGGTACTTCTGCATGAAAAATCCATTTAACTTAATTAAAGAGAGAGTGGATTAGCTTCCCATTTTCCTCCTTTTTATTATCCAATGAACTCCCAAAACTAATCAGGGAAGCGTCTTATCAGAATAAACCTGTATCCAAAATTTTAAGCAAAACGGATATTTCTATGAACAGTTATCGCGTTATGCACATACGTACATACCGAACCTGCAGGCACATTAACTCTCAGGGTTTTGTGAGCTAAAAACACGTCAAATTACAAGATAAACTAGATAAGGCTATCATAAACCAGGTATGTCTAGGATAATCTTGAAAGTTAGCGCCGGGACAGTGTTTGGGTTCAATAAAATCACGACAAATTGAACTGGCCAAGTAAAAACTACATCGGCCTAGGATAAACTAGCTCAAACCAATGAATAGCAGGCTAAACTAGTTTATTTTATGAACGTTAGGCGAAACTAGTTTGGCCGAGGAAATACTAATTTATCCTATGGCCATTAAAATAGACTGGTTTGGCCTAGGGAAAATCAGTTTATTCGATGGGTGTTAGGATAAACTATGGCCTAAAAAAACTGGTTTATTCCATGGGCGTTAGGATAATCTAGTTTCACCTAGGTCAATCGAGTTTAGCCTAAAATGAGGTTCAACCAGTAACATATCTTTTTTTTCAATTAATGATTATATACTATCCGAACATTTTTCTAATACATTACATTTATAATAAATGAAAACTTACTTGGAAACTGTTTTATCTTCAAGTAAATTGAGAATACTTTTAGAATAATTATTTGTTCAAAATGTACGGGTAATGTAATCGTTTTAAGCAATCTTAGTCTCAAGATAAATTACAGAATCGTGATTCTTTATCAAAGTAAATCTAACTTTAATCTTAATTTTAACAAATTTATGATGAAAATCAATCGGATCGTTATTGCTTCGAGCTTTAATCTAAGATTAAACCTGTTAATTAGTTTGCCAAGCAAAAGTTTTGTTATGTTAATAGCCCTTATCTAAGAAAATTTATTGTCCTCAATGTTTATAAATCTAAACCCTACTCTCTAAAATGTAGGATTATTTCAGAATTAATTATTTCTTCTTCATTTAATACTAAGAAATATAAAGATGCTTAATCAATTTATCTGTAAACCAGTCGTTAGGGGCTCCCGTAATACTAACCTATCATGGATATGCATAACATAAAATATGAAAGTAAAACATGTGTAAACTATTTAAAAATGAATTGCAATTTCAAAATAAAAATTTAGCGTATATTTAAATATTTTTAATACATAGTAATGCTCTCTTACTGAATTGAGGGTACTACTTGATTATCCCCTGTACAACATTTACGATAAGATATTACTGACATTTAATCTTATAATTTGGCGGTAGTTCTTCGATCTGCAAAATAATCAAGTAGGACCGAAATGCGTAAAAGAAATATTCTTATAACTCAAAAAATAATAATCATATTAACTGACAGTTTACTGCGTCGGATTAAATATCTCGTATCCAACTAAACTATATCTTTGAATTAAAATTTTAATGAAATACAAGGTCATGAAAAATTGAAGAGAGTGGAAAACAGAATTAGAAATATCCCGGCAACTACATATCCGATCTAATTCTTCCTTTATGCAAAACTTATGTTTTTTTACTGTCTTTATATTTGAGAGTCTGAAAAAATTAGTTCCGGATAATCGATGTTACTGATATTAAATAGGCTTAGATTAAATTAGATTATGATAAGTATATGATAGTGATTATTATTAAGATTATGATAATTAAAAATAGATTATTATATTAAATAGGCTTCATTTAAATAGACCATTATTACATACTACGTACACACCAAATTGCAAATTTTTAATAATTCTGTTCGGGAGACAGAGCGTTTACAGACGCACACACAAAGACAGACGGAGGGCAATTTTTTTTCTGAAAATATGTTTTTCGGAAACTCCATAACAACGTGTAAATCCATCAAAAAAAAATCGATTTTCAAAACGATTGCAAGACTTACCCTTTACTACGTATGATGGATAAGTAATACAACAAGTTTTTGAAATACATTCTCTCAAGTTTAAATATTTATAGTACACAATATAATTATTTTAAATAATCACAACAAAAATTACTACAATTTGGTTGAAACTGAAACGTAACAAGATATACAGAATGAAAATCATAGGTTTCTTCAAACATAATTTCCTATACATACACTTGTTTAACTATTTCACAAAGTTGTAAACACTTTCCTCATAGAAGTTCTTTGGATGAAATCTGAACGACTCTAAGACAGTGTCCATGATTTCGGAATCAGAATAAAAACGGCGATCCGTCAGTTCTTTTTTCTATAGTACAAAGATGAGAAAATCTTACTGGAAAGATACGGGCTATACATTTGCTATTCCAAAGAGTCGTTCTGTTGAAATATTATCCTCCGAAACATCACCGGATGACTTTGTAAAGTTCTTGCGACCCTCCTGCTCGTGAGCCTCACAAGTGGCTGAAAGGTTCTGCTCTCGAAGTTGGTAGACGGGAGGTGCTGGATTTGAACACAATCGCGTCCGTCGACCTAACCATTCGGAGTTTTTCGGGGTTCTTTTTTAACGTTGGTTTACCCTACGTAGGTACGATTTAGTTTCCCTTGGAAAGACCATCATGGTGGGCATCTTCCCTCGAAAATATATAACTCACGTAAATAATCGGCCGTCATAAATGCGGGTCGGGATGTCTAGAGGGTGAAATAAGTTCTCGGCCATTTTAATTGACGAACACAACGTTTAATAATTAAAAACACACACGCACAATTAAAATACAAAAGAATCTCATAGTTACACTATCGCAGCTTCCCTCTGCTCGACTACTTCTCCCCACCTGTTACGTCACATGACGTTTTAATCTCTACAATGGTTGCTAGGTGTAAAATAAGAATGTAAATTGAAAAAAAATAATACTATGTGGTTATAGTCATTGGTGAATAATGAGAAATAGAATGAAATTAATAACATGAAAGTAACGATTGATGTTCCCTTCATGAATAACATCGCAGCGCCCTCCTGCACGCAAGTCAATTACAGTGCATGTTTTCCGTTTTATGTCTTCATCCGTGGATGCGCATTTCGCAAAATTCAACTCCTTCTGTCAATAAACAACAAATGACTCTAAATTGTTTTATTTTACTTCCAAACATGATCTAGACGCAGATGAATGATAATATCAACCGATCACCTGACGAAGGATAATGTTGGACTACAGTCAGCACATATCTCGTGATTCTGCTTGGCTATATACACTGTTAAAAATCTGCTGCATTTTGCTGCAACGCACTCCACCGCTTGTATATAATATCTCTATTCCAACCAATGAGAAAGCTCCATTTCACAGCCAAGTAACCGTTTTCTATACAAGCAGGGGAGTGCGTTGCAGCAAAATGCAGCAGATTTTTAACAGTGTAGAACAAGTACTCATACTATTTTCGCAGTAGGGTTTGTTTTATTTATTTCTTGCTCTGTCGCTAATAAAGGTTTTAATACACTCGTCAACCACTTTCCTGTTCTCATTCGATCCATTTTAATTTAATATAAGAATTTCTTATATTTCTTATATTGCTTCATTTTAAATTACGAGTTCAAAATATAATCTGTATGCTTCTTGTATCTAAATTTTCGCAATATTTTGAATGCGATGTAGGAAATGCATCTTTTTTTTTCTAGAAATGATTTAAAGAGATGATTCTCAGACATTTTGCACATGGCACCTGATACAATATCGTTTACAGAATTAGTATAATTATTACATTTACATGAAAAAAAATTTAAATTGATTATAAAAACCTAACTTAAACTTTGATAATTGAAAAAAAATCTAAAATAGCAGAAAAAAGGCTTTTGAAAGAAGTTAAGTCTGAATGCGTTGATGTATTAAGACTAAAAAACATTTCAAATAATATTTAAAACTATTTGTTTCTATTTGAACGGGAAAGCTTAATTTTCTTTTTCAAATATAATACATAATTTATTTCATTGTGTTGATTAAAACTTCTCTCTTTATTTGTGCAATATATATAAGTTTCTTTCTGTTTCATGAAAATTAGTCCTTAATAGAGAAACAAAAAACAATTACAGTAGAACCCCGCTAATTCGGACCCTGTTAATCCGCATCTCCGTATAATCCGGACGATTTCTTTTTCTAAGCGATTGGCGAATTTTCATAACATTAATTTATTTCATTAGAGATTATCTAATCAAACAATATGAAGAAAGTAATCTATATGATTGCTCTATCTTGGGATCAAAGTTGCTGAGAATACTCTCTGAAAGTCCTGGAAGACTTTATGGCCTGCAAATTGTGATTTCTCGGATAAACTTGAAACAGTTGGAGGAATAACTGAGAATAAAAGAGAAATTACACTTGAAGATTTTGTAAGTATGTTAAAAAAATGATCGTATCTCATATGTTATTAGCAGCGACGTTGGCAATTGGTTGAAAGCAGAAAATAATGGAGGTTGCAGCTCACTTAACAAATGACAAAAAAATCGCTTTGTGCACAACTGAATAAAAATGAACATAATACATACGAAAACACAATGATGATCAACTAAAATTTATTAACCATAATGAAGCAACGTCTCATTTAGAATAATTCATGGTTTATTTTGAACCTCAGATGGAGATTTTACCCAACTGACTACTTACAATTAAGCGGATGCGTGACTGTGCGGCCCGCAAAAGATGTACGACACTAGCACAGCAGAAGATTACAAATTTTATACAGTATAACCCCGCTAACTCGGACCTCGATAATCCGGATAGATTTGGTCATTTTTTTTTTCAAGTTTGAGAAACTATTGGCTAATTTCCATAACACTAACTTGTTTCATCGTCGTATTCTGAATAATAATGAAAAATAATCTGAAATATTTTAGGAAGAATACCTTAAGCTTTCTTATTTAAACGGATTGGTGTTTTCTTTGAAAGAAACAACAATGTATCACTAAGTTTGGCAATTCCAATTTTCCCAATTTTCTATTTAAACCACTTAGAAATGTCATAAAACATCACCTCACAATAAATTTTTACTTAGAGCATTGCAAGAAAGCAAGGTAAAATAGTCACTATAAGACCCTTTGCCTGATAAGGATCGCTTTCCGATCTTTCTCAGCCCATAGGTCTGTTTCCTTGCTATTGTGACAAAACGTTTCTACAATATCACTTGCAGAAAATTATTTATATTTATAAAGAGTCAGGCACTTTTCAGTTTACATATAACAAAACATACAAATAACATAAAGGCGATTTTCTGTAAGTATGTTTTATTTTATTTCATTTTTGTCTAATTCTCCGGATAATCCGGATTGGGTCTGGTCCCAATTAATCCGAATTATCGGGATTTTACTGTAATTACAAAATAGATATTTTACTGTCTACAAATATTCAATATGTTTCATATATAGGAGATTTTCTGTAAGCGTGTTTTATTTTATTTCAATTTTTTTTTCTCATTCTCCGCATAATCCGGATTTTTGATAATCCGAATTGGGTCTGGTCCCAATTAATCCGAATTATCGGTGTTTTACTGTAAATTGGTGTTCTGAAATCGTGCAAAAATTCTAGTCGTATGCAATGCGGATTGGTTATGAAACATTGCACGTATATGTACTTATGAGATCATATAACTATACGATGAAACAAGAAAATTTTCACTTACTGTGTGAAATTACTTTTAAACTTGAATATCAGATGTATTAGAACAGTTGTATTAGCATTAAGTAGTCTTTATTGGTCAGAATTACGAAAATAACAGAAGACTAATGTCATGGCCAACTAAATATATAACGGCCTGCGCATTTCGCTAAAAACCGCCGAAAATATTAAGCTGGATTCAGCTTCAATCCCTGAACAATTTCATTGGACCACGTGACCCAAACCCTGCCCAAATTAGCATGGAATAAGCTGTTTTCTTTTCTGTGCACATGGCAACTGTTTTGGTTCAGGGTTTGCAAGATTTGTCGGAATAACTTGGGTAAAGTATCAGAGTCCTTAAGCGGGAGGCTTCATACATTAATTTCAAATAGATGGGCCTATAGATCTAGTTGGTCATGCTAATGTATACTTCGTGCTGTATGACTCAATTTATGAATAAGTTTCTTACGTATCGAGGGATACAAGGAATTTTACGTGCTATATTACCAGAAAAATTACTAATCACTATACCCGTGATTAACTTTTACATTAAACAGGCAAATATTACTTTACAAAAATTTTGATAAAAGGTGCTTGGAAGTATTTGAAGCGTACGAACTCTGATGAACATAAAGCCAGCTTGACATATACCATAAATTTCTAATTAATACTTATATTATAATTATCTACTTGAAACTTATAATCTTTTTAAATGCTTCAATGAGTAATTATCCATTTCTTCAGTGTTTATTATATTTATTTTGTCGTATAGCTCATTCATCTTTGTTAAATATTTACAGTTAAATTATGATTGCTATAATAAAATCATTCTTTCTTATATCTTCATTTGAGTCAATGAGTTTAATATGCATTTTGCACATTAAGCATTAAATTCCACTAAATGTTTATCATACATACCTTCCACACAGAATTTTTTTTAATAGGGTAGTTTCTATTTTACCGCTGTAGTATTTTATTTTTGTACAAACGAAATTAATAATGTTTTTCGTCTAAACATTTCAATAAAACAATTTTATTTTACTTGAGAGGTGTAACAAAAAATTAAAAACAAATATTATTGACATATTTCGATTCCATCTAATAAGAACCATAATCATCTACTATGAGAAATTACTTTTAAACTATACTTTTTAAAATTATGATGATTAAGGTTTTTATTAGATGGAGTCGAAGCATATCAATACTATTTGTTTTTAATTTTTCGTTACACACCTCAAGCAAAATAAAATTGTTTTATTCAAATGTTTATATGTAAAATGTGTATTTCTTAAAATCTTGTGATTTAAAAATCTAAAAGATTTAATATCTTTTTTATGAATGCTTTCGGTACTAATATTAAAATAATGTTATAATTTAAAACATTGTTGTACAGTTCATTTATCTTTGATAAATATTTACATTTAGCCAATGGTAGCTATACGAAAATCATTCTTCGTTATATCTCCATTTGAATCTATGAACTTAATATGCATTTTGTACATTAAGCATTAGATTCCACTAAACGTTTATTACACATATCTTGCACAGAGACTTTGTTTTTTTAATGTAGTTTCTATTTTTTAGCTTTTTTTTTAAACAAAAGTAATAAGGTTTCTGGTATTAAAATTTCAAACATTAATCCTTTATTTTAATAAGAATAGAAAGCAATGAACTTTGCGAAGAATAAAAAAGAAAGAAATGCTCCATACATTCTGAGTACAAGGTTTTCTCTTTTCCTGTGGTTCTGTAATTATATTGGAGCAAATATCACTTAACTTGGTTGTGCCGGATATTACATGCGATATATTATTCGAGAACAAACGATGTAAATTTCTACTAGAATAGATGGACAGTTATTTTTATTTTCTAATATAAACATCGTAGTGATAAATAAAGCAGTTCATTTTAGTTTCTAACCTGCGCATAAAAACGTAAAATTCAGCTTTTTATTGTAATTTTATAAGTACATGCACATTTTATTTTTCTTTTCGCTCAAACGAATTAACTTAAGATAAATCCAAATTTATAATTATACACTACACTTCAACGAATCGTTTTTAAAAAAATATCTCAAAATGTTTAAAACTGTCCAAGAAGATACATTTTAAAATTCATTCAAATTTTTCAAATGTGTATATTTTTCGAATTTTGCCAGGAAATTGAACAATATTTTGATAAAACCATTTTATTTCGTTGTATTCTTTATTATTATGACAAAAATGCACCATAAAATGCTTAAATTTAAAAGAAAAGCTCAAAGAGTACTCAATATCTTTAATTCAAGACAGAGCAGATGACCAATCAGCTAATATTTAGCCAGTATTCATTTGTTTAGTCGCGGTTCAAAACTCTTATGGCCTCACAATAGTCACTGAAAACGATCCGGATCATAAAGTAAAGTCTATGGGAGCGTACTTTTCAAATATCTCGATCAAATTTTAATATTTTTACATGATTTTGTTTGCATAGGGTAGTTGAGGACGATCTACAACCGGCGTAGTTTTTACTTTTTCGATTTTGATTATATATTTCTTATATTATGATAGTTTCAATTTCAGAACCGGTTTAAATCGGTTATGATATTTAAAGTATTTTTTTTAAATCTGAAACCAAAATTGAAAAAGTAAAAGCTAGGCCGGTTGTAGATCCTCCTCGGCTATCTTATGCAAAAAAATCGTGCAAAAATATTAAAATTTGAACGAGATATTTGAAAAGGATGTCCCCATAGACTTAACATTATCATCCGGGTTTTTCTCAGTGACTAGTGTGCGGTCTTAAAAAGAAAAGACATGCAAAGCGTATTTTCCAATGTTTATTCTTATTTAAATTAAATACTTTTTAGATGTGTTCGTAATTAATCTAAATACGTAGCACCTACAGTCGTCCGTCCGCCCGCATATAAGAGAGCAAAAACTACCCAACCGAATTATTTGAAATTTAAAATATACAATTTTTGTGTAAGTTTGTTGCGTTTTTCAAATCTTATGAAAATCGGATGTATAGTTTAATGATAGGGATAATCAAAATTATTCCGTTACATTACGGCTAACGGAAAAAAAATAGTTTCAAGTGAATTTTAAAGTTGTTACACTCTTTCAAGCATAATAAAATTGATATGTATCTATGAAAAATTTATTCTAAAATATACATTCTGTATAATCTGTGGTGCAAAGAATATTTGTTTTTAATTTACAGGGTCATAGAAAAATATGCCATTACTTAATAGTATGGAGAAAAACATTGTTTGGGGTGCTTTTTAATTATGTTAAATAATGTCACATTTTATGAAATTGATACACCTTGCTGTGGTTAATACAAGAGACTTCCTGTATAATAAAAAAGCAGATAATATTTACAGGAACACACTGTATCGGGAGTACTGTATACTATTACACTAAGATCTGAATATTTTTAAAACTTCGTTATAGTACGAACACACCTCATTTGCTATGTTTGACGTGAAATTTTCGACTTGTTTTTTTTTTTTTTTTTTTTTTTTTTTTTTTTTTTTTAATTAAGTATTTTGACTACAATACTAAATATTAAATCATTATTAAATACTTAATACTAACTATTTATTTTCAATAAATATTTCAAACACTGTTCTGTTATATGGAGTATATGTGCATGTTTTGTAATTAATAATGCGGAAAAAGTGAATCATTTATCATCTTTTGTAACCGTGCTCGTAAGTCGCAAAACTTAAAGGGTTGTTGAAGATCATGATAAATGTGCATTACGTATGTCACGTTACAAAAACATTTAACTAAATGTCAAACACAAGTCGCCTTATAATGAGAAGCAATTCCAAATAAACTTCAATATTTTTAAACGGGAAGTTGAAACAACATTTTCAGTTCCACTATGCATAATTGAGTAACTTAACATTGTAATGCAATTAGTTATTCACGCAAAAATTTATTCTTCAATTCGTAATCGGAAATGACAGTACATGGATCTGCTGAACATTAATTAATAATGTGCCCTTTGTGAGATTTCTTTTTTTTTTTGTTTCACATTTTAAAACATATTTTTGCACGGTTACATTAAAAATAGATTATCTTAAGCTGCTCTATTGATGAAAAAAAATCATGTTCTGCTTATAGTAACTTATTCGGATATTTCTTTTTTTTTTCACTTTTAAAAGTGTTTCTAGATTTTAACTTTCGTAGAAACAGTAACGTTACTTTGTGTGCCCAAACTAGTGCTCTCGATTATACGTTTATACGCGTATACGTATAATACGTATTATACGAAATACGGATCAACTATACGTATAATACGGCATCGGCGTTTATACGTATTGCGCAAAACAACATATACGGTACATCGTATATACGGATCTTATCCAAGCGGTTAAACGTATAAACGTTTAAACGTTTTTCATTCAAGATATGAAATTTGATGTTTCAATGCTTTTCTGCGGATTACAGACATTGAGAAATATCCGGTAGAGTATCACCATCGCGATTCTCTGTTTAAAAAACTACGATGCGTTTACTTAACTACTACTTGTTATGTAGGTACCTAAAAAATCTGAATACGTTTCTCAGTTTAAATTTTGGTTTCTTTCCCAAAAAACTAAGTTATTTATTATAAATTGTCTTACATTAGTTGTGGATAGAATCAAACTAATCTTTGGAAGAGCTGTGGCTCAGTACTTAGTTTTTATATATTTTCTTGTATCTTAACAAGAAGAAAGTAATGGATTCGAGAAATCTTTCGACTGGTTTACACTTTTTAAGAGGAAGATAGTCCGAAAAATATGTTTTTACAAAATATCTGTCTGTGACTTTGTCAATATGTGGCATGAATTTTGTTCCACCAGTTGCACAGAATGAGTTTTCAGCAATATCATCATCATCACATAGCAGGCAGTAGGCTCTGTCATTCTTTTTCTCAGCGTACCGCCACACCCAGATTTTCTATTCATTTCTAATTGTAATGTAAGCAGAACTGCGTCTATAAATGCTCGTTCTTCTACACTACGAGATACTTATACTAAGTGTCTGCGTCACGTGACACAATGGTTTTATTTTTCATCATATGTAAATTGTCTTACCGCGGAGGAATTTTAAAATAATTTACATATTTGGTAATTTTTATTAGTTTCTTTTTTAAATAATTTAATTATTTTGTCCTCCCAGAATATTTTATGACTTATTTAATGAAAATTAGAAGAAACATAATTAAACATTGAGTATGTTTAGAGTAACTTACCGGTCACTTACCGAAGTGACCAATGTTACCAACCGATTGTAGGGTAGTATGAAATAAAAATCAAGGCGAATTGTGACGTCAGCTACAGTTCAACAGGATAGTTTTCATTGGTGCCACATTTCGGTTTCGTACTGTCCTACAATCGATAGGTAACATGGGTCATTCGGTAAATTGCACTGAACATGTACGTTGATTAAAATATTTATAAAGGGAAATACCAAGATCTTGGTTGGAATCCAGATAGTAGATATTTCACTGTTAGTGAAGCGAGATTAGCCAATCAGGAGTCTGATCTTTTGTGAACTTTTTGCAAACTGTTTTAAAAAATATACGCTTTTCATTGCTTGATCTCGTATGTATAAGACATACTATCAGGGCCGTAGCTAGAAGTGAACCATAGGGGGGGGAGGGGGGGGGGCTAGAGAGAATGTAGGGGGGGGGGCTCATAATTTTTTTTCCTCTTTCTGACGCAGAAAGATAAATTAATAACTATTCACATTGTAGGTATTATGTTTCTAATTAAACTGTTGTACTAACTTCATTTTATGCTAAGAAAAGTATAGGATGATGAAAATTTTGATTGTATAACTGGTGCAAAATGAAACATCATGTTAACTTCATATGTACATATAAGATGAGGGAGTGTTGAAACACTTATTTTAGATACAATTTAGTAACTCTGCAAAACTGTGAAAGGGTCTCAAAACTAAATTAGATTTATGAACAGAATTTCATTTGAATTTTTGGAACAGAAATTAATTGAGTGACCTTGGAATTTTTTCCAGGGGGGGGGGGCTCAAAATATTCTAGGGGGGGGGCTGAGCCGCCCATAGCGCCCCCTTAGCTACGGGCCTGCATACTATGCGGATTTCTGTCGTAACGCTACCGATTTCCAAATTATTCTCCATTCAGCGACATAAGCCTGGTGAAGTCCGCTATTTAAATTAGATACGATACGGCGAATATACGTATACATTAAATATACGTATTCTTAAATATACGGTTAGTTGATACGCCTTATACGTATCCGGATACGTTTAAACGTATATTCGAAAGTATCCGTATAGCAGAAAAACGTATTATACGGATATACGTATATCGTTTAATCGTATACCTGCTATACGTATCCTATCGCGAGCACTAGCCCAAACATACATTAGTTATTATATAAGGTACCCTGGGGTAATATCGCCAGGCGGGGTAATAACGCCAAGTGCTTATATTTTGCATAATTATGAAATAATCAGGTAAATGACACCCATGTGCTCTGCGCAGAAGGGTTTTGAGTCATATAAATTGTAAAAAACAGCTTCAAGTTAATTTGTTTCATTTTTAGGTCTTATTGTTTTTACAAGCAACTAAAATTAACGCTTGATCTAAAATTTGCGAGATAAGGTTTTTGATCTGAAGACTATATTTTTTATCCAGAAATACTTTGTTTATTACATAAATTTGTAGTGTATTTCGTGCACTTTCAAATTGTTGTAGAAGATTTTGGATATCTTCTCGAGATAATTTGTAGTTTAGGATTTATTGCGCAATAAGTATACCGGGGTAATAACGCCAGGGATTGGCGTTATTACCCCGGTTGATTCCCAACAGTGGCCGAACTATATCCGAAGGGGGTTTATATATTAACATGGGACAGCATTATCATCATTGTTGAAATGGTAAGATTAAGGGGGGATGCCCAGTACTTAAAAATAATCTCTCTATTTTATTTTTTATTATATTATTTTTTTTTTTTTTTACTAATGTAAAAAATAATTTTAAACTCTTGTAAATAAAACTATATCAAAATGTTTTCGAGATTCAAATTCGAACATCTTCAAAATCAGGTTTCTATTAAATTTCCACTGGATTGTTCAATTGAGTTCGAAATTTTAACTGTCCGCTTTCTCAGCGTTCGGTTTTTCAAAACTTTATAAATTTAACCTTTAACTGATGTGACAGAAATTGTAACGTATGAATGTGATGCGGTTTGTGAGACCACAAAATTGACAGATGAACAAAAGGCGGGAATAACTCATAGGATTGTGTTTTTGTACTAAACTTTTTATATAAGAGTATTATACTTAATATTCACCTATTTAGTCTCTGGTGATAGTACTAAAATTCCAAATGAAACAAAATTTCGGTAGTGTTTGCAGTTAAACTGAAAATTACAAGTTAAACTAAAAAATTAAAAGAAAAATAGTGGTCTACGATACCGGTAACATTAGTTAAAGGTTAAAATGCTATCCATGATTAAAAATCATAGAATACTGTTCCTGCGATAAACATTTTGCACAGAATTAATTCTAATTAAATTTAATCTATTCTATTAATTAAATTAACAATATTACGAGAACTCCAAACGAAAGAGAATTTCAGTTGTAACTAGAGTTAAACTGGAAAATACAAGTTAAACGCTATTTTTGGGGGGGGGGGGAGGGGGTACAGTGTTCAGTCAGATTGTTAACAGCAGTTAAAAGTTAATTTTGTTGCCAATATAGAGATAATGATATATAACCATATGAATTACGTATAAAATTGAATAAGAGATCTCTTTGGGATAATATTTTTTAATCAAAAATTTTATTCAATTTATTAAAAATTTATTAAAGCATGTTCTTTAAAACGTCGACAATTTAACTGTAGGTTTGGAGAATCCGCATTAGTGTGGAGTTATGGGTTAAAAACTACTTACTAGATTACTATAATAGTATCAACCCTTAACTGCTGTGACAAAAATTGTCGCATAACTTACTGTGAGCGGCCTGTCAGACCGCTTAATCTAACGATGAATAAAATGTTATATTAACTTTTAGAATATTATTTTTGTATTGAACCTTTTATACAGGATTATTATAAATAAAATTCAGCTATTCAAAAGTTTCTAGAGATAGTAATAGGACTCCAAATGAAACAAAATTTTCCCGGTATCTATACTTAACTAAAAATTGCAAGTTAAACTCTGAAACTTGAAAAACTCAGCGGTATGTGAGATGCTAACAGCAGTTAAGGTTTAACAAAAATATTTATTACATATAACTCTGGTTATTATAAAACTTCACTTGATTAAAATATTACATTATGCATGGTTAAAACCATGCAATGTTTCTTATAATCATATTTAAGCGGGACTTTTTTAGCAAAGAGAGACACAGGGTGTTATATTCTGTTGAAGCCCCCCCCTCACTCCTTTTTCTTTCACTTTCACAAAAAAATCAATATTTTCTATCACATAGAATGCATACATGGGAATATAAATACTGATTCAAATAATCCGTGTTATGTTTCTAATAATTCTATTTAAATGGACATTTTTAAGCAAAACGTAGCTTAGAATCTGATATTCTTTTGCCTCCTCCCCCCGCCACCACCACCACAGATTTCTTTTTCTTTCAGAGTCACAAAAAAATTGTACATTTTCAATAGCTTAGATTGCAATTTGTCAATTTCTAGAGCTGTAAAGTTTGTATTTTTAGAATTGGGCAATGTACATACCATTATTCCATCTTATTTTATAGTTTTGTTTGCATGGCGTTATTACCCATATAGGTGGGTATTAACGCCAAATAGCATTGGTCAAGAAAAAACGCCATTACATTTTATGAATACATATCTGTTAAATTATTTTATTTTATATAGATAGTCAATCCGTTGCTGTATGAGATCCTATATTTGTTTGAAAAATACAATCTAAAACTAAGCCGTGAAAATTGGTAGAACCTTAACGTGGCGTTATTACCCCAGGGTACCTTATACCAAATAAATTTTAAATTTTGAAATATTTTCTGGAAAATTGAACAATTGTTTTAATAGAACCATTTTTTAATTCATTGAGTTCTTTATTTTTATGTCAAAAATGCATCATAAAATACTTGTATTTAAAAGAAAAGTTCAAAAGATAGTGAATACCCTTTATGCAAGACAAAGCAAATGATCGATTAGCTGATATTTAGCCAGTATTTGTTTGTCTGGTTATGGTTCAAAAATGTCAAAATAAAAGGATATGTAAAGCGTATTTTCCAAAGTTTATCCTTGCTTGAAATTAAATACTTTTTTTAATTAAATACATAGACTAACTGTTAAATATACTAACTATTAAATCATTAATAAGTATTTAATACTAACTATTTATTTTAAATAAATATTTCAAACACTATTCTGTTATATGCAGTATATGTGCTGGTTTTGTAATTAATAAGGCGAAAAAAGTGAACCATTTGTCATCTTTTGTAACCGTGCTCGTAAATCGTAAAACTTAAAAGGTTGTTGAAGATCATGATAAATGTGCATTACATATGTCACGGTACAAAAACATTTAACTAAATGTCAAACACAAGCTGCCTTATAATGAGAAGTAATTCCAAATAAACTTCAATGTTTTTAAAATGGAAGTTGAAACAACATTTTCAGTTCCACTAAGCATAATTGATTAATTTATCATTATAATGCAGTTACTCACAGAAAAATTTATTCTTCAATTCGTAATCGGAAACGACAATCCAGGAATCTTCTGAACATTAATTAATAATGTGTCGTCTGTGAGATTGCTTTTTTTTTTTTTTTTTTTTTTTTTTTGGTTATTTAAAAGCTTATTTTTGTGCGGTTTTTAGAGAAAAAAAAAGTTTTAAAGTTTTTAGAGATTCATTTTATTTCATTGAGTCCTTTACTATTATATCAAAATTCTTGTATTTAAAAGAAAAGTTCAAAAGGTAGCAAATCTCATTAATGCAAGACAAAGTTGATGACCGATTAGCTGATATTTAACCAGAATATGTTTGTCTAATTGTGGTTCGAAAATGTAAAAAGAACTAGTTGGATATATCAATCCCAAAACTTTCTTCTATCTCATAAGTACATTTTAATAATAATAATAAAAAAAAAAAAAAAAAAAGTGTCCCCAAAGTTACCCACTATCGAATTTCCTCGAACATTTGACCTAGCCTAATGAGATTCTGGTATCCGAAAAGCCTAAAACGCAAAATTTATTTAATATTCTGAGGAAATGAGCTTAGTAGTGCCTCATATTGGGTAATTTATACTAAAACCTTATAAGCATCCATTTATGTCAAGACCTAACAGAATCTGAAATTTGATAGAATTTCGTCCATTAGTTCTTGAGATATAGTTATAACAAAAAATTTGCAAAACGTAGCACAGCAACACCATATCTTAGACAATTTATGCCAAAACGTAAAAAAGCGTCTAATTATGTTATGGTGTAAAAGAATTTGAAGTTTGATGAAATTCTGTGCATTAGTTCTTGAGATATAGCTAGTTTTAAAAAAAACCGTGTAAAATATAGCACAGCAGCCCCATCAGTTGAAGGATTTATAAAAAAAAAACGTAATCATCGTGTAATTATGTTATATGTCATTTTGTAACAAAATCTGAAGTTTGATGAAATTCTGTGCGTTGGTTGTTCAGATATAGCTATCGGAAAAATCGTGCAAAATGCAGCTTAGCTGCACCACCTGTTGTAAGGTTTATACCAAAATGTAATCAGCGTCTAATTATGTTATATATTCTAGTGTAACAGAATCTAAAATTTGATGAAGTTCTCTGGATTAGTTCTTGAGATATAGCTATCGCAAAAATCGTGCAAAATGTAGCATAGCAGCGCCACCTATAGGGCGGTTCACACCAAAACCTTATCAGCGGCTATGTATCTCAAGGTATCGCGGAATCTGAAGTTTGGTGAAATTCTGTGAATTAGTTCTTGAGATATAGCTATCATGAAAATCATGAAAAACGTGGCATAGCAGCGCCACCTGCTGGCCAATTTACACCAAAACCTAATCAGCGTCTAAGTATATCAAGGGGTCACAGCATCTGAAGTTTGGTGAAATTCTGTGTATTAGTTCTTGAGATATAGCAATCTTGAAAATCATGAAAAACGTAGTATAGCAGCGCCACCTGCAGGCCAATTTTCACCAAAAATCAATAGGCACTAATTCATATCAAGGTCTAACTGAATATAAAATTTTATTAAATTTCGAGCATTAGTTCTTGAGATAGAGCGCCCACAATTTTTTTGTCACAGACAGACACACAGACAGACAGACAGACACACAGACAGACAGACAGACAGACAGACAGACGGACAGACTCACAGACAGACATTTTCTAAAAATAGTCAAAACGTGTTCAGGACCTTCTAAAACGTATAAATCCGACGAAAACCGGAAGTCGAAAATTTTCATGAATCCAATACTTTCTTCTTGTAAAGATAGAAGAAAGTAAAAAGATATGCAAAGCGTATTTTTCAAAGCTTATCCTTATTTTAAATTAAATACTTTTTTAGTTAAATACTAAGACGACTGTTCAATATATTAACTATTAAACAATTATTAAATACTTAATGCTAACTATTTATTTTAAATAAACATTTCAAACATTATTCTGTGATATGGGGTATATGTAAAAGATTTGTAAATAAAAAAAAATTATGTGAATCATTTATCATTTTTTGTAACCGTGATCGTAAATCGTAAAACTTAAAAGTTTGTTAAAGATCATGATAAATGTGCAATACATGTGTCACATTACAAAAACGTTTAACTAAATGTCAAAAACAAGTCGCCTTATAATGAGAAGTAATTCCAAATAAACTTCAATATTTTAAAAGTGGAAGTTGAAACAACATTTTCAGTTCCACTCTACATAATTGAGCAATTTATCACTGTAATGCAGTTAGTTATTCACGCAAAAATTTATTCTTCAATTCGTAATCGGAAATGACAGTACATGAATCTGCTGAGCATTAATTAATAATGTGCCGTCTACGAGATTTTTTTTAACATTTTAAAACATTTTATTTTTGTGTGGTTATATTAAAATTAGATTGTCTTAAGCAACACTATTAATGAATAAATTTCATGTTCTGTTTACAGTAATTTATTTGGAGCTTTCGTTTATTTTCATTTTTATAAAAGTTTCTAGAGACTAACTGACGTAAAAACGGTGTGATAATGCGTACGTCTCAACATAGATTATTTATAATATATGCCATTTTTTTTCAAATCTTGCCAAGGAAATCGAACAATTATTTGATAGAACCATTTTTTTAAATTTAGTCCTTTATTATTATGTCAAAAATGCACTATAAAATGTTTAAATTTAAAAGAAAAATTCAAAAGATTCCGTATCCCTTTAGTGCAAGACAACGCGGATGACCGATCAACTGACATTTAGCGAATATTCATTTGTTTGGTCGTGGTTTGAAACTCTTAAAAGAAAAAGACATGGAAAGTGTACTTTCCAAAGTTTATCCTTACTTAAAATTAAACACGTTTAGGTGCGTTTGTAAGTATCTGAATACGTAGCACCTACGGATGTCCGTCCGTTTGTTCGTCTGCCCGCGTATAACAGAACAAAAAATACCCAAACGAATTGATTGGACTTTAAAATATAAAGTTTTTTAATAATTTTGTCGCCTCATTTCAAATTTTAATAAAACCAGATGAACAGTTTAATTACAGGGAATGAAAAGTTTCAAACGTATTCCGTTACATTGCGGCTAACGATAAAAAATAGTTTCATATGTATTTTAAAGGTGTTACACTCCTTCAAACATAATAATATTCATATGCAACTATAAAATTTATACTAAAATATTCATTCTGTGCAATCTGTAATGCAAAGAATATTTGTTATTAATTTCCAGGCCACACAAAAATATCCCATTGCGAAATATTCCATACATAATATTACATTACATAATATTCCGTATAGGAGGAAACATTTTTTGGGCTGCGTTTTAATTACGTTAAACAATGCCACATTTTATGAAATTGATACATACTTCTGAGTTTAATACAAGAGACTTCTTGTATAATAAAAAAGCAGATAGTATCTACAGGAACACACAAAATATTTCAGATACTATACCGTATCCGAAGTACTGTATACTATTACACCAAGATCTAAGTATTTTTAAAACTTCTTTATTTTACGAACGCACATCATTTGCTATGTTTGACGTGAAATTTTCGACTTGTTTTTTAATTAAATACTTTGACTTACAATATTAATTATTAAATCATTATTAAATACTTAATACTAACTATTTATTTTAAATAAATATTTCAAACACTATTCTGTTATATGGAGTATATGTGCAGGTTTTGTAATTAATAAGGAAGAAAGAGTAAATCATTTATCATCTTTTGTAACCGTGCTCGTAAATCGTAAAACTTAAAGGGTTTTTCAACATCATGATAAATGTGCATTACAAATGTCACGGTACAAAAACATTTAATTAAATGTCAAACCCAAGTCGCCCTATAATGAGAAGTAATACCAAACAAGCTTCAATATTTTAAAAGTTGAAGTTGAAACAACATTTTCAATTCCACTATGCATAATTGAGTAATTTATCACTGTAATGCAGTTATTTATTCACTCAAAAATGAATTCTTCAATTAGTAATCATAAATGACAGTACATGATTCTGCTGAACATTAATTAGTAATGTGCCATCTGCGAGATTGCTTTTTTTAATTTCACATTTCAAAACCTTACTTTTGCGTGGTTATATTAAAATGAGATTACCTTAAGCAAAACTACTGATGAATAAATTTCAAGTTCTGTTTATAGTAACTTATTTGGAGATTTTTTTCATTTTAATTTTTATAACAGTTTCTAAAGATTAATTGTCAGAAAAAGGGCACCTTATTCTGTGCGTCCAAGCATATATTTTTATTATGTATGCATCCGAATATAGATTAAAATCATTTTTTTCTTCATAAATAAACTTATATCAGCTTGTTATGGTTTATAAGTGGAATTTTATTAAATACACCAGTCTGGAAAATTATACTTTTCATTTATTTATTTGCTTATTTTTGTAGCGGTTCGGATTTTTTTTATTCCTTCCAACAATCTGCACTGTAAAAAAAATCTGCAAAGTTACTAAGATTTTTCTAGTAAACTTTTTTTTCAATAATTTTTCGTGCAACAGTAACTGCAAAAACTCATGTAACCTTTTTCGGTTACATGAATTTCCGAACCAACATTCTTAAAATCATTCTGTATAACATTTTTACAGCTTATCTAACAAGCAAACCGTTTACCACATAACTATATCGGTCATTGTTTTGGGAAAATTTTATTTTGAAATCATTGCCTTATTCACTGGATACCCTCTAAGTAAAACTTTTGTAATCGTAAACATTTTTTGTAACAAAACGCATTTTCTAAAAATACAGCAATTCTTTAACATCTATACAAATTGTAACTTCACAGATATTGAGCGTCAATTTTTATACCGATGTTTATATTGACAGAACCTAACATTAAATTAAATCGGAAGTTGAAGCATTAAGGTCAACAGAGACAAAGGAAATATGATTCCTAAAATAAGAATATAACAATATTTGTTTTGTAAAATTGCGAAAACCTATTATCAAAGTCGTTTTTACTCACCCATCATACTTAGTATAGGGTAAATTATGCATTCGGTTTGAAAATCGAATTTTTTTTTGACGGGTTTATACGTAATACTACGTTTGGTAGTGGAGATTCCAAAGGACATATTTTTAGAAAAAAAAAATTACGTCCGTTTCTCTGTTTGTGTGCCTGTAAACGCTCTATCTCACGAACAAATTGAGATATAGACTTGAAATTATGTATATACTTAATATGTAAGAATAGTTTAATATGAGTAATCTCGATTATCCGGAACTATTTTTTCGGACTCTTGAAAAATTTGCTCTGGTGAAAGATATGTAATGATTTTCGAAATTATTTATTTTAAGGAATGGACACTTAAAAGGAAATAAAATATCAAAAATTTTGCATAAAGAAAGAAGTCGATCGGATGCCGTGATATTTATATTCATGTTTTCCATATTTTTCGATTTTCATGACCCTGAATTTCATTCAAATTTCAATTCAGAGATATATTTTAATTGGAAATGAGACGCTTAATCCGACGGAGTAAACTGCTAGTTAATATGATTATTATTTTTGGAGTTATAAGGATGTTTCTTTTGAGCAGTTTGGTACTACTCGAGTAGTTTGGCATTTTATATAACTTGTCGAAATTAGTTCATCAGCAATTCATTAATAGAGCATTACTATGTATGTTACCAATATTTAAATATACGTTTAAATTTTGTTTTGCAATTGCGATGCATTTTATAAATAGTTTTCACATGTTTTATTTTCATATTATATTATGCATATCCATAATGGGTAAGTATTACGGTGGCCCCCAATAACTAGTTTTACTTCTTAAGAGTTATTATTTTGAAAATCAGACAAAGTGTGATAGTTGTATTTTTTTGATTTGCTTGATTTTTTTATGTGTTGAAGTAGATCATATTTAATGAATAATGTGCAATTTTTATGCCCTGAAAAAATTTCCTCTTTTCTATAGAAAATGTCAAAGTTCAAGGTTGTGAAGGCCATTTTTCATGAAAAGTGAAATGCTGGTATATTAGGAGTACTATATCTCTCGCAAGCAACAACATCCTGAAACTCTTTTGGCATAAGCTTTTAGTATAACCCTACCTGCTTATTAAAATGTATTTGTTTGCATGGGGCATTGTTATATTACATTGTTATGTTGCCACAAAGTATAGTCAAAATGACGTTTTTGTCCATTTTCCGCACTTAATATCTTATTTAAGCAATAGTATCCCAAACTTTTTCTTATAGAATATGAAAGTACACTACTAGGACAAACTAAATAACGTAGTACTGCTCGGAGATATTGTTGCTGTTAGTGGATATTATGCAAATTTTTCAAAATATTGAACCTTTCAATTAGCATTATCTAAAAAGTGCCACGTTTGAATAAAACAAATTATCTCACACAATAGTTCAACATATGTACAAAAAAAAAAAAAAATGGAAAAGAAAAAGAAGTAAGTCATCGTGATATTTTTTGGCAAAAAAAATGACAAAATTTTCAAATAAACAATGTCGATGATAAAATTTCTTCCCTGTCAGAAAATGAAAAATCCTAGTTCTCTTTCCTCTTTCTATGTTTTTTTCCCTATGAGAAAATGAAATATACCTTTTTTGCCGCAGCTTCGGTAAGCGAAATAGGATTTTTCATTTTCTCTTAGGGGAAAATGTAATAATGAACATAGCTTTTCATCTATTTTTTGTCATTCTTTTGCCTGAAAACCTCGCAAGGTCCCACCCTTTTTTTCTTTTCCATGTTTTTGTACATATGTTTGACTATTGTGCGAGATAATTTGTTTTATTCAAACGTGGCGCTTTTTTTAGATAATCCTAATTGAAATGTTAAATATTGTGAAAATTTTGCATATTTAACATGATAATATCTACTTGCAGCGACAATATCTCCGTGCAGTACTATATTAATTAATTTGTACTTTCATATTCTATAAGAAAAGTTTAGGGTACTATTGCTTAAATAAGATATTAAGTGCGGAAAATGAACAAAAACATCTATTTGACTATACTTGTGGCAACATAACAATGTAATATAACAATGTCCCATGTAAACAAATACATTTTAATAAGCAGGTAAGGTTATACTAACAGTTTATGCCAAAATAATTTTAGGATGTTGTTGCTTGCGAGAGATATAGTGCTCCAAATATACCAGCATGTTACTTTTCATGAAAAATGGCCTTCAGAACCTATAGAAAAGAGGAAATTTTTTCAGGGCTTCAAAATTGCAGATTATTTATTAAATATGATTTACTTCAATATAAAAAACATAACAAAACAATTAAAAAATACAACTATCAAAACATCCCTTTTTTGTCTGAATTTCAATATAAGGGCTCTTAAGTACATTGTTTTTATATTTCGTCTATGCTGAAATTTTCTTATGTGTTACTGAATGAATCTGTAGTCGTTACATAATCGAAATTTATAAATTCTAAAGAAATAAAACAACACAGAATTCAAACATTGCACATAGATTATAAATTTTCGAAACTTTCAGAATATTCTAAAGCAACCCAATCTTTTGATACATTGAAAGAAAACAACACATAAGATTCATTAAAATCCAATTTCAGAGTCATAACTCATTGTGAGTAAGTTTTTAGGATTTATTAACGCGTTTATGTTTGTGATAGATACATTTTTATTGCACAGTACACTAAAATGTATTTTTTGTATAAAATCCATAATATAACTAAAAGTGCATTTCTCACTGTCCATATTCATAAAAGGTAGATTTCATTTATGTAGCTCTGTATATTAAATTATTTATCTGGACAAATATCCCTTAGTATTACAAGAAAGCGTTCAAATGACAAATATGTAAATACTTTAATATGCATTTCAAACAATTCACTCCCATAGACGCTGAGAAATTATTTTATACTGCTATCTATATAACCCATAAAATTTATATACAACACATACCATGATAGAATTCAAATTTAAGATTTAAAGATATATCACCGTTAAAAATGAAAATAGGAGTTTTGCAACTACTTATCTTATGCTATAATGCGAGCAAAAATTGTGTGTGTGTGTGTGGGTAAATTTTATCTCAAAAACGGCTCTAACGATTTTCGCAAAAATTTGGATTTTACCATTTTCGGGCACGAGAAGACCATTGGGCTAGGTCCCATGTTCGGGAAAATTCGATTACTGGGTCATTTTGGGTCACAATGGGTGACCCAAGCTATTTATATCTAGAGAACGGCTGGATGGATTTTAAGGCAATTTTGTATCCAATCGTTTTTTGGCACGAGAAAGCTATTGGGCGGGGTCACATGTTCGAAAAAGTTCGATTAGTGGGTCATTTTGGGGTCATTATGGGTCAAGCCATTTTTATCTAAAAAACGGCTTTAACGATTTTGACCAAATTTTATATTGTATCGCTTTGGATTACAAGAAGACCATTGGGTTAGGTAACATGTTCGAGAAAATTCGGTTAGTGGGTCATTTTTGGGGTCATTGTGGGTCGTGCTATTTTTATCTAGAGATCTTCTGACGCAATTTTGACTAAAAATTGCATTCTATGGTTTTCGGGCACGAGAAAAACATTGGCCTAGGTTACACGTTCGAGAAAAATTTTTAATGGGTCATATTGGGTCATTAAGGGTCTGGGTCAAGCTATTTATATTTAAAGAACGGCGGGATCGATTATAATGAAATTTTGTACGTAACAGTTTTTTGACATGAGAAAACTAATGGGCTAAATCACATGTTTCAGAGATTTCGACTATAAGGGTCATTCGTGGGTCATTATGGGTCAAGCTATTTTTGTCTAAAAACGGATCTAACGATTTTGACCAAATTTTATATTTTATCGTTTTGGATTACAAGAAGACCATTGGGTTAGGTAACATGTTCGAGAAAATTCAGTTAGTGGGTCATTTTGGGGGTCATTGTGGGTCATGCTATTTTTATCTAGAGATTTTCCCGCGCAATTTTGATTAAAAATTGCATTCTATGGTTTTCGGGCACGGGTAAAACATTGGGCTAGGTTACATATTCGAGAAAAAAATTTAATGGGTCATATTGGGTCATTAAGAGTCTGGTCAAGCTATTTATATTTAAAGAACGTCAGAATCAATTTCATCGAAACTTTGCCTGTAACAGTTTTTTGACATGAGAAAGCTAATGGGCTAAGTCACACGATCGAGAGATTTCGATTTTAAGAGTCATTTGTGGGTCATGATGGGTCATAATGGGCCATGTCAAGCTATATCTAAAGAACAGGTGGATCGATTTTAACAAAATTTTGTATACAACATTTTTTTGGCACGAGAAAATTATTGGGCTAGGTCTCAGTTCAAGAAATTTCGATTAATGGGTTATTTTGGGTCATAAAAGGTCTGGGTCAAGCTTTTTATATTTAAAGTACGACAGTATCAAATTTAATGAAATTTTGTATGTAACAGTTTTTTGACACGAGAAAACTAATTGTCTATCTTACATGTTTGAGATATTTCGATTATAAGAGTCATTTATGGGTCATGATGAGTCATAATGGGCCATGTCAAACTATATCTGAAGAACATGTGGATCAATTTTAACGAAATTTTTTATACAACGTTTTTTTTAGCACGAGAAAATCATTGGGCTGGGTCACATGATCGAAAAATTTCGATTAATGGGTCATAAAGGGTCTGGGTCAAGCTATTTATACTTAAACAACGGCAGGATCGATTTTAACAAAATTTTGTGTGTAACAATATTTATACACAAAAAAACTAATGGGCTAAGTAACATTTTCGGAGATTTCGATTATAAGGTTCATTTGTGGGTCATGATGGGTCATGGCCAAGCTATATCTAAAGAACGGGTGAATCGATTTTAACGAAATTTTGTATACAGCATATTTTTGGCACGAGAAAATCATTGGGCTAGGTCACATGTTCGAGAAATTTCGATCAGTGGGTCACTTTTGGGTTATTCTAATTTTATCTTGACAATGTCTCGCGCAATTTTGACTAAATTTTATATTCTATCGTTTTCAGACACAAGAAAATCATTGGGTTAGGTCATATGTTTGAGAAAATTCGATTAATGAGTCATTTTGGGTCATAATGGGTCAAGTTCAAACTATTTATACCTAAAAATTGGCTCAATCGATTTTATCTAAATCTTGTATCTTACGTTTCTCGGCACACAAAAATTAGTGAGCTAGGTCACAAGTTCGAGAGATTTCGATATAAGGGTCATTTGTGGGTCATGCTAATTTTATCTAGAAAATCGTTCTCACCATTTTGAGTATACTTTCTATTATATCGTTTTCGGGCAAGAGAAAACCATTGAGCTAGGACACATGCTCGTAAAAATTCAATTAGTGGGTCGTTTTAGGTCTTAATGGGTTCGGGTTATTTTAATTATATATATCAACGACTCAATCAATTTTACCTAAATTTTGCAACGAAACGTCTTTTGTCACGAGAAGACTATTGGGCTGAGTTGCGTATTAAACAAAATTATATTAGTGGGTCATATCGTTTCATTGGTGAATGCTGTCAAGCTAAATTTACTTAAGAAATGGCTTACACGATTTTGATTCATTTTATACTCTACTGTTTTTGATTACCTGAAGACCATTGAGCTAAGTCACATGTTTGATCACATTTGATTAGTGGATCATTTCGGTAATAAGGGTCAGGATCACGAGAATATGGCAAAAGCCAATAAGTTGGCGAGATTTGACAAAATACTGGCGAAATTTGGCCGAAAAATCAACTATTAAGATTACGAAACCAAAACACGCATTTGGCACCAAATGAAAGAATGTGTCCAAATTTGGATATATCTGGCAAAAAATATTGTCTTTCAGAATGTGAAGAAATTTCTTCTACATTCTTAATAGCATTGAAGATGCATAGTTAAACTAATCAGAGTCGAGCTAAAAAAGTGATTTGGATTGATGTCCTTTCGTAGCAAAATTTATGAACATGTGCATACAAACATAGTTTTCTTATTGCTTGTTTTTGTAAATAATACTATTATTAATAACATGTTTTACAGTAATAATGCAGAGTGAATGATACAATGAAAATACTATATCGAGTTGAACCCAAAGTTAATTTTGACCGAGCTGAGCTCGGTCACCCCTGCTAGTATACCTCTTATATACTTTAATAATTTACTTTTTATTAATTGTGACACAAATATCGATGTAATAAATATTTTTAAAATAATGTTTTTTTTCCTTTTCTTATTTTCTTTTTCCCGTTTTTCTTTTTATTTTTGTGATTTAAATTTATATATGATTTGTGATATTGGAAATGGATTTTTGTAAAAATGTATAACAATAAAATAAGTTCATGCAACTCTAAAACACGTTAGATTTTTTATTCCTAATAGTGTTGTGTAGTCATACAAAAGCATACGCTGAGATAACAACATAGAATACAAGCTGATTGAAATAAAAAGGCAATATTCTTAAATAGAGAAGTATTATGCATTTTTCTTTTGATAAAATGCAGTGCAAGACATGAAAAAAATCAGTAAAGCGTGGTATAAATTGTGAAGTAAAAGCTTTAAAAATTTTTCTCAGTCGATATTGAAATATTCAAGGAATGCAACGAAAATCATTTAAGAAGACCATTGACGATAAAGAACTTCAATATTCAATTCTAGCGTAAAGTACATTTAATACACAATACCTTAAGATTACTTTTTTTTGTGTATATATAAAGAGATATATATATATCGCATTTGTAATTTTGCATTGAAATTTAAAAAAAAAAAAACTATTAAATTTAAAGATTGTTGATATTTTTTACTTTTTACCTGTAAAATTTACGATTTGCGAAAAGTACTGACGTTATGGTTAAAAGTGAAAGGTATATAAATTACTGGTAAATAAATATGCAAAAATAAACTATTAATGTTTAAAAGAAAAAGAACAGAAGATGAACCATTTTTTTTTCTATTTTTTAGTATCTAATTTTCACTTCACCCTTTACTTTTGAAATTTAGGATTTGGGACATGAAGGTTAAAAATGAAGGTCATTTTCAGATTCAGCACTAAAAATACAATTACTAAATGCTAAAAAAAACATAACCATCGCACGCTTCTGTTATCAATTATTATATTAATTCGAAATTTATTCTCGAAAGTTACAGCACCGACAGACAAACTTAAACAAACTAGGTAAAAAATTCTTTTTGACTCTTTTGAAAAGCTAAGAAATGAATCCTGAAATTAACATAAAGATTTCAGTTACTAAAACAGTCTGATTTAAATGTTATTCCCATGCTTGTGTACTTCACAGTCTACATCACAATTTCATTGACTTTTGTAGGGAAAAGAGATATTTTAATTTCACACCCATACACTGTGAAAAATACAGATGTTCATTAAGCTACAAAAGTTCATATAATTACCAAAAAAAATTTTATAACTTCTTTTAAGTCACCCATTATTCCGAAAAGCGTTCTTTTATCTTTAGAAACCTCAGACGAGTTTATTTTCAAATATTAAAGAAAAATTTACAAACATATTTTTTCATTAGCTACCCGTAAAATTTAGGAACACTTTCAAGTAGCTTTTTCACTACATTAATCAGTTCTCTCTACCCAAAGAATCCGTTTTACGGATGCTATAAAACCTCAACTAAATATTTCCAACTGTATAACTGAAATGTTTCATGCAAATGAATAAAAAAATTATTAATTCTAAATTTAATGCTGTAAATTATATACAAGTCATTTTCTGAGAGGGACAATTTTATGTCCCAGGGAGAGAAAGAGAAAAGAGAGAAAAAAGTTATTTAAACTATCACTATTAAACAGTTATGCATATAAATTGTAAAGATTTCCTTATTGAAATTGAAAGATAATATTTTAAGTATTTTTTTTATGCGTATGTCATTCCCTCACTATGTCACACAAGTAGAACATGTGTGACATAAAGTCACATGTTCTGCATGTGTCCTTAGTACACATACAGAAGTATACTACATGTCACACATGAATCATGTGAACATGTATGTGTCAGACATGTACACACACGTGTGGAAAATGAAATCATTAAAAATGAAGAATAAAAATCAACGAAAATGACATAATTCGTTTATAAAATGAACGAATTATGTCCAGGCACACTTCAAAATTAATAATTTGGGTTAAAAAAAAAGGTTTTGTTCTAATAAGAATGTATTTATTAAAATACAACACATTGCTCAGTGGTGCACAAAACAGGAATTTCAATATACATTTGTACAATTAAAATAAAATAAAGTTATCAATGTTTCGCGCCGTCTTCTGCGGGTGTCTTCAGGAAAATATGATAATTTATTAGAAATACTATCTCTCGATCAAGATGCAAACTTAGTCCTTTCTTTATCATATTTTCCTGAAAACGCCCGCAGAAGACGGCGCGTTATATTTTATTTTAATTGTACAAATGTATATTAAAATTCCTGTTTTGTGCACCACTGAGCAATGTGTTGTATTTTAATAAATACATTCTTATTAGTTAAACTTTATGGTGCAACTGTCCTGTATATATTTAGGTTTTGTTCTTTTTTGCATTTAGAAAGTGGTGGAAAGAAAACAATGTTCGCACAATAAATATCGACATATTAAATAAGTAATCATATTGAAAATTTTTCTACATAAGAATTGTACCGCTATACTCATAGTAGACGCACGTCTTTTTGCGCCTGATGAATAAAGACTAAGTTCTTTCGAAAGGCCTTGCGCAATTTAATTTACTTTATGGTGTTTTAAAGAAGTTTTTTTCACTTCAATTTTCACTTCTGCATGTATTATATATGTAGATAATGCAAAACTTAAATGGGTACTGTTTAAAATTGATCATCTTTGTATCTAAAAGTGTAATTTTTTGTTGAAATTAACAATCTGTTGCCATATAAGTTGTAATATTTGTTACCATACAAAATCCTTTTGTACATTATTTTATCCACCCCTTTACTTATTATTATTTTTTTTTATTTATAAACATGGAAAAAGAAATTTTTGTACTCATAAGAAATCCATATACTATAAATAAATTTTAAATGTATATAAGTTTTAATGCTCTTGAAGCATTATTTTTCTAAGAATTTTTACTTAAAGGATTTCGATATAGAAAAACTTTTCAAAAAAGAAAATGGAGGGGAATATAAAATGACTGGTGTGGTGTATTGATCTCCAAAAGGAATTTTTCTGAATAATGAAAAATGATTCTGACGTCAAAGAAAAGAACATTAATTTGAAAGAAACATTTCTTATAGAATTTTACACCTAAAAAAACAGAGGGACATTTTTGTGAAACAATTGTTACAAGAGAAATGCTATATTTTCGTTTAATGTCTCTTTTAAATTGGGGGAAAAACATTTCCCGTTTTAAAATACTCAAAAAAACAAATTTTAATAATTCAATTCTGCGCAAGTACATGTGGCTCTCTCCCCTAGAAAAAAAAATGCTAAATTTAAAACGCGCAATATTGGAAATATGATATACTAAAATATTAAAATACATGCAATTAATTAAGTTTGTCAAAACAGAAAAATGTTTTGTTTTTTGTTTAGATTATTGCGTCTTTTTTTTTAAATAATGATACAATTTCATGTAAATTCAATAATTAGAGAAAACAATATAACTTGAATTATATTGTATTGTATGTGCTTTTCTAAGAAATATTTAAACTCGCCCTTTTTAAACTGCTACATCAAACTCTAAGGGGGAAAATCGTTTCAAAGGAATTTTAAAGATGTTACACCCTATTAAACACATTAAAATTTATATGCATTTACGAGGTGCACTAAAATATACATTCTATAAAATATGCGGTGAAAATATAGCTAGTATTCATATACAGGGCCACACAAAAGGATTCCATTAGATAATGGTAAAGAGGGAAATGGTGTGCGACATATTTTAAATATATAAACTGTTTCATATATAATAAAATTGATATATGTCACTGAGGCTTAATATTAATTATACGATACTGTCATTCATAATATGAAGTTCATAGCATTTACAGGGACACACAAAAGATTTCAAACAGTATATTCTTTCCGAAGTACTGTATATGTATCCGATGGTTGCTGATGGATGAATGAAATGCATTTTAATTATGATATGCGCATTTAAGTTTCACTAAATCTGTGCACATATATGGTGTGTATAAATGCTGTAGTTGACATACAGGGCCACCCAAAAGAACTCGCCAACGTTACTGAATATGAGCGTAAACTGCTTAAAGATGTTTCTTAAATAAGTTATGCATTTTTACACTGAACTGCATTCAATTTACTAAGAAATGTTTGCAGAATATAGATAAAATGATATACAGGGCCACGCAAAGAATTGGGTACATGGATGCCTGTGAATGACAATTTTGAGAATGTGATTTCTGTTGTTTTAAGGGTGTTTTAGTTACAAATAATATTTAGCTTAACATTGACGTGTAATAGAGGTACAAGCTAAACTACAGGGCTGAACAAAAGTATTTAAGCATATTTCCATCTATGAATATAAACTGCAGAAAAAAAAATCAAGCTATTAAACATTTTCTTGCTAAATTAAATTTTCCCATTATATAGTATGTATCAACTGACAGATCAAATACAGGGCTTTTCAAAAGTGTTGGAATACATGCTTGGCTGTATTTAGCTATATACCCTTATTTCCCTAAATAACGAAGTTTTGTTAAAGATTTCATGAGGTGTTGGAAAGTGCTTCATCAGCTATGCTTAACGCATGATTTTTCTTACTTGTTCATAATATAAAATATCAATAGCTTTATAACTTTTATGATTTACAAGAATGATGGCAAACATCCCTCAGTATGATGTAATGGCCCACCACTAATTTGAGAAGCGTTCCTTTACAGCACTATGTTTTCACAGTTACTTTCTTCAATATACCGAAGTTGTACTGGCAGAAGCGCTACTGGGATATAAAAGTTATTTAAAAATTAGCTGCTTTTTTTTCGTTATAGAAAGTAAATTATATGCCAATTGAAGAAAGTGGGGGTAAAATAAAAGTAGTAGACCTTGCAGTCGAACGAAGTATTTTACTGTAATGAGCTGATTATCTTAACCATTCAGTAGTGGAATTAAGTTTGAAGTAAACATATGTTTCCTTTAGATGAGTATGGGATATTAATATCGTTATAGAGCTAGACATTTTGAAGTTAATTTCGGAAAGATTTCGTCACTAATGAGATTGCCGTTGGGGTTTAATGCTTTAGCATTTATATAGGATTAAAATATTAATTATACCTATTTTAAAGTAAATTGTTAGAAAAATAAGTATGAATATTATATTTTTATCCTAGAAGAAATTGTTTTTTGTCTGTTTTCTTTTGTCCTGTTATGTTTTTTAGTGAAACCTATTTTTTACCATTTCTTCTTTTCGTCTTAAATAATACATTTCTTTTTAATGTATTCATTTAGAATATATTTTAAAAGCAAATATTATTTATAACTTTTAAAAATAAATAGTGAGTATTTTAAAACAAATGAGAAAAATAAGTGGTTTTCATTTTCAAATTCAGAAATTCTTTTTTTAAGTAAATTAGAAATCTTAATTTAATGAATATTTGGTTTTTTATCTTAAAAATAAATTTGAATTTTTGTATTGATTAAACCAATGCGCATGAATACTGGGAATGGACAAAATTTTTAATTCTTTTATAAACTTTTGGGAAAAAATCATTGATAAAACATTACATGTTTTCTAGGAGTACGGTAATTATTTGTTTAAAAATAATGACTAATTTAGCGTATAAAAACGAGATTTGAACGAGCGCACGAGATTTGAACGAGATTTGTACGAACGAGAAATGAACGAG
Source organism: Maratus speculifer (assembly GCA_964019185.1). Classification (NCBI taxonomy): domain Eukaryota; kingdom Metazoa; phylum Arthropoda; class Arachnida; order Araneae; family Salticidae; genus Maratus; species Maratus speculifer. Next base: position 129,878,163 of record OZ025295.1, on the reverse strand, counting down.
CGTACATCTCAATACCAATCAATGAATATTTGAATGCTCCTGTAGTAACATGTGAACCAATAGAGGTCTGTAATATGTCAAAATCTCTAATACTGGCGACATTATTATTACGATATTTTTAGGATGAAGCTCATACTTCTTCATTCAGCTTATTCGATCTTTGTTATGGATTTTTTTTTTATGGTATGAGAGAAATTTAATCAAGTTTACATTACGTTATTTGAGCGTTTTGCATTAGTCTTAACACTTTTTATTTGCATTAACATTATGCTTTCAAAGCGTTACATTCATGGATGCTTTAAAAGTTCACCTCTGTTGCATATTTGCGAGAATTGCGAGAAGCATTACTGCCCGGCGTTGTTATACAATAGGATCAATAAGGATTAAATGTAATTACGTTTCGTCTCACGGTTCCTTAAAATATATGTTGCTTTATCTAGAGTAAGTATATCGTACGGAGTCTAGATCCCACCTTATTATGATAACTATGGCTTCAAAATCGTCTGATACACCTCTGTTGGCGAAAGGCATTGTTTTAATCTTTATGTTTAAATCAAACAGTATACAAATTCCTCAAGGAATAGTCTTTCAGCAACTTAGAATTGTCGGTTTTCATAGATTATTTATTTATTTATTTATTTATTTATTTATTTATTTATTTTGGTTATTAAAATTATGCATGCTCATGAAAATATACTTAACGAGTATAAATGATTATAAGAAGTTTCAAAGTTTAATAATGTTTATTATAAAAATAACGGAGCTAATAGTTTGATAGTAAAAATTAACTGTTATATTTTGAAATTGTTTAATGTACATAACATTAATAAATGAAGTTAAACAGTATTTCAATTTATTTACAAATAAATACACACAAAAAATTTAATTTATTAAATTAAAAATTATGAAATTAAAAATTACTTATAAATTAAAAAGTTAATTAAAACCTGAAACCTTCTTTTTACGATCGCAACGATCGAATTAGTTACAACGCGCTTACGTTTAACTTAGAATATGTTTGTTTTCTTCTTCGCTTGCACCTTGTGAATTTGTTTACATTTTTTCAAGACCTATTATTACTGCAGTAATTTAATCGATAATGCTGATTTTATTTTGGAATTAATTTTATTAACTGTTTTGCTTACAAATTGTGGTTTAATGGTGTCAGATCACAGTGCAATTTTAAATTAAGTTAGATTAATTTTAATGTACTTTTAACCGTATAAACATGACTCTATTTCATATCAATCAATTAATATTTATGCAGCAATATTGGCAAAATGTAGTAGTACTAGATATCTGAGAAGATATTAATTTACGTAAAACTAGATTTATACTAAGTCTTTAGTTCTTGCCAACACCATTTTTGTAAGATTTTCTACAGTTATTTTCAGTCAATTAACGTAGAAATTGTCTTCAAGATTTTTTGTGTTTTGAAAAACGTTCCCAGATGTGATTGTCATATAAAAATCTCTTTCCCATTTTTGTGTGTGTGCGTTTTCTAAAAATGAATTAAGAGAAATAATTATTTATCTATATAAGTAAAATCATAAATGCCAGCATCTCTTAATTATTCCGGAGTTTGGTCCAAGACCAGCATTTTTAAAATTGGAAAATATATATAATGAATTGTGTCGCATTTTTCAAAGGTCGATTTTACATTTCATTTTGGAATTTTTAATTAAATAATAGTCCAAGAGTCGACCGCACAAAACCCTAAGTCATCGAGCACAAGAAAAAATTCTTTATCTTATGGAAGATAGTCATAGGGGAATCTAATCCCTGTCTACCGGAAGCAAAGTGGTGCATAAGCAAAAAATTAATACCACTGAACTAATGACGTAAGATAAACATGAACTATAAACGTGAATAAATTAAGATATAGGAGAATTTGTTTATCCCTTATTTTTATAGAATAGTTTAGAAAGTTTTTTATAACAAACCTATCGAATAATTCTCGCAAAAAGAGGGCTTAATCAAAAGCATATTCTGATCACTATTATGTTCTCTAACTCGAATACATATAAATACAACTTTACTGAAAAACCTCCATAACCGAGCTCTGAGTACATACAAACGCTACAAAATTCCAATATACGCACGAACATGCGGAAAATTGTGAAAACATCAAAAAGCGAAATCAGGAAACCACAAAATGCAAAAACATATAAATGTTTCTAATATCGGATTTTTATATTAATTACAATATTTTAATTTACACTGTAAATGCTACTGAAAGTGAATATTTTAACATTAATTACAATGTTGTTTTAATTAATAAAAATTATTGTTTATTTTAATTTATTCTTTAACATATTGTGAGTTCTAAAAAATATATGAAGATTTATTATTTATTCTGATGGCTTTCTTTCTCAAACTATACTTAACACATATCTATGACCTAATATAGACATATCAAAAGTATTATAAATGTTTCTTTATATCCAGAATGGCAACAAAGAAAATAAAAAGGCTTAGTATGTTTCATCCTTAGTGAAAATTTAAAATATTTTCGCATGCATTCAGATATTTTTTATAAAAATATTATATATTTTTGATATGCTTCTGAATTTTTTTCTCAGAATTTCTAAGAATGCAAAACTTGAAGATTATTTTTAAATTTTCTGAAAGAGTCTCTAAAATAGAAACTATTTGCTATTCAACAAAAAATATCGTAAAATGAAAACTGATAAATTTTATCGCAGGCTAAACTGTTTCAGAAACATTTATTAAGTCTTCCTTCTCTGTTTATGGTGAAATATAATTCTAAATTTATAATAAAACTAGCAAATCTACAGATCAGGAGCCTTAACAAGTCAGCTTTGCAAGTCATTTTTTTTAAACATACTTTAGATTGCATTCAAATTCACGCAAACCGCAATTTAAAATTTTCAAATTACGTAACTATTTATAACAATAAAATATACGAAGTTTTCGGACATTAGAAGAGTTAAATCGGAACCTTTTTTATGTAAGGATATTCTGAAATTTTCATAAAGTACTAGTTCTGGTATTTTTTTAGATAAGAAAGTAGATTTTTTCAGAGCGCTCCGCCCCCTTGAACCCTTTGTTGTCAGGTTAAGTTTACTCTTCTAACTTTCTATTGATAGGGTTAGCTGTTATCGTAAATCTTAGATTTCTTTTTACATTTTGATTTAAACGGATAAACAGCAATTTGGATAAACATTTTACATTATCCTAATATCTCTACTTGCCAGCCAACAACCAACACCTACATCTGATGTATCAGGAGTTTTTGTAAAAGTAAACTGAGTCGTCTGATTTAAAAATCTTATGTTTTACAATTTTTGTTTCCTAAAAAAGTTTCGATCGCCGTTATATAATACTCATATCTAAGATCTTATCTAAATACGTAATAATCTACTCGATAGCATTAACTTTCTAAAACCTTCCAAAAATAGGAATTTTTTGTAGACTTTTAAAAGTAACAGGTAATCATTCTTCATCGTGTCCATTGTCAATTAAATAAACAACAAACGTGATTAGGCGACATAAAATATTTTTATGATAGCCTATAGTAGCATCACAATTCAATTTAAAATCGTAATGTTCCATATACTGTTCATATTTAACGCAAACCTATGTTTTAGATAAAGTTACGAAAGATTAGATAATCTTTTATTTCCCTCAGCCGGCTTTGCTGCTTTATCTTTCGTAATCTGAATTATTTGAATGGTTTTTACACAGACTACAAGCTGTTGCCCGGGACTTCGTTTCCGTAATATTAAAATAAAGATAAATGCATTAATCAAGCAAATCATTTCACTCTTCGTGATTAAAAGCATAATTAGCTAACCAACTCTTCATCATATTTTATAAGTGATAACATGGAATTTCATATTTATATAACCTAATGCTGGCACATGAACATCAAAACCTAATCACAATAAGCCACAACTTGTCTTAATGTCTACCCGAATCTAAATTTAGAAGAAAAATTGTGCATTAGTTCTTCAGATAAAACTACTGCCGAAATTGTGGAAAATGAAATCTAGCAGAGCTATCCATGAACGATCAACTCTAAAACTTATTTATGAACAACTTATGTCAAAGTCTAACAGAAGATGCAATTTGTTAAAAAATCGTGCATTAGTATTTGAGATTTATTGCAGAAATTGTGAAAAATGCAGCATAGCCGCACCACCTGCTGTGCAATTTACACCAAAGGTAATCTACTCATGTTTATATCAGGGGCAAACTGAATATAAATTTTTATTAAATTCCATGCTTTAGTTCTTGCGACACAGATGCCACATACAGATAAACACACAGACAGTCATGTTCTAAAAACAATATAATCATGTGCAAGACCTGCTAAAACACATAAATCCACAGAAAACAGGAAGTAGACAATTTTCATGATTCTAATAATTCTTTCATATAAAAATGGGAGAATGTAAACATAAGATTTTGTTAAATGAAAGATAAACAACATACACATGTGCATTTACAAAACAGAGATAAAATCCTTTTTTTTATTAAAAATTTAATTATATTTTATACATTTAATATATTTTTGTTAGGTTTTTCATCAAAATTTCTTATTTGAAAAATAGCAGCAATGCATTTAAATTCATTAAAATGAATATTTTCATATTAGTCACATGTCAGGAGTTAAGTACCGAGGAGATCGAATGATTTCGCTGCATACAGCAGTTATTTTGATTCTAACAAGTTCAGTGATTTAAGCGCATAGTTTCATTATTTCCTGTCTGTTAAATTTGTGTTTTGTTTATATTATTTCATTCCTTTTATTGATGAAATTTTTATTTATTTATGGAATATTAACCGGAAACAAATATTGAATTATTTATGATATTTTAAAAACAAACAAATGTGTTTGACTGTTTTGTGAATTAATTTTTGTTACATGTGCATTGATTTCATAATTATGTACGCGATGTAAACAGATTTTTTTAAAAATCATGACAAATATTATTTTTAAAAGTTGAAAATTGCACATGAAGCTTAACAAATGATGTGCTTTCGTACTATAATGAAGTTTAAAAAAAGTTCATATCTTGCTGTTATAGTATAAAATATTTCGCACACAGTAGGGGAGACCGGGGCACGTTGGCCAATTTGCTTTAATTTTCAAACCGGTCACCAGATGCCGCCACAAGTCCAGAAACATGTTAGAAAACCTGTTCCTCTACCCTTCCACGAGTTTTAGGTCTCTTAACACAATCAAACTAAGAACAACGTTGATTTTTCACTTTCGTCTATCTCGAAGCAAATTTTCGTTAGTGTGCAGAAAGTGGTAATGCTCTCAAGAGATACTTCACAAGAACAAAGGTGAGTAATATTTTGAAAGTTCAATTTATAACGATTCTTTTGATGTAACAATAAATATTAAATGTTGTTAAGATATGTGTAGAATTGCAAAAGGATTTCAAACATGGCGAGGGGGCAAGTTGGCCCACTTACGTTGGGGCACATTGGCCCGGTCTTTCCTGGCCCATTGTAGCCATAAGTTACAGCCATTGGACCGCACAGTTTCTGGCCCATTCAAAAAATATGTTTTCAGCCTGTGATGGTTGGGTAACAACTAATAGACGTCCTATGACCGGGAATATTCCGGGAATTGTGAAAACTGCCCTTCTCAATGCAATAAATCCAGTTAACATTGCATCGGGTTTTCAGGTAACTGGAATATGCCCTTTCAATTGGAATGTTTTTACTGACTTTGATTTCCTTCGAATGTCAGTTAGATGATAGGCCTGTATGGTAGACCAGAGCCTTCAGGCACGCACGACAAAGCAATTGGTGAAACTTCTAATGAAACCCAGGTAATTATGGGTAGGCCTATTTCTGTAGATGTGCCTACCGCATTTTCTCCTGCTCCATGCAAGACAACTCCAACACCGGAGGACATTAGACCATTTGAAATGGAAGAGCCAAGAAAGACAAATGCTTCGAATAGAATGAAGAGAACTTCTGCAGTTCTCAAAGACATCTCTGTCAAATTAGTTCTTGAACAACAACAAAAGACAACAGAAGAAAGAAATAGTGCCAAAATTAAAAATGATATTAAAAGAAGAAATCAAACCAAAAAATGCAAAGGAAAACAATCTGTGAAAAAGATTTTGTTTCCTTTTGATCCCTCACAGCCTGGGTGTAGTGGTCTGAACCGTCAAAAGAGGAAGAAGAAATCTATTAAAGAAAATGACGATGAGGAAGAGGGAGACAATATCTGCCTACGTTGCATGAAGGAGCTTAATCAAAATATGCCTGGTGATGAATGGATCCAGTGCGTGAGTTGCAAATGTTGGGCTCATGTGAAATGTGTTCGAAAAGATGTTAATGGATTATATTTTGTATGCATTCACTGCAATGATCCCTCCGACTTGTAAATTTATTATTTTACATTGCAAAAAAAATTTTATATACATGCATTATAGTTTCTATTCACTATTCTGAATTTTATTTAACTTCTAAATAAACATAAAAAAGAGCATTGCAGGCCAACGTATTGCAGGCATTGAGCCAACCTATCCCGTACACGGGGTAAGTTGGCCCACATGACATCACACCATAACTAAATTCATAAAGTTCTTAAAATTTCATATTAACTAAAAATAAGTATTTTCCTCGCTAGTTAAATGTACTAGGTATTTTAAAAAAATATTACATCTGAAAATAAACAAAATTTAGGTATTGAAAAAAATAAAATAAAAAAACTGGGCCAACGTGCCCTGGTCTCCCCTACTGTGGGCGAAATCTCTTGTGTGTTACTGTAAATACTATCTGTTTTCTATTATACAGAAAGTAACTTGTAGTAAATCTCAGCAACTTGTATCAATTTCATTAAATAAATGTGAAATAGTGTAATATTATTAAAACACGCCCCAAACAATGTTTCCCCGTATACCATTATGTAGTTGAATACTATTGTGTGCCCCTGTACATTAATAACAAATATTCTTTCCACCATAGATTTATAATGTATATTTTAGAATATACTTGATAAATTCATACTAATTATATTATTTTTAAAAGCGTACAACATTGAAACTATTTTCACAAACTGCTCCTCATGTTATGGAATAATTTTGATTATCCCTGTAATCAAACCACACATCCAGTTTTCATAAAATTTTAAATGACTTGATAAAATTGTGCAACAATTATATATTTTAAATTTCAAACAATTTGGTTGGGTATTTTTGCTCTGTTATGTGCGGACAGACAAGCGGTTTGAACGACGACTATAAATGCTATGCATATACATGAACACAGCTAAAAACGATATAAAGTGATTAAATTGGGATACAATTTTCAAAGACATTACATATAAAAGCGCATTTATTTATTCCACGTTGTAATAAAATAAATTTTGTAAAGTTAAAAAGAATCACAGTAAAACCGAAATTTATTGATCAGGTGAAAGCATCTTCAATATAACTTAAGGAATACTCACAGACACGTTTTTGCTTTGCAATATCAGATATGAATATATTCTGTTTTATTTTCTATGTATCGAAAACTTTATAAAATGGACAGAAACTACAGCTAAAAGAACGGTACTGTTGAGGGAATATATATCGAGGGAAAGTAAAAGACAGAAAGTCAAATTTTCACGGCTTGTATTCATACATCATTCAGTGAAGAATATTATGGTAGCATAGAAATATACAGTGCTATATTTCATATAGAAAAAAATATTTCAGTTCTTTATTAATAAATATATTCTGAATTATATAGTTAAATGAATATGTTTTTCTAAATTGAATTTATATCTAAAAAAAACTAAATATTTTTTGTTGTGTTCAAAATAAAAAATATGTAATTCCTGATATTAGCAATTTTTATTATATTTATTGTTCAAATTTTGATTTGGAAAAAATAGGTCACGTCACATAACAGTAACCTATTAGTTAATAATAATATAACATTCATATTATTTAAAGTTAATACTTAGTAAATCAAAATATTGTATCATATACAATTTATCATTTCTTTAGAAAAAAATGTCGTCTAGAACATACACTGTTAAAAATAAAGGTGACAAACCGGTGCCATTTGGGACCCGGAGGTGAAAAGGCGGTGCCATTTGGAACCCTAGGGTGTCATAGGAGCTTGAATATGTGGTTGGGGTGACGACAGATCTGTTCCTGGATGATGGGAGCTAAAAAAGGTGCCATGCACTTCGTATTGGTAGCAATTTACCACCTCATCGGGTGACTGGCAACTTGCGCATGCGCTATGACGTGTGTCTTTCTGCTTTCGGTGTCGGCAAGTAAAGTTTATGTGTGTGAGCAAAGTAAAACATGGCGGTGTGTAAATTGGCTATATTAATTGAGGACTAACCACTGAGCTACAATAAAACAACAATGATGACTTAATGATCCGATTTGCGCGACCAGTGACCCCGGGCAGTCTGATTAAAGGTAAGATTTAACTTTATTTTATTTTATTTTATTGTTACGTTAATTTATCGTACATCCCTATATGTAATGTCATATGAAAACAGTAAATCATATTTTTTTGTTAGTGTGATTGATTGGTAACTTTATTATGTGAAGCTACAAGCTACACTCTCACCAAAATACCCGCTTGCTAATGTTAAACGTATGAGGCAGTTATTTTACAATTTCTCGTTTACATGTCAATATTTTTAAATGATTTATCGAGTCCTTAGCTACCGAAGAGCAATTGGAGCAAACTGCTCTAGGCACGGGAATCCTAAGGACGCACAATTAGAAAGAGGGAAATGAAAGATTGTAAAAATATTTACATATTTTTTCATTACAAATCAGTTATTTTAGACGAATCTTGTTGCAATCGGAACATTCTATGACCATTTTACCTTGTGTTTAAACTCACCTGTTTAGATTTAACCCTTAACTGCTGTTAGTGGTCTCAGACACCGTGAGTTTTTCATGTTTAACAGTTTAACTTGTAATTTTTAGTTTAAATATAGATACTGGTCAACTGTTTTTAGTTTGGAGTCTTATTACTACCTCTAAATACTTTTGAATAGCTGAATCTGATTTATAATATTCTTGTACATAAAGTTTAATGCATAAATAGTATTCTGAGAATTAATGAAACATTTTATTCATCTTCAGATTAAATGGTCTGACAGACAGGTTACAGTAGTTATATAACAATTTTTGTCAGAGCAGTTAAGGTTAAAATATGTTTTTGCGTCTATATACAGTTAAAAGCAATTAATTTTATTCGCGAAGTTTTAATTTTAACCTTTACACGGGATCTCGGACAGCATCTGGCCGGCTTTGTATATATTGTCGGATAGATGCTATCCGAACCCCTCCTGTAAAGGCTAATTCACACCATATTGCAGCCTCGCGTAACTTCTCTAATATTGTTTCAGTATACCTGATTTGTCTTTATTTGAGAGGGGGGGGGGTAACTTTTTCATTTAAGACAATTGAATACTTGCAAATCTTAAAGTAATCAAAACTTATTTACAGGGTTTTCATTATTAATATTTTCCTTATTAACCACCATTATTTCCAAAATAATCTTCATAATAAGATTAGATCGGGGGGGGGGGGCGGTAGCACGGACAATCATTTAGTCTCATTTAAGGATAAAAATCACGGATAAAACCTCGATTTGCATATTAAAGCGTTATTAGTCAGCCAAGTCATACCTTGGTGGGAAATGCCTAAAAACCCGAATTTAGCGGTATCTTCGGTTTACCATTATGTTTTCTTACTCCCAATTCTTCATATTTTCATACTTTTGGTTTCATTTTCTTTCAAAAAGGTGAGAAAATGTTAGGGAATTGAAATGAATATACCTTATGATCTGATTATCGGCTATGCAGATTTACACCCATTTTTTTTCGAAAGTATTCTTTCGCATTAAACCTTATTTAGTAGCAGAATTTTATGGTTAAATAAAATAAAATATTTTTTTTTCAATAATAGTAATTTAAGTTTGATTAGACCGTAATCAGTCCCCCCCCTTTCTCAATCATCAACATCATCCGATATGACAAATTTTTAGTCATGAACATTCAAATTATAAAAGGAAAACAATCTGTATTTACTCCACTGAACTTTCAGAATAGTTTACAGAAATAGTGTGTGTTCAAAAAATATAACAATGAATAAAAACTTATATCGTAATTTTACACAAATGTGAAATTTTCCCGCTGGTGATGAAGATCTCGTGTTTTGAAGGTGATTTTTGCATTGTCATTTATAAATCTTAAACGTTTTTCTAATGATATAATTTTTAACAATCTTTTATTCCACCCGTTCTGAAACAAGACCAATAAACAGGGTTGGCTTTTTACCGGTAAAAACCTGGGGAGAAGGTGGTAAAAACCTAAGGATATACAATAAACTGTTAGCCCTTAAACTGTATTTTAATACTATTGATAAAAATTCTATTTTCATGTAAATGGTGTATTAATATATAATAACTATATAGGGGAGAGTGGGGTGGTGTGGGACTTTTTTTTACAAAAGTAAGTTTTTTTTTATATACAAAAAGAAAAATTTCAATTTATAGGATGCAAGGTAAAACACTTTTTAATCCCCCTGAACAATATAGAAACATAACGTGCAAATACTATTTTATTTTAAAGAGAACGTAAGTTTCAAAATGTGTCTCATACCTCCTCATCAAGAGTTATGGGACAGCAATAATAAAAAAAAGCTATAAGGCACAAAATAACCTATAGTGTCGGTAAGATAAACAATCAACCAAAGGTTGTAAGTTGATAATGTATGTGCCACAATATAAAATACCAGTATCTTCATGACTAGAATGAAAATTCAGGATTCTCTGTCATAGGTGTCATTAAGGCCCCACACTAGGCACAGAAAGAGACCCGGATGATAATGTAAAAGTCTATAGGAGCGTTGTTTTCAAATAGCTAACTAAAATTTTATATTTTTACATAGTTTTTTTTAACAAGACAGCTGAGGACGATCCATAACCGGCCTAGTTTTTATTATTTTTTCGATTTTGCTTTTATATTTTTTGTATAACGATAGTTTCAATTTCAGAATCAGTTTAAACCGATTTCGTAAGTTAACCCGTCAGTAGTCGCGTGTCGGTCTTTTCGCCGCCCGTATAACTTATTTTCTCTTAACTTATATCACATTACAAATACAACGAAGATCTACCATGTAGCTGACTTTGAAGCTTTCTCGACCACCTTAGCGAAGTAACAGGACACCTCTGTTTTTTTTTCAGGTACATTTTTAGAGACAAATTTGAAATCGGCGAAAAAGTCTACGTAAAAATTACTAATGTGAGCTCATTTTTCTCATTCATTCATCATTTCCAATTACTCCAGATCTCATGGATAAAATGCATAATTTAAGAAAACTGCAAATTTATATCTTCGTTGTAATGTTATTTTCGTATATTAGGGGAAAAATATTTTTATTTTACATATTTGGTATACGGGGGGGGGGGGGGGCCAGCGGCGAAAAGACCGAGCGCGACTAATGACGTTGTGAAAAAAGTCGCGACTACGCGGTTAAAGTAATTTTTTAAAAAAATCTGAAACCAAAACTGAAAAAGTAAAAACTACGCCGGTTGCGGATCGCCCTCAGCAATCTTGTGCAAAACAACCACGTAAAAATATTAAAATTTGGGCGAAATATTTGAAAAAAACGCCCCCATAGACTTTGCATTATCATCCGGCTCTTTTTCTGTGCCTAGCGTTGCGCCTTAAATAATCACCAATTTACATTTTGAAGTATGAATATATATATTATCAATGTTATAATTAATATATTATCCTCTAAAAATATTTGCATGTTAGCAATTCGCATTATTATTAATTTGAAAAAGGAACTGGGCGCGTCCCATTCCTCGCCACTTCCTTATTTGTGTTAAACTTCTTGTTCAAACAAAAATGCTGCTTTAGGCTTAGTTTAAATTATGGATAATATACAGTATAATGTTCCATAAATAGGAAAAATATTACATTTATACATAAACAAGTCTTTAACATATTGAAAGCAAATAAATCAAATTTAAATTGGATTTTTGAAATAATTTTTTCTTTCATACATTTGCAAATCTATGCATAACAATATTTTTTGTAAACTGAAGAATGGATTACCATTGCTTCATCTTGTGTGCGATTGATGAAGTGTTTAGAATAATGCACAAAAAGAAAAACCTACTGTCCCATTCCACCCGACTTTCCCCCATATAGCAAAAGGGGAAATAAAGAATTAGCCAGTTCCCTTAAGCTCCTGATATACACTATATGACCAGAGATGACCGTCCACTTGCGATTTTAGACATTTTGTTAAATATCTAGAAAAATGTATGAGGAATTATCCTGAAAATCTTAGTGTATAAATATAATACACTACCTGGCCATTGATTATCGTCCACTTGCGATTTTAGACATTTTGCAAAATATCTAGAAAAATACATGAGGAATTATCCTGAAACTATCAGTGTATAAACAATATACTACAGGTCATATATTTCCGTGAAGATTTTTTCCAGAAACTTTATAGGGGACCGCCAACAAATTAAACAAAGTATGAATGCAACTCTGTCAAAGTAACTCTGTCAAAACCAATGCATCAAAAGCGCTCAAACTGTAGATTGTAATTAAGTGGCTTATTGTTATATACTGTGTCCATTTTTATGTCGATGGCATGTATACTCGTAGAGAAATTAAGGTTTTTATAAAAATTCTCCCCAATTTTTCCAAGATTTTTGCTTATAATTTGCAGAGTTCTTAATATAAAATAATAATATTTTCTGAAAATGTGACGAACAACATTGCACATAAAACCCTGTAATTAGAATTAAAAAATAATAAAAATTGTATGAAAAATGAGTAGGTGTACTAAATAATTTTTCACTGCGCATGCGTCAACGATATCAAAATTTCATTTGCATATTATGTTGGCCAAATATATAGAGCAACTTTTGTGAAAGTTGCAAAATCATAGCTTGAAAATTCTGAAAATAATCGTCAATAGAATCATTTAAAAATCCGTTATTTCCAAAATGAAACAAAAAAAGAGCGGTTGTATCCATATATTCATTGATTAGTATCAATATAGAATACACAATATGGAACTTACTACTACATTTAGAAAAAATCCATCTTTTTTTTTTTTTTTTTTTTTTTTTTGGGGGGGGGGGGGGAACAACGGATTTTCAACTTTTTATATTGACCATTATTTTTAGAATTTTCAAGCTATGATTTTGCGACTTTCACAAAAGTTGCTCTATACATTTAGCCAACATAACATGCAAATGAAATTTTGATATCGTTGACACATGCGTAGTGAAAAATTATTTTGTAAACCTACTCATCTTTCATACAATTTATATTATTTTTTAATTCTGATTACAGGGTATTATGTGCAATGTTGTTTGTCAGATGTTCAGAAAATATTATTATTTTATATTAAGAACTCTGCAAATTATAAGCAAAAATCTTGGAAAAATTTGGGACTATTTATATAAAAACCTTAATTTCTCTACGAGTATACATGCTATCGACATAAAAATGAACACAGTTTATAACAATAAGCCACTTAATCACAATCTACAGTTTGAGCGTTTCTGCTGCATTTGTTTTGACAGGGTTATCCGAAAGATATTCATTTTTTTTAATTTGTTGACGGTCTCCTGTAAGGTTTCTGGGAAAAATCTTCACGGATATATATGACCTGTCCTATTATGTTTATACACTGTGAGTTTCAGGATAATTCCTCATGTATTTTTCTAGATATTTAACAAAATGTCTAAAATCGCAAGTGGGCGATAATCAATGGTCAGGTACTGTAGTACAAGTCATATATTTCCCTGAAGGTTTTATTCCGAAACTCTAATAGGGGACCGTCAACAAATTAAAAAAGAATGAATGCATTTTGAATATCTTTTGGATAACCCTGTCAAAACTAATGTAGCAAAAGCGCTCAAACTGTAGATTATGATTAAGTGGTTTATTGTAATAAACTGTGTTCATTTTTATGTCGATAGCATGTATAGTCGTAGAAAAATTAAGGTTTTCTACTAATCCGAAAAACAGTCTCAAATTTACCCAAGATCTTTGTTTATAATTTGAAGAGTTCTTAATATAAAGTAACATTCTTTTCAGAAAATGCGACAAACAACATTGCACATAATACCCTGTAATCAGATTTAAAAAATAATAAAGATTGTTCGAATATTGCGTAGGTTTACTAAATAATTTTTCACTGCGCATGCGTCAAAGATATCAAAATTTCATTTGCATATTATGTTAGCCAAATGCATAGAGCAATTTTTGTGAAAGTCGCAAAATCACATCTTGAAAATTTTGAAAATAATTGTCAATAGAATACGTTGAAAATTCGTTATTCCCAAAATGAAGGGAAAACACGAGGGGTTGTGCCCATATATTCATTGATTAGTGCCAATATAGGATACATAATAGGGGCGTACTAATAAATTTGAATAAAATTCCTTATTTTTTTATTATTATTACTGCTATGGGATACCTGGACATGTTAGGGAAATTTGTTGCTAATCTGGAATAGACACTTTGTTGCAAAGTATGTTTTGTAAATATGGTTAATAATGTAAATAGTTTGTAACTCTTAATGATTACACAGGAAAAGAATAACTGAATGACAAGTATGAGTTACTCAAGTAATTTTCCCGTGCTGTCCGAAAATAGGCAATAAAGAGGAAAGTGCCCAGTTAAACTGATGGCATTGAGCTCGCAGGCTATACATACAACTGTATATTATACTCTTATTTCACAGAATAATACCCTTCCAAAAATAAAAGAAATCAACTGTAAGTTATTGGACAGTGGATTAACTACCAACCCTCTTTATACTTAACGAATGAGCCCCTAAAACTAATCAGGGAAGTGCCTTATCAGAGTGAACCTATTAACAAAATTTGAAATAAATTTGATAATTCTGCATGATTTCTGCATATTTATATAAATTAAGGGGGGTAGCACTCTCTTCTCCCCCCTTCATATTTAACCAATGAACCTCCAATGCTAATCAGTGAAGAACCTTATCAAAGTGAACCTACATATAAAATTTGAACCAAATCTGATATTTATATAAAGAGTTATCACGTTACATACAGAACCTGCGGGCACATTAGCTGCCAGGCTTTGATAGCCTTGTGAGCTATAATTTAAATTTTATTTAAATTGTATTTATTCTTTTTTTATTCATCTACCATTTTTGCTGTACTTTGATGATACATTTTAATTAGACTGTCTTGTTATGTGTTTTCCTTAATGTGTTATTATTATTATTACAGATAGTGAACTTACATTTACAGTACTTACATCACCATGTTTGATACAAGAAAAGTTTCCGACTCTTTATCATGAAGAAGATGCAGAAATTTCTGTGTTTTAACCTTTTATTGTGCTCCACAACTCAAGCAACTTGTTAAATTACTCATGCTATGTATTAATTTTATATAAACAGTTAATTACAAAAACTGATAATTTTATAAGCTTAGTTACTTTGTGGCATGCATTATTTTGGTTGTTTAACGTTAAATATAGCAAAAGCCAATTTAAATTTTTATAATTTTTATTAGATACTTATGTCTTCAAAACTTTCTTAGTGGCATCAGTTCCACATAGTGTCACATCTTTGTTTAATAATAATTAATACATTCTTGGTGTTTACAATAAAAAGATTATTTGAACTAAAAGGTTGTTTTTTTAATTCAGTGTTTTATTCCTTTCATTATAATTACTCTTTGGATTAAAATTTCAGATGCAATAAGTCAAAACATAAAACAATTTCGCAGAAAGTGTTTTGATGTGGATACAGGACTAGAAATCAGCAGTCGTTAGTCGTCAAATGAAACTAAATTATAGAAAAATTATTCCTAGTCGTCAAATCTTGATAGCTAGCTTTCTTTAATTTTTGTTTAGCAAATGCTTTCATTTGTATTTTAGCATACACCCCCCCCCCCTCTGAACCATGACATCAGCACGTGTCTTAAGAATTTTGAACCTGTCAATAACCTCTAAGTTAACTTCACTTTAACCAATGACTGATAAAACTGGTCCTTGGATATTACACCCCTGTAAACAAGATTTTCTTTTATTATGAGATATTTCTGCATCCTTATATGTTCCTAAAATAAGAAACTGTATTAAAATTGTTTTAAAATTTTTGTACTCCTTTCCTCAAACAAACAAAAAAAATATGTGTGATTTGGAAATGTTTTAAATGCCACACCATAATTGACAATCAAAGATTCATTTATTTGCTAACTTTTTATTTTCTGATGTACTGTTAGTCTCAGATTTTTTAAAAATTAGCTTATCCCTAGTTATATCTAAAGCTCATATTTTCTTTCTGTGGACATATTTACTTGATTATCTGTTTTGTATGCATATTAGCTTTATAAAAATAATAAGTTTTTCCAGAATCCAAATATTGTAGTTTAATCAGGTTTCATACTTATGCAAAGTCAGTTTTTATTTTGTTTAGTAAGAAAAAGTGTTTAATATATAAAGTTTCCTCTCCACTTCCCTTCAATACATTAAAATTAAATATGCAATGCAATATTATTACTATTAACATGGTTGTGAAAAGAAATAAGAAAATATGAAATGCAGTTGGCACATCGAAAAAAATTTGTAGGCATTATTTTGACACCTTACCTACAGTTCTTAATTTCCAATCCTGTATGGATATATGCTATAAAATATGGATTTGCATAAGTTCACTATAAAGGTAAGTATACATATAATGTAAAAATGATTTTTTTTTTTTACTCAATTTCATCTATTATTTTACCACAACTATAAAATGAACTTATTTTCTATAATTCATTTCATAGCTTGATGGCTAACTTTCTGTAAGAATTTTAAAGAATATGAAATATTCTTACTAATTTAAGAGTTACACAGCATTTATTACATATTCTTTTCTAATTTGTGTTTTACATTTTTTTAATTAGATACAGCAGGATAGCTGAAAAAATATTGGTGCGTTGTTTGACATTGATATTTCACAACTAAAATCTGAAAAATGCTTATTTTAAAATTTGTAGCATTTCTTCTATTATATGAAAATCTTAATCCTCCGAAAAGTTCACAACCGTCAAAATGATCAGCAACTAATATGTTCAACGAAGTGTTGGCCTCATGGAAGCAAAATAATTTTAATGGAACTTCCAGCAGTATTGGGGCCTTCACATGGAGCAAAAACAACATTGAACTTCAACACCCATCTGTGTGGATATTTAATAACAGGTGTATTGCCTTCGAACAATCAGATCTTAACTCACTTGACTTCTGTAGAAAAGTTAGAAATAGAAAATCCCCAGTTTGCATTGTATGTGATGCGAAATTATCAAGGCATAGAATGATTTAAATCAGAATTATCTGCAGCGGACTGTCAATTCTGTGATCTTTCGTTTTCAAACTTGTGTAAAAAACAAATATCAAGCCAGTGAACAATTTGTTGAAATATTGTTATTTCTTTTATTTATTTTTTTATTAAAATATGGCATATATTTTACAGGATATAGCATTTTTCTGTGTCCCCATAATTTTCAGTTGCCCTGTATATAAAATAATGAAAATACATGTCCAGCAATATACTATGCGTCAAAAAAGATGGTTACGGATTACTTCTGAAACTATAAGAAAATTATAAAGATATTCATATGAAGATAGATATTGAACGAACTGATATAACTTGTACTTTCTCTTATTTTGGAGTCAAAAAACATAAAATTTTTATAATGTTCCTGCATCTAAAAATCCCCAATCACAAAAATTGTTACTGGCCTTTTCTTAAACATACCCAAAAAGTTTGATCCAAACATCTGAGTTAGAGTCAGTCAAAAATCATGATTTATTTCACTTTACAAGAAATTCAAAACATAAAATTGAAAATCGGACTTGAAATTGCATGACAAAGTCACAATATTTGACTCTAACTCAGTGATTTTAGAGGCAGAAAATAAGTGTAGGGGTTGTGTAAATTTTGCGATTTATGCTAACAAAACCTTTTGGGTATGACTAACAATGCAATAGTGATGACTTATGATTGGTGATTTTGAAATGCAAAGACTGTATAAAAGTTAAAATTTTGAATTTTTCTTAAAATAATCTCCATGTAAATGAAAGTACAATTTGAATTCTCTGCCTTTCTATGATTATTTTTGTAGTTCATATTATCCCTCTCTGAGTTACAAAAACATGCTACAATTTTTCTTTGGACACCTGATAATGAGTTTAAAAATATAATATCCCATCAATCTAAAAGAAAAAAAAAAAAGACTCAAAATATTGACTGATCATGATAATTTTCTCTGCAGACTTCAATTTAAAAATGGGTAAACACTTTGTATTTCATGATTCAAACCAATACAATTTCTTGACAAGGGGGGTGGGGGAGGGGGATTGCAACTGTGGGCCATAGATTGTGAGTGATATTTCTTGTAGGATGCCACAGGGCACACTGGATTATGTGTGTCATCCGTTCACCCTCTGGGGCACGCTGGATAAGTGGTATCATTATTCTCCCCTGAGATGCCATTCTTGCACCCCTTAAGGTAACCTGGATGAGGGATACCATTACTCTCCCCTCAGATGACATCCTTTCACCCTCTGGGACACCCTGGATAAGGGGTGTCATTACTCTTCCCTGAGGCGCCATCCTTTCACCCCCTGGGACACCCTGGTTAAGGGGTGCCATTACTCTCCCCTGAGATGCCATCCTTTCACCTCCTGGGGCACCCTGGATAAGGGGTGCCATTATTCTCCCATGTGGTGCCATCTTTTCACCCTATTGAACACTGTGGATAAGGGGTGCCATTATTCTTCCCTGAGGTGCCGTCCTTTCACCCCCTGAAACACCCTGGTTTAGGGGTGCCATCCTTTCACCCTAGTTAAGGGTGCCATTTTAGCTCCTCTAGGGGTGTCACCAGTGAGACAAGCTTTTCACCCCTAAAAGGTGCAATGTGTCACCATTAGTTTTAACAGTGTATGCCTAAAAGAAATGTAATCATAAAAATACATTCAAAAATGTTTAATGTTTTAAAATTGTTTAAACAGCGGTTTGATTATTTTCTATTGAACGATAAAGGGGCACAGTGGTCAGTGCATCATGTTACCACGCAACAGTTCAAGGGTTTGTTACCAAGGGATCCAAAGTTCATTCAAATTTCATCACTTCGATAACCATAAACTGAATACCAAGCTTACTTGCAATACTAAGAGTTCTGTATCAGATTGAACACCTGATCAAGACATATGCTGTATAACATACATATCACGGCTTAGAGTCAACAAAACAGTGTTTAACACTGTAGGCCCAGATTCTTAATGGATGATATCACCATAACTTTAGTTTTTTACCTTTTGTTTTTTCAATTATTTTTTACAATGTTAATATTATAATATCAGTTTTTACAGTAGTATATTTCCTTATTAATAAACAATAACTTGAACTTTTTTTTTCCTTTTTGTAATATTTCATACTAAATGTTTAAGGGAAAACATGGGTGAATTTAAAAATAAATGAGTTTTGTTTTATTGGCTTAAAAAGTCCTTTGAACCTTCCCAAACCTATTAGTATGCCCGTTTTTTTTCCTGATTATCATATATGTAATAAAAATCTAAGTCATGGGACTGTCGTCAACAGGTCTGGTTTGACCGCTTCTCTTTTTATGTGCCAATCGTCAATTTAAATGTTGGCCAGATGCAGGTGATAAATCGTCAAATATTGTTATAACACCATCGTTTTATCTATATTATACGTGACTGTAATAAACAATTACAGTGACTACATAAAAGTACCATGATCGCAAAAATTCTTGATATTTTTATATTAGCCAGGCGCAAAAACGCATATAGCAGTTTTTAAACGCCAATTTTAACACGCGTTTTTTCTCTCTTTTTGCTTGATAAATAAAATTTTTATGTTGAAATTAAATGTCATGATTTATTGTATTATTTATTATTTTTACTTTTCTTTTCTTTTTTGAAAATAAAAATAAATAAGTGAAAACTGTGCATTTTAAGTATTTCAGTTTTATATGAAAATTTTGTATTATAAATAAAATGAGTGAAAAGATTATATTTTAAATGAAATTAATGAAATACAAAAGAATCCGAAAGGAATAATGGTTGGCGATTTTTCACCTGTACCCGGCTAATATAAAAACACCGAGTTCTTGATTTCTCTATCTAAATCTTCCAATTTGGTGAAGTACTGAGCAAAAAATAAATAAATTATAAATAAAATTAACTTAATACAATGTTTAAGTGGGACCAAACAAGTCGCCAAAGGTAGCTAGTTAGAAATAATTGTAAAAATTCAAGAGAATGTACCGACTCAGACGCTACGTCCATTTACATTAATTTTACGCTAACATTTTATACACACTTTTGTCTGTAATTCAATTCTACTCCCACGACTATATTTTAAAAATAACTTTTGCAGTATGCACATGTTGTCAAAGTACAAGTAAAAGTATTTTTTATGAAAAAAGGGAGTGCTATCCGAATAAAATTCATGTAAGAGATAAGTCTCATGGGAAATGACATAGAACCGATAAGGTTTAAAACTTCATTTCATTTATTAAATCAAATTAAATTTTAGCCAAGTGTTAAATTTTATCCTTTATTTTGTTTATATATATTACTTCACAATTTTTATAAAATTATGAAGGTCTACACCTAAGTTAGAAGTCTCTAAATCTTTTGTTTCTCCTGAAACATCGTACTTTTCAGGTAAAAATCGCATTGTTTCATAAAGTATTCAAGCGATTTTGATAATATTTTTTGGTGGTAGCTAATAAATATAAGATCTTATATGGCAGACAGTTAAAAAAACTTAGAAATTAATAATTAACTAGTTAGTAATTAACTAATTAATTAGTAATTAACTAATTAGTAAAAAACGTAGAAATTAGTAATTAATTAGTTTCAGAAAAAAATTCCGAAAAAGGGAAAAATTCTGAAAAATTCGCACTGCTCTTAAGATAAAAAGTTATGGTCGCAGAAAAAAAAAAAAAAAACTGTATAAATCTTCAGCATAGTCCAGTAGAAATGGTTTTCACATTTCCCCTACATCAGTCGAATAGTTTCCGAGGAAACAGGCTTTAAAGCTGCCATATTTTCCATAGGATTGCCACTCCAGTCTTACAATCCTTAACCAGTTTCCTGATTTGCCCGTACATCATATGGGCAACGTGTTTTTGCCAATCATCCATATTTCAATCAGGATTTATTATTCTCACCAGTAAATTTTTACTGTAAATTTTATATTATTTAATCCAAGCATTTTTTTTATTTTACCAGACAAAAATTACTGTTTTAAAAATTGGGTGATAAAAAATTAAAAATTCTGTAAAAGATATGAAAAATGTAAACATTATTTAAATGATTTTTTTTTCAAAAATATTGATCAGTTAAGTAGTTAATAAATTTCCTTAACCTTTGGTTTTATCTGTTGAGATGCATAATGTTGCGGATTGCATATTGACACTAAAAATGTTGTCTTACAAGGAAGGTCTCCATACTGGGCATACTCAGAATTTTATGAAAAAAAAATACTAATTAAACTACTCATGTATGTAATAAAGGATCAGACAAAATTAACGGCGGAATCACAGAAGAAAATATGTAAAAAAATAAAATATTTTCGAATATCTGGCGTGAAAAGACGAAAGGGTCACTCGATTTGGGGAGCATTCCTTTTCCTCGCCAAAAGCAAACGATTATAATGCAACTGAAAACTGTTGGATAGTTAGAATGCGTGTAAATGGTATTTAACAAATTTAAACATAAAAATGAGAGATTTTAATATATTCATAAATATGCATATTGTATTACATATATATGTATTACTTGTTGAAATAGTTATTTAATTAATTACTGGATAAAAATGTTTTCATAGTTTAAAAAAAATCATATTGAGAAATATTACCTTCATATATTCTAGCGTATTATAAAAATAAAAGCGAGATGTTTCCATAGCAACAAAATCTATTCGACAATTCTCAATTAGACTTTGAGCTTGAAACAAATTTAATTAATTTAAATTATGACTTTCGTTTTAAATCTAAAATTTTGATGATTAAATTAGAATATAAATACATACAAATATCGATATAACAAAATTATACTTAAAACAAACTAAAACTTACAAAACTAAAGTTATTTAAATTAAAATTATCAAAACAAGTTCAACATGAAACTTTATTTTTTCTTGAAGTGTATTTGACATAAAGTATTTTTTAAAATTACATTCCATCGCCAACCGCCGATAAATCGCCAAATAACGAAATTTTCATTATTTTTTTACGGTTACTGAATGGAAGTTCCGCCGAAATTTTTTTATAAACGTATATATCCACACGAGAAGAACATTCTGTAATTTTTTCAGATTTTTCGGGGTATGCCCGTATGGAGACCTTCCTTGTTAGTAAAATGTTTCCCACAGAGTCGGTCAAGATAGCTCTAATGGTTTAGATATGGTGGATTCGACTGCTGAGGTGAAAATTGTTTCATTTGAAAAGAAAATTTCAACTGTTAACACCTTGGGGACAAGCGACCAATATACATGCTGCATAAGGAGCTCAAAATCCTTGATTTTTCCTCACCTGTAAATTTATAAGTATTACTTATTTTTTCCTTATTTAATCAGAGCGTTTTTCCGATTTAGTTAGGCAAAAATTTCTGTTGTGAAAAGCTGTTGATAAAAGATTAAAAATCTTGTAAAAGACGCTCGTCCAGAAAGAGTTAATACTGCAGAAAATAGCATCACCCTGCTATACATAAACAGTTGCTGAAGAACCAGAAGAAACATTTTCATACATCGATTTTGTTCATGTCACTGCAGAATTTTGATCTTGCATGTTTTATCTCGAAAATTACTTCTCCTATCTTCGAAATAATTTCAACTTTGTGCATGTTTGCTATAAACAAGTAATAAGATTTCCTGCTTTGTTATCTTAGACAAATGAATCTGTATTATCTTGAAAAAGAAGCGAAATTTCCTTTATATTTTGTAACTGAAAAAAATGTTATTTTAACTTTTGGCACTGAAGCGAATATTAGAAATATAATATTTTTATATAAATAACCTTTCTAAAATATAATGATGCCTACTTCTATTATACTACTACTAATATTGATGACTATACTCATTTTCGATAATGTCCGTAAAATAAAAAAAAATAAACAAAAAGTTTAATAAAACATAATTTAAAGTTTAAAGGTCCTACTATTTTTTAAAAAGTGGAAATAGTTAAATATGACTCTTTTTTAAGAAAGCGAAGTAGTTCAAAATTCTAAACAATATAACTATTAGAACATAATAATAAAAACCCCACCAGACCAAATTACGTATGAATGGAGAAACCTGCTTGGGATTCTCTTAAAAACATAAACTCAAACTCAAACTTATCAAGCAAATTATACACAATAAGAAATTTATTTAATTTAAAATTAAGAGAAAAGGAGATTATAAAAATGCATTTTATAAAAGTGTTTCAAACTGTGAATCCATTAAATTTAATCGGTGAAAGAAGTACCAATTCTCACTTCTTTTGTGCTCATTACTTTACAAGTACGACGCAAATACTCGCACTTGAATATAGTCCGGAAAATGAACTCGACACATACGAACCAGTTACTTTAATGTATTAGGAGTTTAGGAAATCTAAATCCATCTGAAAAAGCTACAAATAATTGAATATAAATTTTAAAAAATCACCCCTATGTGTATCACAACTACTACAAGGAAATTAATTATTGCTCATTTTGACTCAAATCAGAAATAGCTCCAAATAGAAGTAAACTCAAAACCAAATCCGATGTTAAGAATATGAACAATCACACACCAAACCACGAAAATCAAGATATTAGACCCAAAGAGAGCGCTACTTTTTTGTTTTGAAACAAACTGTAAATTTATAGTCAAAAACGAGGTAAACCATAAACTTTCAAATGACATTTTAAAAAAAATATTGTTTCTCACAAGACAAGAAAAGCCAACCTGGATTATAAATAGTGTAAGCTCATGCCATATATCAAATGACGAGAGTTATTTAGATAAATAAAAAAGAAAACTCAAAACTAGTTAAGTTATAGACAATGAAAAAACAATTATCTTTTATTCTTCAAGTGCCATGAACTATTAAAAGTAAAAAATAAAGAAAGAAAAGCTATAATAAAATATTCGCAAATAAAAAACATCCTTTCATGTATGAATGAGACAAATTCCTTGATAAAAATTAAGAACAGTCGGATTAAAGTCATTTTAGAAGATGAAGTTCATTTTTTTTTACTGCTTGAGAAAATATCCAAATCAATAAATAGAAAAAAATAGTAACAAATGAATATTATGTAATGTTGCAATCTAGTTAAAACTAGAAATCAAATTTGAAATTTCTGAAATTATACTATTTCAAATTCATTTCGAGTCCATTAGCAATAAAAAGTTCTGTTTATATTAAGATTTAAACTTATAAAAAAATGATTACCTCACTGATATCAATTCTTGTTACGACATTTTCATATCGGAGAACTCTAATTTCTCAAAATTTTTAAGATTCAGTCATTTTGCAGAAACTTTTCTATAAAAACAAATTTTATCGGCACCGGAAAAAGTTTTGAAAACCAATTATAAGATATTTGTACCCTATATGGATAGGGCTCTCAATATGGATGCCCCTAATATTTTTAAAGGTAATAAATTTAATTGAGAGATGGCTCAACATTTTCGCGAAGAAAAGCAGTTGAAAAGATAATTAAGGCTGGAAAGTGTAAAAAAGCGCGCTATTCGCTATTTACGAGGAAACCTGTTGTTTCGAGATGTGCTGATCTTAATTACTTGTAAGCTTAAATTCTTATTAGATATGGTAAAATTACATTAAATGTTGAAAAGTGGAGTATTTTAGAAAGCTAATAAAACATATTTTCGATTATTGCATATTTTGCTTAAAAATATTTTCCTTATTCATTTGTCACTAGTGTTTAGAACAGTGTGTTCCCTTGTTACTAGATTTAGTAAAACTACGCCCGGTTCCCAATATGGACAGCTTATGTCCCCATCGACTACAACTGTAAGAAAGAAGAAATTTCAACGTTGCCAAGCAATAAATTGAAAAGGCATCAAAGTGGTAAAATCTTTGTTCAACAAGATGCCATTTGAACAATCCCCCAAAACCTTCCCAAAAATAAAAAGAAGCCCCCCTCCCCGCCAGTAGGATATCTGGTGGCGAAATCATAGGCACCAATGGTATGACTTCCTCAACAAAAGAGAGATGGTACTGCTTCTTTTGCAGTATTGATGCTTTTTCAAACATGCAGCCATGCATCACATGTGGCAGATATGTTCATGAGGATTATATGGGACTTACTGCCCATGATGAAAAAGTTTCTGTTTGTCCATGCTGTGAGGACTGGGTAATAACAGATGTCAATTCGCCGACAGATGCTATAAAGCTAAGTAAAACCAAATATATTATTTCATAATATTAGTAACTAAGGGGCTTTGCATGGGTCTTCGAAGGGTAAAAGCCGAAAATGATCCTCCCCTTTCGAAAATGCGTATTCTAAAGATATTTACTGCCCCCCTCCTCCTCCGAATACTTTAAGATACATTTTTTTTATTCCCTCTCCTCTAAAATCCCTTGTAAAAGTGGCTCTTCCATACACACTGTGTAGAACGTCAATAAGGAAACACCTATCCATAATAGCGACAGGTAGTTCCTTATATGGACACTTGTAAACATTTTTTGTTTTTATCATATAAATTAAACCAGAATAATTACAAGGTCGCTAATTTTAATAATGGTAGTCAATAGTCCAAGGATAGTGGACACACATTTTTGGAGTCCTCTGACTTGTACATGGGGGTGAAAAAAATACATTTTCCTTAAGGTGTCTAAATAGGATACAGGTACTACACTGGTGTCCAAAATTTAAGCATAATTGGTAATTAAGTAATTATTTTTAAGTAATGAAAGAAATATGAATCGGAATGTGCTGAAACTCCAGGTGTGTAAACAAAATAATACGAGTCACATATTTTCGCGAAGAGTTTTCCCCGAAATCGAACAGGGGACCGTCAACAAATTGAAAAAGAACGAAGATCTTTTGGATAACCCTGTCAAAACTAATGTAGCAAAAGCGTTCAAACTGCACATTATTATTAATTGGCTTATTGTAATGTACTGTGTTAATTTTTACAAGGATAGCATGTATACTCGTAGAGAAATTAAGGTTTTTATAAAAACAGTCCTAAATTTTTCCAAGTTTTTTGCTTATAATTTGCAGAGTTCTTATTATAAAATAATGTTCTTTTCTGAAAATATGACAAACATCATTGTACACAATACCCTGTCATCAGAATTTAAAAATAATAAAAATTGTACGAAAAATGAGTATGTTTAGTAAATAATTTTTCATTGCGCATGCGTCAACGATATCAAAACATCATTTGCATATTGTGTTAGCTAAATGTATAGAGCAACTTCTGTAAAAGTTTCAAAAATATAGCTTGAAAATTCTGAAAATGGGAGCCTATAGAATCAACTCAAAATCCATTATTCCTAAAGGAAGCAAAAAAATCAGGGGTTTTACCTAAATATAGTTGTACGTGCAATATTGTGTAGGCACTAAAAATGGAATATGGATACAGCCCCTTATCTTTTTGCTTCATTTAGGGAATAAAGGATTTTGATCTCATTCTATCAACGATAATTTTCAGAATTTTTAAGCTATGTTTTTGAGACTTTCACAAAAGTTGCTCCATACATTTAACTAACATAATATGCAAATGAAATTTTAACAGCGTTCAAGCATGCGCAGTAAAAATTATTTAGTAAACCTGCTCATTTGTCATACAATTTTTATTATTTTTTAATTCTGATGATAGGGTATTGTGTACAATGATGTTTGTCATTTTTTCAAAAAAGAACACTATTTTATATTAAGAACTCTGCAAATTATAAGCAAAAAACTTAGGACTGTTTTTATAAAAACCTTAATTTCTCAACGAGTATACATGCTATCCTTGTAAAAATTAACACAGTACATTACAATAAGCCAATTAATCATAATGTGCAGTTTGAACGCTTTTGCTAAATTAGTTTTTACAGGGTTATCCAAAAGATCTTCGTTCTTTTTCAATTTGTTGACGGTCCCCTGTTCGATTTCGGGGAAAACTCTTCGCGAAAATATGTGACGCGTACTATTTTGTTTACACACCTGG
This sequence comes from Maratus speculifer, assembly GCA_964019185.1. Classification (NCBI taxonomy): domain Eukaryota; kingdom Metazoa; phylum Arthropoda; class Arachnida; order Araneae; family Salticidae; genus Maratus; species Maratus speculifer. Next base: position 129,850,954 of record OZ025295.1, on the reverse strand, counting down.
AGTTTCAGCACATTCCGATTCATATTTCTTTCATTACTTAAAAATAATTACTTAATTACCAATTATGCTTAAATTTTGGACACCAGTGTATATTAATTATTTAAACCGAAAGTAATGCAAGATAAATTATTTTCACTTCTTTACCCTATGGCTCAACCGACCATCCCAATGCTCAGGAATTTCATGAAATTCCATATTTTCTTGCATAACATCTACGCAATATCTCACTCGACTCATCGACTTCGATAGAGGGTGAACTGGAACATAGTGACTCCAGTAGGAACTTCTACTAATATTGCATTGGTTCATTGGTTCCTAAATTATTTTCGTCATCATAATTCGTGTAATGAAGTCGTCTATCCAGACGACATAAAAGACAGTAAAACAACATCCGAGCATAGTTAGTTCAGAATGATATGCTAATAATCAAGTAAAATAAATTTCAAAGTATGTTTAGACAAGTCACATTTAGCAATGCCAAAACTTTCTTTTATCTTATGCATGTTAACACTTCCTGAAAGATTCTGCATAGCAACCAGACTTCGAGTCGATTACAGACGACTGTAATCGATTAAGATTACGATTATTTCCAATTTCAAAAAACAGATTACGATTATGTCTCTATTTATGCAAGTCTGATTACGATTACATAATTGATTATCCATTTTTTTATTTGTAGATTATGATTACGTTTGGATTATGATTAATATTTTTTTGTTGGATTACGATTACCGAACTAGTCGATTACGATTACAGTTCGATTACACTAATTCCGTAGTCTACATGTTACAAACTAGAGTCCGGTACCGTGTCCTGTTAATTGATTTTATCCAAACCTAACCTGATACTAAGTTCATGTCGGATTAAAGCTAATTTCAATAAAATAGGATATATATATATATATATAAATCTTTTATGAAAAAGATAAAAATTGATATTAAAGATATGATTAAAACTAATATTCATTAAATGCATTAAAATAAGGACTAATTTTCATAATTTTTGGGTTTAGGTTGGAGTATATTGGGTTCGAGCCGCATTTCGGGTTTACTAAATTTTAAGATTAAGATTTAGTATAACCAACTTCTGCAGGACTCTATTATGAATCCCTCTTACTTTGGAATTTGGATTCGTTATTTTGCTATATATATGCAATACTTTTCTCGTTTTACAATTTTTTAATTGTGCTCACAGTTCGAAAACAATTAAACTATTCTGAAAAAAAAAAAATCTCCGGAATCTAATTCTTCTTGTTCTCTTGAATTTTGATCATTTACCTTTTGAAATTCTCAATAACTAAGAAAATAACATTTTGTCATATACATATATATGACGTTGTATTATTGAGCCTGATATTTTTTAGACCGAAAAAACTAAGTTTATTTAAAAAAAAAAATTGTTGATGCCAATATTTTATTTCTTTGTTATTAGAATTTAGTTATAAATATATATTCTACAGTTGATGGCACAAAAATAAATTGAGTTTAATAGATTTTTAAAGTGCATTAAAATGGTACACCAATTCTCGAAAAGACAAATATGATAAATAAAAACGAAAGGTATCAATTTTCTGAAAATATTCATTGTAAACTGATTTATATTCGATGATTTACAAATAAAAAATTAAATAGCTCTCAATTATTTTGTAATATTTGCAGTATTTTGATTTTTAACCAAGATTATACAGTACAACAAAATCCATTCTTACATTAATAAATGTTTATGGAACTTGCAAGAACAAGAGGCATACCTGTAAATACGGAAACTTACCTAAAATGAATTATATACATATATATATTGTTGGTAGCCCTAAATTCGTACTATTTTTCTTTTCATGCAAATACGAAGATGAAACCACACACTTAATTTGTAATTCCAAAGTGTTTGGGGACTGAAGATTCTGCTTTGGTTCTACAAATTCCATTTGTATTCTTTTTAATTATTTATTTTTTCACTCGTGTTCAATGTGGTATAAGTTATTAAATTCAATTGTTCATATATTGTGATACAAATAATGGTTATATATATATATATATATATATCAATTAATTGAAAAATAATACATAAACCATTAAATTTAATATTAAATTACCATACTGAAAAGTGGAAAAAAATCAATCAAAATGTATATATATACTTGTTTATTTATTTTTGCTACTTTGAAATTCCGTTTTAACACATTTCACTGTACCAGGCACATTATAAGAAAATAAAATTTTATTATTTTCAAAAGATACATAAAAAGTTACGAAAAACTTTAATTAAAGTTAGTTCAAAGCATTTTTTCATCTTATTTCAAATCTTCAGCTTTGAGAAGAACAAATAAAAGAGTAACAAAAAAAAAAAAAAAAAAAAAAAATCTTGCTCGCTCGCATAACACTTTTTGCAAAACATACAATTTGAGTTGAAATAAAAGTAAAAACAGATTAGGTCGCATGGCTATATCAGTAAGGCCGAAAAAAGATAATGTTACGTTTCGATATAAAACTGTTAAAATTTGAGATGATAAAAATAATTGTAATGACAATGATAAAAACTAATATTAGGTATAACAAATGTAATATAATTCACAAAATGCATAATTTTGTATATTATTTTAATATTAATATGACATATTTATTTTAAAAGGCAATTTTAAAACACGAAGCGCATACATGCAATAAAAATAAAATGTTTGAGAGAGGGGAAAAAAATTACTTCAATGAACGATGAATTAATAAAATCATTGACTCCAGAAAATAAAATTAATTTCATTTCTTTGGTAAAAAAAATGATAAATAATAATAAAGTTGTAAAACATTGTACTTATTTTGTGATAGATAACTTGGTAAACATATGCATTTCTACACATATAAAGTAAAAACTATCAAAACAACATCTGTCTGTACCAAAAAAATTTCGAAATTGAGATGAATAGAATGTAGAAAAATTATAACAGACAATGAACCTGTTAAAACGGAAACTGAAACATAATTGAAAATTTCTGAGTCATTTAGCGGTCCGTTAATTTTTTATTAGCGGAATAATCAATCAAAAATTTTTTTTGAGAATATAGTAAAAAATATATTTATTAAAATTCAGTAAAACGTAGTATTACGGAAATACAAGGGGCAGCGGAAATTTTCCATTTGACCAAGTGTACTGTCTATTCTTACTGTATTGTATTGTTTTCACCGAGATTTTTTATAAAAATTATTTTGTTTTAGACAGGATTTTAGAAATGATCACGTTTCGTTGTAACAGGTTTTATTGTATTTTTTAAAAAATGGACTTAATTAAAAAATTTAAATTAAAAAACAGTTACAAATTTACAAATTATGCGTTTCCTTTTATTTATTTATTTTTAAAGGAAAAATAAATCATTTATATTTAAAGAGCTATTCTTTTCTATATAAATAATATATGTTTTCCTTTTCAATATTTTAGAACTGATTTCATTATTATAAATTTATTTTGAAATTATAAGCATTTCTAAGGATGTTTGATTGATAGAATAGATATATGTAACATACGAAACTCTGATTTGAAATTCACGAATACCAGTCTACGTAGAATGAACCCCCCTCCCCTTACACACAGTAGCGTAGCTATGTTCTTTGGCGCCCGGGGCCAGCAAGAAATTTTGCGCCCCCATCCCAATATAGATATATAACAATTTCTCTCAGTTTGGCGCCCAGGGCGGACGCCCCCTTGACCCCCCTTAGCTACGCCACTGCTTACACACACACTAAAATTTGGGGGGGGGGGACCTGTGTTTCACATTTTTTTTTTTTTTTTTTTTTTTTTTTTTTTTTTAAATTCAAAATTTAAACATGAAATGAGTTTAACTAAGATTATTTTTCCTTAGAACTTTCGTTGCAAGACATTTAAGGATAAAAGCAAAACAAAATTTAAAAAATGAAGAAAAATTAAATATTTAAAAATAAGCTTCTACCAAAATTTTCGAAATGGGAGAATTAAAACAATTCATTCTTTTATCTTTCATTTGCATGCCTCTGTCCCCTTGAACCACATATTTAAAACAAAATTGAGGCACATAAACGTTAACAGGCAAATAATAATAATATAATAATAATAATAATAATAATATAAAATACTGTCTTTTGGTAGGAATGTATTAGGGGAGGGGAGGGGAGAGGGGAGAAACAAACCTTTTTGGAAAAAAAAAACTACCTTTTTTATCCTATTATTTATTTATAACTCATTTAGAGAGTTTTTGGTAGTTTTTTTTTTTTTTTTTTTTTTTTTTTAATAATCCGAGATAAAGAAAATTTGGTGGCCACATTTCCAAAATTCAGGGGTTCGTCATTGAATTTGCCGGCGCATAAGTTAAAGAAATTTACTAACAACTACGTATCATTAACATTGTCTTTCACCCTTAAAGAAATATTACTTACACCCGTATATTTATTAACAAACCTGTCTTACTTTCTGTTTTTTTTTTTTTTTTTTTTTGAGGGGGATTCTGATAAAATAAACGTATTTAAAATAAATAAATAAATAAAAATAAAAAACAATCTTTTATTATAAGAGCTTTTGTAAGAAAACTGATCTATATGTTTAACTTATCCAGATACATTAAAATACAAATTTTGAATAAACAGACTTTATATTTATGATTAAAAACACTATATAGTTAATATAAAATATGCCTTTCACTACAATTTTAAAGAAAAAGACAAGATATAACTATGCAATATTTGTAAAATAAATCTATACAATATGTATATATCTATTAAAAAATTACCTGCATGTGGGTGTTCAAATTGGACTTGGTTTTTACGGTGACCCTGACATCTGACGAGCATAATTTACATTTATATTTTAAAATTTTCACGCCTTTTTCATTTAAATCTGATACAGATTCCGTGAAATAATCTTCGATTTTTTGTTATTTCTCTTAGCCATCTCTAACCTTGTAAACAACAACAACGATATAACCAACCACTAAGAAATCCAAAATGCGAATGAGCTGGATGAATTGTCACATGCAATTTAAGCATCTTTTTTTTCTTTTCTTCATATTTTCTTTATTTTCCCTTTCCCACATTTGAAAGAAGGTGATGTCTGTCCAATTGCTAAGTGCCCATAATAAAACCATAAATAAAATATTTTTCTTTCTTTTTTTCTTTTCTATCCTTATCACTCCCACTCAAAAACCCGCGAAACAAGACCCCTCGAAAGACCAGAGTTTTTCCCCCAATTCCTATATCTTTTAACGAAGTCAGACCATTTCTGTGTTTTTATACTATATACCAAGGACGCAGGGACAGCCCTTTATAGCGTTGACTACATACAGTGTAAAGTATGCATTCTGTTTCACCCCGAACGGCTCCCTGACCCCCTGACCTATGACCTCTTCTCACTTTTAACTAGGGGCGATTTAACGAGCTCCACACATCGACTATTTTTTCCTTGGTGCAATGTTTAACTGCTTAACTCACCGACCGAGTATTTTATGGATATGGCGAAACGAAGAACGGGGAAAAAAAGGGTGTAATCGAAGAACGTAATCGTACTTTCGTGCTCGATTACGATTATATAGCTTTTTGATGCAGATTACATTGCGATTATCTGCACTGCGATTACGATTAGATTATGATTGTAATCAAAGGGAAATCTTTTGATTATGATTATAGCGTGATTATTTCGAAATTAAAATTTGCGATTACGATTACAATGCGATTACGCAGTTTTTGTAGTCGATTATAATCGATTACGATTACACGATTACGATTACTCGAAGTCTGATAGCAACGCCACCGGTTAGGTAGTTTACACCGAAATCTAGTCATCAAGAAATTATATTGTTACAGCGTATATAGGGTTCTTTTGATCTTATGGTTAGAAAACTTCCAACTCTTGTCACTTAGAAAAGTAGAAAATAATTTATTTACAGATCTTCAGAACAACAGAGTCTTCGAAACTCACAAATATTACTAGATATTCAAAAATAACTGCTCAAATCTATCGTACAAGTACAGATATAGGTCCCAGAGATTCTTTATACAATGTCTCAACACTAAAATCACATTCAAAACATTGTAGAGAAAACTCAAGCAAACTTGCTTACAATCGCAGCTCACTCAATGACTGACTGATGAATAATAGCAACAGCAGCTCGTATTGCTCTCCTTATATAGGCTCGCAGCATGTGCTGGAAATTTCTACAACCTTCTCGAAAAATCCACAAAACCACGGAACAACATTCAATGTATCAGTATACCTAAGGGGGTTTACCATAGAGAGTGAGGGGTTACCATCGCCAACAATCGCCAAGTTTGTCGCCAACTTGGCGATATATCGCCAAATTTGGCGACCAAAATTAGTCGTCAAAAGTGACGCCAACTTAGCGATATCTTTATTATTTCGCCAAGCTGCCATAGACAATTACTGAAAATAATAGACAAGTTTGCTTGATAACAGGGACAAAAGCTAATATTAGTAAAGGAATGGAGCTTAATAAGATTATTTACGTTATTTTACAGTACAAACACTAACTATTTACAAAATTCGTAACACTACCCCCTCCTCAAGGACTGCACGTCCCGGGCAGTGCAATCCTTGAGTTAGAGGAAAACACTTAAAACAGGTAAACAAATAAATAAATAAATAAATAATAATAATAAGATTTACATAAATAAGAACTAATTGCTATTTACATATTTACAAAAAGTGGCTTTCATGACCATGGTCTGAAATTCTAGTTTTGAATTTCTAATCACTTTGGCCAAAATAAGAGGCTAGCCGGTTATGATGTACGACCTTGGGTTTGGCGTGTGGCGATTTTTGTTATGCGTACGACGACGTCATTCAGCCTGTTGACGTCTGTATAAGGACCGTCCCAGTTTCTTTGTAATTTTGGCGACAGTCCCTTACGACGTATGGAATTCCACAACCAAACATTGTCACCTTGGTTGAACTCATGTCCAATTGCCTTTGTGTCGTACCGTATCTTCATCTTTTCCGATGCCAGTCCGATTCGGTTCCTCGCTAGACAATGAATCTCCTCAATCCGTGCCTGGAGTTCATCCACGTATTCTTCAGGCACTAAAGGAGCGTCAGGAGGACGGCCAAACAAAAGATCCGCAGGCAGACGAAGATCACGACCAAAGGGCATTTGAGAAGGGGAGTAACCAGTGGCCTCATGAGTGGCACTCCTGTAGGCAAGCAGGAAAAGAGGCAATTTCTTGTCCCAGTCCTGTTGGTCTCTAGACACCAGGGGAGAGAGGCTATTTAGGATGGTACGATTGAAACGCTCCACCATACCGTCCGATTGAGGATGTAGAAGTGTAGTTCGAGTTTTGTCCATGCCGAGTAGTCCACACATTTCCTTAAACACAGTCGAATCGAAGTTTCTTCCTTGATCGGAATGGATTTGACATGGAACTCCGTATCTGGAAACCCAGTGTTGAACCAGTATGACTGCTATGGACTGGCATCGGAGGTTACCGCCTCTTGATTAGGAATGGCGTAGGCTTTAGGCCACTTAGTGAAGTAGTCCATGACAACGAGGATGTACTTATTGCCATCAGATGTTCTAGGAAGAGGACCCAGGATGTCTAGAGCAATTCGTTCGAAAGGAGCTCCTACATTATAACGCTGCAATCGTCCACGGGTGCGCCTCTTTGGACCTTTACGTGCTACACAGGTGTCACAAGTTCGACACCACTTCTCTACATCACTGCGAACATTATTCCAGTAAAAACGCTCTCGAATCTTTTGAAGGGTCTTCATTACACCAAAATGACCTCCTGTGGGACTACCATGAAGTTCTTGAAGGACCATAGAAATTCCCGACTTAGGGAGTAGTAGTTGCCATCTACATGTCTTTCCATCGTCAGACTCCCATTTTCGGTACAAAATACCGTTCTGCAAATGTAGGGAATCCCAGAGAGCCCAATAACGTTTACTCGTAGGATGGTAATGGGCCATGTCTTGCCAGCTGGGCTTCCTGTTGGACTCCTCTTTCAGCTCTAGAATTGGCTTAATTTCAGGAACAGCAAGTTGATCTTTACGCAGGCTCTCATCACTCCACGGATCTTGCGATGATGTAGACCCAGTTGTAACTTTTCTTACTATAGGACCTTTGACATTAAATTTCTTCTCAACCCGGTCGCAGTATCTACAATTCTCTGAGCAGGGTCTTCTTGAGAGAGCATCTGCATTTCCATGTGATGAGCCTTTTCGATGGCGTACCTCCATATCGTACTCTTGAAGCTTTTGTATCCACCTGGCTATCTGGCCTTCAGGGTTCTTTAAATTCAATAGCCAAGTTAGAGAAGCATGATCAGTTCGGATCAGGAATTTTCGACCGTAAAGATAGTGATGAAAATGGTCTATGGCTTTCACTACAGCAAGAAGCTCTTTTCTTGTTACGCAGTAGTTTCGCTCTGCCTTTGATAAGCACTTGCAGAAATAGGCGATAACACGCTCCTGGCCGTCGATTTCCTGGGACAGTACAGCGCCAATGCTTTCGTTACTTGCATCCGTATCAAGTATAAACTGTTTATCAATTTGAGGATATGACAGAATTGGAGTGGATGTTAAGGCCTCCTTAAGCTTTTCGAAAGCAGCGTCACATTCCTGTGTCCACATAAATTTGTGATTGGCTTCTGTTAATTTATAAAATGGTCTTGCAATCATCGAGAATCCTTTGGCGAATTTCCTGTAATAGGTGCATAATCCTAGAAAACTCCGAAGCTGGTGAATATCTGCTGGACGACTCCAATTTTTCACAGCCGATATTTTCTCCGGATCTGTCCTAACTCCTTCCGCCGAAATGATGTGTCCAAGGTATGCGACTTCATTGCGAAATAAGCTGCACTTCGAAGGGCTTAACTTCAAATTAGCTTCCTTCAATTTTTGTAGCACCCGCCTGAGGTTGTTCAGATGTTCATCAAAAGATTTTCCTATGATTATGATATCATCTAAATAAACAAGACATGCTTCATATGACTGGAGAACCGTTTCCATAAGCCGTTCGAAAGTTGCAGGTGCGTTACATAGACCAAAAGGCATTACCTTGAACTGCCATAATCCTTGTTCCGTTGTAAAGGCAGTCTTCTCGCGGTTGTCCGGATGGATCTCTACCTGCCAGTAACCACTCTTCAGATCCAGAGTCAAGAACAAAGTGTTGCCCGCAAGTGTGTCGAGAGTGTCGTCAATCCTTGGTAGAGGGTGACTATCCTTTTTGGTGACGTCATTGATTCGGCGGTAGTCTACACAAAATCTTCTAGAACCATCCTTCTTTCTTACTAATACAATGGGAGATGCCCATGGACTTGTCGATGGTTCGATGACGTCATTCTCTTCCATATCCTTAATTACATTTTGCACCTCTTCTTGCTTGGCAAAAGGTAATCGTCTAGGGTGTTGTTTAATAGGTGAGTGATCTCCAGTATCAATGCGGTGTTGTGCCATTTTGGTTCGTCCAAAGTCTTCAGATGTTTGGGAGAATAAACTTTGGAATTCCCTAATTAAATTTTCCGCAGCGTCCATCTGTTTTGAATCTAAGTCTGTATTTTGTAAGAAATCCTTGACTAAATTATCTGAAGATTTCTCAGAGTGACTGGAATTTAGATTTATGCACGTGACAGGAGCACATGATGCTATCCCATCTCCTTTCTTGATAGTCCTCGTCTTATCACTGATGTTAGCAATTCTGACTGGAATGATCTTTTTCGAGAGGTCTACAACAGAAGAAGCCACCAATATTCCTGCTTGTGTGCGATTGTCTTTGGGATAACCTATATGGCCAAATCGGTAATTAGTTTCATTTTTAATTACCGCAGGAACTAAAAATTCTGTTCTTGGATCTAGATTGATGTCTTCTTTGGCTATTACTATTTGTTTACATTCAATTTCGTTATTTAATCCAAAAAGACTTATTTCTTCAAATTTTGAAAGCATTTTGTTATTTTTGAAATCAAGTTTGAAGCCAAACTTCTTCAGAAAATCTAGTCCGATTAAGCAAGGATCTGTTATGTCAGCCACATATGCCGTATGGTAATATTTCGTTCCTCCAAAGTTGATGGTTAAATTTGCCTTTCCATATACGCCTATCTTGTCGCCCGTCACAGTTTGCAGGGTAACGCATGGTGGAGTCCAGATGAGTTTAGATTTCAATTTCTGAGCCAAATCTTCTCTTATTATCGTCACATTGGCGCCTGTATCCACAATCATACGGCATTGTATCTCGTTAATAAATCCAATCACATACAATTCATTATTACCGCCACTCATTTTTGATATTTGAAGGATCTTCAAATGGGGCTTTTTAATCTCTGGTCTTGAATTCATCTCACGTTCGTGGACTTTGGGGCAGTTTCTTCGGAGATGTCCTGTATCACCGCATCCCCAGCACGTGAGATTCTGTCTCCTTGAGCTTGTTTTTCCACATTTTAAAGCTTCAAGCTCTTGATTTATTTTCCTAATTTCTTTCAAGACATCGATCTCAGTGTCTGAGCTTTTGTTCACCGTTACCCCTCGGACGGGATGACGATCTCTTCGGCTGGCTTGTGTAGCTGCTTCCAACTTTAAGGCATATAGTAATGCAGCCTTTAAATCCTGCACATCTGCCATTCGTACCGCTCTCTGCACTTCTGGATCTTTTATTCCGTCTACAAAGTACTGCAGTGAGAGCATTTCCCGTACATTTGTTGGGCAGTCGATGAATGCTAAATTTGCAAGCCGTTCAATTTCCGAGGCAAACTCTTGAAGGGTTTCACTTAATTTTTGATGGCGGCTCTTCATTTGTATTCTCGTATAATCTTTGAAGAATTTTTCTCCGAATCTCATTTCAAGTGCGCAACTTAGAGTCTCAAAATTGAGTTGCGTCATATCGGGCAATGTTTACAGCACGTCGGCGGCTTCTCCTCTCAAAGACGCTGCCAGTTGACAAGCTTTCACCTCGTCACTCCATTTGTTCGCTTCGGCTACAATGGTGAATTGGGTCTTGTAAACTTGCCAGGAACTCTTTCCATCGTATGACGACAGCTTAACGTGCACAGGAGAAGCAGGCGGATTCCTAATTTCTTCATAATTACCACTGGACGCTGAAAGCTTCTTCTCAAGATCTTGTACTTTTTTATTTAGCTTTTCATCTACTTCAACTATTTTCTCTTCAATATTATTAACTTCAATCTGAATTTTCTCTTCTACTTCCTTTATTTTTCTTTCCATTTTTTCTTCAACATTACTAATTTCATTCTGAATTTTCTCTTCTACTTTACAAACTTCATTCTCTATTTTCTCTTCTACCCAATCTATTCTTCTCTCTACCGACGAGAACTTTTCTTCTAAAGTTTTCTTCATTTTTTCTTGACTTTTATTAACTTCCTTCTTCAATTCTTCTGTCAGCTCTTTCATTCTTTCTTCGTTTTTATTCATTTTATCCGCCAACTCTTCTTGGCCGTTATTCATTTTATCCGCCAATTTTTCTTGGCCTTTATTCATTTTATCCGCCAACTGTTCTTGGCCTTTATTCATTTTATCCGCCAACTCTTCTTGGCCTTTATTCATTTTATCCACCAACTCTTCTTGGCCTTTATCAATTTTATTGGTCAGCTCTGTTCTTAATCCGTTAATAGCTTCTAACAGTTCTTTCAGTTGTCCGTCCATTGTTCTTGTTTTCGCCATAAGATCCCGACTCCTGACACCAAATGTTACAGCGTATATAGGGTTATTTTGATCTTATGGTTAAACAACTTCCAACTCTTGTCACTTAGAAAAGTAGAAAACAATTTATTTACAGATCTTCAGAACAACAGAGTCTTCGAAACTCACAAATATTACTAGATATTCAAAAATAACTGCTCAAATCTATCGTACAAGTACATATATAGGTCCCAGAGACTCTTTATACAACGTCTCAACACTAAAATCACATTCAAACATTGTAGAGAAAACTCAAGCAAACTTGCTTACAATCGCAGCTCACTCAATGACTGACTGATGAATAATAACAACAGCAGCTCGTATTGCTCTCCTTATATAGGCTCGCAGCATGTGCTGGAAATTTCTACAACCTTCTCGAAAAATCTACAAAACCACGTTCAATGTATCATTGAATTCAATCCACGTTCAATGATACATTCAATGTATCAGTATACCTAAGGGGGGGTTACCACAGAGAGGAAAGGGTTACCATCGCCAACAATCGCCAAGTTTGTCGCCAATTTGGCGATATATCGCCAAATCTGGCGACCAAAATTAGTCGTCAAAGGTGACGCCAACTTGGCGATATCTTTATTATTTCGCCAAGCTGCCATAGACATTCACTGAAAATAATAGACAAGTTTGCTTGATAACAGGGACAAAAGCTAATATTAGTAAAGGAATGGAGCTTAATAAGATTATTTACGTTATTTTACAGTACAAACACTAACTATTTACAAAATTCGTAACAATATCAACTTATAACTGAATCTGAAGTTTGATGAAAATCAGTGCATTAGTCTTTGAGATAGAGCTATTGCAAATTCTTAAAAAAATTCCTTATGTTCGGAATGTGCAACAAAAACTAATCATGATCATTTTTTTATCAGGTAGTAAATGTCTCTGATATTTGATGAAAATCCACATATTAGTTCTTCAGATGCATTTATTGCGAAATAGTGAAAAATGCAACGTAGCAGCGTTATTAATACAAGGTTCGAATATTACAAGTTATTAATACAAGGTCCCTTCGAATTTCGACGAAATTTTTTTAAAAAAAGGAACTTTTTCATTGATTTATAATAAACCTACACAATTAAATACAACAAAAAATGCACTTAATATTGGTAAGTCAAACCCTTAAGGAAATTATATTTAACCAAAAGTTAACAAAATACCATTTCTATAAAACTCAGTTATAGATATTATTAAAATTAAATTTTAGTCTATATTTAAAAATAAATAAAAATAAATAAAAATAAAAATATTTTATTATAATAAAGTTATTAAGGTTTTAATGCTAGTATTCAAATATGAAAAAAAAGCAGAATTTATTGCATTTTTCCCACAAATCTAAATTTGACGTCATTTTCACCGTATCAAAATTTAAATATACACTTTTTATATCTGGATTCACTTTTTAAAGAAAATCGATAATTTAATTTGATCATTTTGATTAAAAACTTGAAGTCTCGATGCTATTAACTTAAACAGATACTAAACTATCCATATACATATTCTTAAGTATAAATGAAATTTTATAAATGAAACAAACATTCACTGGGTTTTATAACAGACTATATTCTTGACACAACGTACTTTAATTATTTTTTTTCACTTTTAATAAAAAAATGGCAACATAAAGATTCAGTAATCTGTTTTTTTTTTTCGGCTTTTTTCTCTTTGCTTTTAATAACCATGGAGTACTTCTGTTTCCACGTTTAGAAAAACGGTATTTAAATCTACAAAAAATAATGTTTCAAAAATAAATTAAGATACAGTATTCAAATAAATTTCATATAAAAGTACATTTTTCCCCTATACGATGGTGTAAAAATTAAAAAAGTGCGCTGTTTAGAAATACAAAAATTTGCAGTAAAAAAATTGCAAAACCGAAAATGCATTTTAAATTTTAAAGTGTCACCATTCGTAAAATGGTGCATGCGTTACGCACAGATACGTTTGGCTTTTATAATATAGATTTAAAATAACTAGTTACTCATTTTAATGCTTTAATAACTTTAATTCAATACCATACCAACTTTGATTTTCATCTTAAATTTCTGTTTCAGTTAATTAATCGGAGTAAAAACGAATTTCCGTCTTTGCACGAGCCGATGGACAATAGAATAATAAGCAGATTTTTTTTCAAAATCAGGGAAGACCCACTTTCCATACCAAACAATAATCATACACAAAAAATTTAGTTCAGTCATAGGCTTAACTTCATAGACTTTTTGGTGGCGCAATATTGAAAATGACATAAAATTCGCTATTGCAGCGCCCCCTTCAGGCGGATTTTATTCAAATTCAGGGAGGACCAACTAGCCTTAGCCATACACTTTCACAAAAAATTTGGTTCAATTCGATGCATACTTCATACACTTTTGATCGGTAGAATATTCAAAATGGCACAAAAATCGTAATTGCAGCGCCCCCTTTCACCGGATTTTTTTTCAAATTCAGAGAGGACCATCTATCCATAGTCATACACTTACACAAAAAATTTCGTTCAATTCGATGCATAACTTCATTGCTTTTGGTCGATACAATATTGAAAATGGCACAAAAATCGCGATTGGAGCGTCCTCTTCCGGCGGAATATTTCAAAATTGAAAGATGACCTGCTTACCACAGCCAAAAACATTCACAAAAATTTTAGTTCAATTCTATGCATAACTTCATACACTTTTTGATGGTAGAATGGGGACATATGCACACACAGGCACACACACACACAGACACACGGATAAACAGACTTTTGTAAAAATATGTTTTCTGGAATCTCTGACCCCTAAAACATGTTAATCCGTCGACAACCGGAAGTCGAAAAAAAAATTTCGATTACAATACTTTCTTCTATTGAAGATAGAAGAAAGTAAAAATCAGATTAAGGTTTCGCATGTATCGAACTTTAAACCTTTCATTGTGAGCACATACTTTTGATAACCCACTTGGCTTTTCGGAAATTTTTATTTTAGAATACCATATAGGAAGTCATTCAGACAAATTAGTTTAGACTTTAAACATTTTTTAAATTTTTGAATCCTTAATGTTCAATTTATTTTAAAACTTTCCAACAACGTTTAAAATTATGAGTTTGGTTTATCTGTCCGTCTAACCGCATTCTAACTCTTGTAATTGTACTCTAATTGCTCTGGATTTTTTGGATGTTATTGACGTTGACACTAGCAAGACACAAGAAATGATTACCTCAATGATTATCATTTCTTATTGCAACATTTTCATACCGAAGAACTTTAATTTGAATTTCTCAAAATTTTAAAGATATCAGTCATTTTTCAGAAACTTTTCTAAAAAAACTAAATTTATCGGCACCGGGAAAATTTTGAAAACTTTTTATATTAATAATTATTTAAAGCGAGAGTTACTGGGTGGAAGTATTGTCACAATCATAGTTCGTGTAATTATGTTGTCTATCCAGACGACTTAAAACACAATGCAGTCAGTCCCACTTAATCGGGTAACTCCATACCCCGCTTGCATGCATAGAATGTCGCGGATCAGAAACAACCCCCATAATGTTAATATTAAAAATACTCATTTTATCGCATAACAATTTCGGTTAATCGCATAAAATAAACCCAATCTAGTAATCCGGATTTTGTAAATTCCTGTGAATGAGATGAATTAAAAAAATTTGAGAACAGAAATATTTTCTTTTATAATAAAGATTTGTTATTAATAAAATTGGAGAGAAAAAAATCGTCATGAAGGAACACACTTCATTCTCTTAATTCTTACAAGGAAGGTCTCCATTGGGGGCATACTCAGAATTTTTTGAAAAAAAATACGAATTAAACTACTCATGTAGGTAATATAGGATCAGTGAAAATTAGCGGCGGAATTACATTATTAGATATGTAAAAAAAATAAAATAGTTTGGAATAATTGGCGTGAAAAGCTGAAAACGACGCGGGATTTGGCGTACAGTGCATTTCCTCGCCAAAAGCAGACGATTTTAACGAATCTGAAAATTGATTTCAATTGACTTCACTGTTAAAAATCTGCAGCATTTACTGCAACGTCACTCCACTACTTTTAAAGAATATCTCTCTTCTGACCAATGAGAATGCTCCATAGCACCGTGACTTGGCCGTGTCATACACTGTTAAAAATCTGCTGCATTTTGTTGCAACGCACTCCTCCGCTTGTATATAATAACTCTATTCCAACCAATGAGAAAGCTCCATTTCACGGCCAAGTAACCGTTTTCTATACAAGCGAGGGAGTGCGTTGCAACAAAATGCAGCAGATTTTTTAACAGTGTATTTTTCAATTTGGAACAATTTTAAACAATTTAAATTGTGTTTTAAATGATAAAATATATTAATTTCATTTTGTTTAAGTACGTATAAACGTATGTGACAAAATTACACTTAAAGTAAAGTAAAAATGCAAAACTAAAATTACTTAGACTAAACTTATTTAAATAAATTGAACATAGAAAGTTTTTTCTTTAAAAAGTATTCGAAGCGTAAAAACGTATTTTTCAAACTTTCGTTTTTTCGCCAACCGGAGATAAATCGCCAAATAAACGAAATTTTTATTATTTTTTTACGGTCGTTATAAAGAGATTCCGCCAAAATGTTTTTTATAAACATGTATAACTATATGAGAAGAACATTTTGTAATTTTTTCAGATTTTTCTGAGTATGCCAGTATGGAGACCTTCCTTGTTAGAAGCGCATGATGTGTTGATTTTGAAAAGGCGTGATTTTCGTTTAAAGCTGATCATATATACATTGATTCTAGATGCCCGTGAAACTTATTTGAAACACCTGGAATTGGCAAAAAATACAACAGGAACGGTCAAGAGAATAAATGAACAATATTTAGTACCGGAAGTGGAGAAATGTAGTCACCGAAGTATGAAAAAACAAACTTAAATTATTTGTTGTTGTTGTTGTTGCTGTTGCTGTTGTAGACAACGTATGAAGAATAAATTGACAAATAATGAAAAAATATATGAATTTATACGGAAATTTAATAATATTTTCAAAGGTATTATTTTTAAAGTAAAAATTTCTTATTTTAGTTTCCTTTTTAATTTTCACTTAAATCAATAAATTTTTATGAAAAATTAAACTATGTTAATAAAGAGTATTATAATGCATCGCAGTTTCGTATATCCATCTTTATATATAAGATAATAATGAATTATCGATTAAAATTTTTATTATGTAGTTATTTTTTTAATTATTGTGTATATCGTTATTGTTCATTAATATTTATCATATCTATGGTATAGAATCAAATGATATCCATAATAATAGTGTCAAATGCTACCCTCACTTAAATGCATGAACCAAATGTACGCAATTAAGCGGGACCGACTGTAATTAAATATCCGAGCATAAGTAGTTTAGAGTAATATACTACTAATCACGTAGAATTGAACTTGAAAGTATATTTAAAGAGCTGACCATACATGTAAATCACTAAATTGTCCTAGGAAAATTAAAAATAACCATTCCTCCTATAAAGTAAGTGTTCGGTTAATTTGTGTTAAAAAAATCAGATTACGAACAATAAAACTTTCAATGAGAGCACATACATTTGATAACATATTTGGGTTTTCGACAAATTTTATTGTAGAATATCTTACAAAAAGTAACTCATACAAAATAATTTAGGAATTTAAAAGGTTTTAACTTATCTTGTTTTACTTTCCAAGAACGTTGTAAAGTGTTTATGACTTTGGTTTGTCTGTCCATCTGTCCGCGCTCTAACTCTCGTAAGTGCATTCGGATTGCTTTGAAATTTTTGGATGTTATTGACGTTGACACTAGCAAAATACTAGAAATTATTATCTCGCTGATAACAATTCTTGTTACAACATATTCATACCGATGAATTTTAATTCGAATTTCTCATAATTTAAAAGATATCAGTCATTTTCCAGAAAATTTTCTATAAAAAATTATTTTATCAACACCAGAAAAATTTTAATAATTATTTAAAGCGAGAGTAACCCGAAGAGAAATATCATTTTCATAGTTCTTGCAATAACGTTGTCTTTCCAGAAGACTTAAAAGACAATATTTAAATAACGTTTATTACAATATTATCGTAACACAGTTTATTACAATAAGCCACTTAGTTATAATCTACAGTTTGAGCGCTTTTGCTATATTAGTTTTGACAAGTTTATTCAAAAGATATTCATTCCTTTTTGTTTTATTGACGGTCACCTATGGAGTTTCGGGAAAAAAATCTTCACAGAAATATATGACCTGTACTATTATGTTTATACACTTAGAGTTTCAGGATAATTCTTCATGTATTTTTCTAGATATTTAACAAAATGTCTAAAATCGCAAGTGGACGGTCATGAATGGCCATATAGTGTATATTCTAAGAAAAAATAAGTACGTTAAAAATGGAAATCATCAAAATGTAACAAATAAACATTACTTGCTTTTTCAGAAAGCCATCACTTTAAATTGTTATCTAATTTCTATTAAATTAAAACTTTGGAGAAATTCTAAAAACATTGAATTTATAGTTCAACATCTGACAAGGATAGTTAAATTTTAAGAAAAAAAGAATTGCATTCACAGACTTAAAAAATACACTTGTGAATATTTCACATCACCCCTATCAAGTTCTTTCACAATGCTCCAATTACTAATTTAAGCAAAACTTGTAAAAAAAAAAAAAAAAAAAAAAAAAAAAAAAAAAAAGATAATTTTAATTGAAAAAAAATGGAAACAAAACTTTTTGCAGACGTACCTAATTAATTCTAATATAGAATGTGATGCTGATATTCTACTTTTAAAAAACGTCTTGGATGAATTTTTACTTCAATAACTTTGAAGCAATTTTTTACTTAACATCTTTAAAAACAATCAAATTACAAGAACCGGAAATTAAAATGACTGATTGTTGTGAAACGTCAGCCAAAAAAACTTACCTAAACTGATATCTATTGGTATTTTCTTTTTAATTTTATACTTCAGATTAACTGAGTGATATGTGTACAGCTCACATCTGCCCCATGTTCATATATATCCCACTTTCCCCTATATGAAACCTTTATATGAAATACTTTTAGTTTCAATCAATGAAATATTACAATAAAACTGAAATAACTACCTTCAAATTAAATTAGAAACTGGCAAAATCCTTTTCAATTTATCTCCGAATTTCATTTCCTTAACATAAGAGCTTAAAAAACAATAATAAAAGTAACAACTCAATAGTTCTTTGAATATCAGATAAGAAACGTAGAGTACGAATTCAAAATCAATATATTTTATCTTGTTAAGTTTTAAGAGTTTTGGCTCTGCTCCAGCAAATTTCGCTACGCTTGGGCACATAATTATCGAATGGAGAGTAATTTTCTTTATGGTATATTCAGAATATTTTTATTGTCATCACATTTACAAAACAGGAACTGATAAATTGTGAAATGTTTTAGATCTGATGCAATATCAAAGTCTGTTTCAATTAACTGCAAAGTTTATTTCTTGGATGTAACATCACAGCTTAAAAGGCAATAATCTAAATAGCAGCTGAAAATTTCCCTTCATATTTGCTAAGAATCTGAATTAAGATATTTATTTAAAGTCAATATATTTTATTACTTCAGCTGTTTAGTGTTCCAATGAATTTCGTTGTGCAGATAATTATCGAACTGACAGAATGAACATCTTTGAAAAATAGGAGCTAGTAACTTGTGAAATGCTTTCAATTTATAGTAATAAATAAAATATCTATGTATAACTCAAAAATCAATTAATTGCCAAAAACGTATTCTTTCAGGAAAAAAGCACTATGCAGCGTGATTCAAACAGATTTATATACATATATATATATATATATATATATACATAATATATATATATATATATATATATATATATTTACTTATTTATTTATATATATACGGTTTAACGCAGAGTAAAAGTTTCGATGATGAAAATTTTCGTTAACCATACTTGAATAAAACACAAAAAAATTCCATCTTGATAATCTGCAAAACTCACGGAGCCCATTTAAATAATTGATCAAGTTTTAAGGGTTTAGAAACAAACTGAACTTAGAAACAACATTGAAAATACATGGAAACATTGAAAAAATGCGTCTTCACTTCTTGGAGAAATCCGTGGACTCCGGTTTTACCGGAGAACTTCGAATTTATAACACGGATCGGCCAAGAATACAGGATAAAACATTGGGGTGCGCTTATCACCACGTCACAAAGGATAGGTTTGTCGGGGATGGTCAGTTTCACCTGACAGTTTGATCGACCGTTTTCACTGCCGCGAATCATGCCATCATCTGGGACGCTCTTCGGAAATGTCTCGGTGAACATTGCATCTAGTTGAATTCGAGGCCAGAGCTATAGGCTCTTTATTCTGGCATGCCTCGTCACACAACAATTTCTGAGGTTCGAGACCTTGTTCAAAGTAGTGCGATAGAAATCCCACATTGGTTACGTCAACGTGAGCGTGCAGATACTCTGCAAAAAAGTTGCCACTTGCCCCACTGTTGATGTGAAATTTTTTCTTTCCTGCTGCCAGGTGATGAGAAAATTCTTAGGTCAGGAACTTAACAATTCATAAAATAGGTGGAACCAATCTGAGAACGCTCGGGTGATATATGCGATTATGCCTCCTCTCGGAGACTCCAGATGGATTTATTAAGCAGGTCGTAAAGGGACTTGGTGCCTTTGGTGAAGCCCACTTTTTAAAAGACAATCCTGCGTACTTCTGCGGGATTTGGAACTGTAGGATTATACATTGTGTCTATGATTGCCCTTTGCGCAGATCTGTCAAGTAAAATGATTTTATCCGCGTCTTTCAAACTCACATCATAGCTCTTGTACATTTTTTCCCGAAGTCTTCGAAAGCAGATCTCAAATCATTTGAACACATAACACTTCTAAGAGAAATCCGATGCAATAATTTTTGGAACATTTCGGATGAATCCTTATAAGTGAAATTAATTTCTAAAAAAAGTGCTTTTTTATCACATTGTTATTTTTATTGGTTTTAAATAATTTTATTTATTTATTTATTTTTAGATTATAAGAGATTAGTTTCCGAAATTACACTACGATATAATTAAGCGTTGTTTAGATCTGGATAGATTCAAACAATGAACTCATTTATTTAGAATTTGAGAGAAGTTGTGATTGATTTGTTTTTGAAGTGTTCCCAACAGATCACCAAAGTCATTTTTCTGACTGAATAAACATTGCCGACAATGGAGCATTGACCATATGCGAACAACATGCACCTACCATCTTCCAAATACAGAGGCGAAGCCAAAACGCATTGGTTTCTCTCAACTTTCTAAGAATACGGTCCATCAGGTTTACAAATCTTCAGGTCCATAGGGTTTACAAATCTTCCTAAGCCTGCGTTTATATCGCATTTTTAACAATTTATTACAAAAACCCTAAATCATTCCCATCTTATTTCTTTTCCAAAGGCTCTGGTGTCATACACAAAAGAAAGAAAGTCTCAGTCAGGGAAAGAAGCGGTAATAAATGTATCAGGCCTCTCCTTCACTTGTAAATTCACTTCAGAAGACTGGATGCATCTATGAGGCCTCATGACTACATCAGAGGCTTAGTCGTGAATCAGAAGACTACCATCTTCAGTTGAAATAGACAAGTTGATGTCTGCTTATGGAGAATTATCCTCACTTTTAATGAGGAAACCACAACGAGAGTTGAAATGGAAGGGCTTTGTCAAAAAATGAACGATACTATGAACAAAAGCTATTGTATATATTACTCACGCTATTAATTACTATTGCTTTCGTAAGACTGGAGATAGATTAATTATAAAAAATGCAATGAAATTTTTTAATTTTCATTGTATTTATATTTTTATTACTTAATGAACAGATAAAGAATATTTAGAATATTTATAATGAAACATACATTTTAAAAAATGTATATTTTTATTGATACTTTTGTTAAATAATTTATCGGATGAAAAAGATTTTTTTTTCTTTCCTTTAATAACTGATTCTAAAAAAAGTATAAAGGGTGTTACGAAAAAAAGTAATATAAAAAAAGTGTAAAGACTTTAAAAATGAGATGACAGATTACGCCTCAGCCCCTTTTAGCGCTGCTACATTTAAAGCTGTAATAAACGGGATCGAAGCATGAAGACATGCAGATGACATTTATCTGAATTGGAGTTTAAGTATCAAACTTCTTTCAAATAATACATTGCTTAAAAAATTAAATAACTACTAAACACAATTTGTTTGAATGGAGAATGTGTGGCAACATTTGTCTGTTATTTATATAAATAAAAGTACTCTTTACATATTACTACAATATTTTTCGCCACATCTCAAAAGCATGTTCTTTAAGAGCAAATAAATTCTATGTTACCTATTTACAGACGAAATTTTAATATAACTTTAATAATGTAGTTTTAATACTGATTTTTTTTACATTAATGTGTTTTATTTACCTAACTTACATAACTTTGTTGAATAACATCAATAAATATTATTGAGCTTGGTGCAATATAATAGAATATAAAAAGGGAGAAACGTTAAAAGACACCAAATATCTTAAATTAGCAGCAGCAGCATCATTAACATCAATAAATCCTAATTGCTTTCTGCAAATTGCTTTGTGCATTGCTTTGTGCGTTACTGCATTGCTTTGTGCAATGCCTAAAAAGAAAAAATAATGCAATAAGTATAATAAATATATTCTCAATAAAATTCAAAACTCTATTATTTATTTTAAAACAATTGATTGAATTTTAATTAAACAACTTTCGTAGGCCGCCTTAAATTTCTTTCGAAAAATTATTGCAAATTTCTAATTTTCAAATGTATGCATAGTTTTACATATTTTTCTGTAATTTTCAGAAGAAAGCCTTGTAAATGTCAAGACTTGTTAAAAAAATGAACCCTTTGGAATGGAGTGAAATGACAAGTCTTTAAAGTTAGTTTATTAATTGAAGATTTGTCCGATGTGTTTGACATCCAAAATAACTTCATTTTACAGAAAACTTAATATATTCTTTTACGTTCAATGAAAAAGGAACAATTACTTATTTGAAACATTTTCTTTTATTCTTTCTGTAATCGATTTGTGTAATATGTTTATGTACATGCACGCTTTCTTTCTGTCCTTTATTTACTTAAAATTTAGACACTTACTTACAGAATGTTCGAACTGAAATTAATAAAATACAATATATTAGACATTAATATTATAATACATTTTATTTTTTATTTAGACACATACTAACAGATTTTACAATTTTAAATTAATAAATTGAATTATAATCTCCGAAAAGACCTATTGAACTAGAATTAAAATAGTTACAGCATACTGAGTGTAATTATAACTGCCACATTATATACATAATATCGCTAAGTGTACAATGTGTACCTGTACGCTAAGTGTACTAAGTGTACCTGTCCGGGAGTGAACTCATTCTGATCTCGATAATCTTTCGTTAAAATAGGCCAATTAATTTTTTATTTTCATAGATTTAATTTTTTCTATAAAGCTGCATAAGGTTAACTTTTTTCCAAAGATTTTGCAGTCAAAAACATATTGAATAAAGAACTATATCAACATATGCATTTTTTTTATATTTCTGGCATTGAAAATCGTATTATCCGGTAAAGCGATCGATAGTAAACAATACGCTTTTAAAAATTTGAAACTTTTGCTGCATCGTCACTCTATAGAAGTTTTATAGAATATCTGTATAATAAGCAATTGTTCATTATCTGTAAATAAATAATTTTTCGTTTTTCATTGTACGTAAAACAACATATTAAATTTACTGTATTCTATTTTCACCAATGAGAATGTTCCATAATACAGTGAAGTAATCGTTTTCTATAAAAGCGGTGGCATACTGATGTAACAAAAGTTTCAAATTTTTAACAGCGATAGGATTTATTCATTTGAGATTCATTAAAATACAGATCATGTATATATAATTTTTCTCAATGGTAATATAAAACATAAAAAACAAACGGACAAACTGAACGACGACTGTAGGCGCGCTATGTATTTATATAATTACGAAAGCACTTAGAAAGTGGAAAAAATACCCTATAGGTCACTTGGTTTCTCAATTAATATTGCTAATTCATTATTCACTGTTTTCCAATTTCATGTTATTAATTTGAAAACAAAACTGAATTTTTTTTTTCATTATTAATAAACATTTCATTTAATTTTCTATGCAAGTAAAATTTTAAAATTAGACATTGTTTGTTTTGCTTCAAGGTAGATTTAAAAAAAAACGGTTTTCCAATTCGATAAAAGAAATTGATGGTAAAGCTTATTTTAGATAAATTCCAATACGTATGAAATTTAATAAAATGAAACTAATTTTTCAAAAGATGTAATATTAATAAAATTTCACAATTAATGAAACGATTTTTGCATTTTTCTAGAAGTATGACATCGTTACTAATATTTTAATGCATTAAAAAATACATCTAATTATCATACGCTTTCAAGTGGATGAAAAATTAGCAGTAGCAGTCCACTTTAAAAAATATATTATTTATTTATTTTTCTAATATATGGGAATCATGATTTTAAAAAGATGAAAATTATGAATATTCATTACTTTAAGAATGATTTATAAATTAACTGAATGAAAGCAAGGTCAAATCTAAAAAATATTATTACAGAATTTCTCTTTGCCTATAATTATCTCTCAGAGTAAAATTTCAGCATGAGACATTAACAGTTTGGTTTCAATTTCCAAAATGAAAAAATGATTGGTTTAGTTCGATTAAATCAATAAAATTTAATTTAAATAAATTTTCATTTTCGACGAAACTCTAATAAATGAATCCAGTTTTTAAAATCGTGTAATCTTAATAACGTTCTTTAAATAGTTAACCGATGCAACTTTCTCTATATATTTTTAAGGGGATCAGAGACACATTTAAAAATATACGTATATTGAATAAAATTTTGAAATGGTATTTAAGTATATTATTTATAACCAAATCACATCTTAAAACTTTTCAGATTAAAAAAAATTTAAATAAAAATTAATGAAAAATTAGGATAATTTAAAATCGTTATAACTCAAAATATTATTTGTAGCATTTCAACTTCTTTGCGTTTAATTAAACAGAAATGCATTAATATCTAAATTTCAATCTCAGAAATATCTAAATTTTAATTTTGATTTAGCGTTTAAAAAAATTTAATATTTAATTAAAACTTGAAAAAAATATGTAACTTTTTTTTCAAAATCACATTTAAAGAAAATATTCCTTTCAAATTTTCTGAATTACAGTAAAATAAGGAAAGAAAGGCACGTTCCAAGTTTGAAGCATATATCTTTAACGTTTCTTGAGTTATAATAATTTAAATCCGAGAAATTGGGGAAAACTCATCATGAAGAAAAATGCATTTTCATCAGAAATCATTTCCATGATAATCATTGCTTGGAAGTTAAATTTTAAAAACAATCCAAAACAAAAAATCTAATATTTCTTCTTCCAATTAAGATAGAAGCATGATTTAAGCGTCATTTTAAGCAGAAAAAAAAAATCTTTAACGCGATAAAGTATTTTTTAGAAAATTTTAAGATTTTTGTGCCCCAGGCGCAAGAAATAAGATATCTTTATCAATCACAAAACATCATAACTTTATCATAAAACACATTTGGAAATATTTTCTTATCATATGTTTTCGATTTAAATGCATGCGTAATCAGCAGTCGGATTTTCTCTTTTTCTTTTAGCATTTTCCAAGGTAGTTGAAAAGTGTTTATGATTTCGGATTTTCTGTTTACCGTCTGCCGACTATCTGCTGTCTATGTGTCAATATTCTAACTAACTTAACTATATATTTGAAATTCCATGTAATTGGTACACGTTAATGAGGCTTAAGTGATACGTAGGATATTGAAAACGAAATATGTAGCGTTGAAATTAATGAATGCTGATGAAATTAATAAAATGATGATGATGAAAATGATGATTGAAATTAATAATGCGTGTGAAATTAATTTACATGGACACAGAAAAAGAATTCCGTTACATTACGTTCTATGAGAAAAATTGCTTGCAGAATATGATCTTAGATTATTTCAAAGATGATGATAAGGATATATATCACAAAAGTGCACCAAAAAGTGGCACTTATAGATTTGTTGTGCATTGTTTTCATCATACATTTACAAAGTCTCACAAAAGAAATCTGTTTGAATATTGTCTAAGAATAATAATTGCTGGAATTTCATTTTAAAAAGTGATACGTGTTTTAAACTTAAACTAACTTTTTCTCAATTAATTGGTGTGTATAATACTCATAGATCATATACAGGAAGCACAAAATTATCGAGTATATTTCCGTTTATTGATGGAAGTTGATGAAGAGATATTTATAACTGTTCTATAAGTTTTCAAAGTGAACTACGATTTAGAATACTATGTAGTATATGAGCACATATGTAGATCAGACAGTGGCGTAGCAAGCGGGGGGCGGAGAGGCGGTCTGTCCTGGGTGTCACCCTCTAAGGGGTGACACCCAATCTCTTTTTGAAAATCTCTATATATATATAATCTTATAAGATTTTGGAAAAGAATTCTGAAATGAAATTAAAATTGTAACGCACGACGCCACTGAGTTAATCTTCTTTTCATTGAGAATGTGAAAATTTTCTAAATAAGATATGCACCAGGGAACGAAATAGCAACCTATCCAACGAACGGGTAGCGGAAGCAAACTTTAAAAGAAAGACTTATCTTCTACATATGGACAGCACATTGGCTTATGCGGATTATGGATTGAGTGATGAGTCGCTTCTGTGTTTTTTTTTATGGTGGAGGACAAAAGCTAAATAAGGAATGTTATGGTCATTTGTTGTATAACATAGAAGTGGTCATTTGTTGTATAACATAGAAGTGTGATTGAAAAAATATGACGGATGGGACGGAGGAGGGCACCATTTACATGCGCCCCGGGTGTCACCCATTCTAGCTACGCCACTGAGATCATATACAGGGTTGCTAATACAAATGGTATTTCTTCGATTAGTCAAGGTAATTCCTGAAATTAGGTATTTAAATGTGTCATGCATTTTAAAAATTTCACCTTAATAAATGGGGAAATTTTATAAAAAGTAGTATGGAAGTGTTCAGAAGTGTTTTGTAATTTATGTTTGATGCATGAAATTTCTTTCTTGTTATTTTTCAATTTTTTTCTTAATAATAGTCCAAAAATAACAAATCGATTGAATTTTCGCCTTTTTCTAGAGATACAATTTTAATATTAAAAGCGGTTTCATTACCATACGTTTTTAATTCAAATGCATATATCATTAACAAAAGAAATCCATTATTTTTTTTTTTATTGAAATAAAGATGAAATTATTATTTACGTTTATGACAAATAGTTTTGAAAAATTAAAAATTTTACATGAATCTTACTTTATTATTTTTACTTTTTAACACTTTCGAACAAAGTCTAAAAGTGCTTATGCATTTGGTTTGTCTGACCATCTATCAGTCTGGCCGCGCTATAACTTACGTAAATATACTCCGTTAAATATAATAAAAATACCCTATATAATAAAAATAGTAAAAATAATAATATACATAACAATAATAAATACATATAAAACATAATAATAATAAAAATACACACACAATTAAAATACAAAAGAATCTCATAGTAACACAATAGCAGCTTCCCTCTGTTCAGAACAGATTCGACTACTTCTCCCCACCTGTTATGTCACATGATTTTTTTATTAGCACTTTCCAAAAAAGTTGAAAAGTGCTTATGCATTCGGTTTGTCTGTCCGCGCTCTAACTCTCGTAAATATACTCGGATTGCCATGAAATTTTTGGACGTTAATGAACCCGAGCACGAATCCTATTGAAAATTAAGTGTCTGCCATGATTAGTTTATTTACAGGGACAGTGAAAAGTTTTCCATTACATTACGGCCTAGGAGGAAAAATCGTTTCAACTAATATTTAAAGATGTTACACCCTATCAAACATCTTCAAATTTATATGCATATGCAAAGTGCATTAAAATATGCATTCTATAAAGTATGCAATGAAAAGAATAGTTATTTTTTATTTACAGGGCCACACAAAAGAATTCCAATACATAATAATAAAAGGGGGGGGGGTTTGTTTGCGACATATTTTAACTATGGTAAACGATTTCATATATAATCAAATTTATATAGGTTGCTGAGGATTAATATGAGTTATTTCATGCATAATACTAGTGCATAGCATTTACAGGGACACACAAAAGGTTTCAAATGGTATATTCTATCCGAGTTTTGTATATTATGGAAGATGGCTGTTAGATGGATGAAATGCATTCACTCAATGTATGCATATTATATGTCTTATATATATGCTAATTGTTACACAATTTAGCTATACAGGGTTACACAAAAGGTAACGGAAAGGTTACTGAATATGAGCGTAATTTACTTAAAAGTGATTTTTAAATATGTCATGCCTTTTTACGATGAACTGCATTTAGCTTACTAAGAAATGTTTGTAGAATATATATAAAATGATATACAGGGTCTCCCAAAGAACTGGAAACATGGTCTCATTTGGATGATAATTTCTGGAAATTTCATTTAAGTAGCTTAACCCTTTGAGGGGCAAAGCACTTTTATTCATAAAATTCTGAAATGGTTGACTGACACCAGAATTTAAAAACAAATTTATTTCAAAATAGATAAATGCTTTTCTTCAAGCGCTTGATAAAATTGAAATTTTTAGTTCAAAATTCTGGTGTCAAAGTGTCATTTTGCAATTAAAATTAAGTGGTATATATTTTATACCACCACCCTTCAAGGACTTAAAGAGAATTTATTTTTAAACTGAACTTTGAAAAATTACTTTCGTGTATTACAGGTCCTATGTATTTTACAGGGCTAAACAAAAGTATACATGTATGTTTCCATTTATTAGTATAAATTGTTGAAATAAAGATTTCAACCAGTTAGGCATTTTCTTTCTAAACTAAATTTTACCATTATACAGTTCATATATTAACTTATTGATCAAATACAGGACTTTTCAAAAGTATTGGAATACATATTTGGATATGGACAAAATACGTTATTTCCTTGGATAATGAAATTTTGTTAAAGATTTCAAGAATTGTTGGAAAATGCTTCATAATCTATGCTTAACGCATGGTTTTTCTTACTTATTTTAATTTGATAAATAATAAGGCCAACGAAAAGAACTTATTTCAAAAATATTTCTCTTTACCCTATTTTCTATCCAAGCAAAATTTCAGAATTAGACGTTATTAGTTTTGTGTCATCATACGTAAACAAAAGTAATTTTTTCCTTTAAACAAAGAATGTTAAGAAGTACATTAAACTTAAAGGAATTCCATTAACTATGAAGCACTTTTCAAAATAAAATCAATTTTTACGAATCTTGTATTATTAACAATAGCACACAAATTGCAAATCGATAGAGTTCTGGTATTTTTCTACAAATGCGATTTCATTATGAAGGTCTCATTATCATACTCTTTCAATTCAAATTTACGTGAGATTTAAAATTGGAACATCATTTCTATTAATAGAAAGATTAAACGATGCTTTTTGCTTTTGAAAAATAGCTGAAAATATGAAAAATTATAGATGCTTCTTAATTTATTATTTTTTGTATTTGATATACTATCTGGTAAAAATGCAATATTTATTTCAAAAATGTTTCACATTCTCCAAATTTCTGCTTAAGTAAAATTTCTGGATGGGGTATTGTTATTTTTGTTTCTAAACAAAAACAGTTATTTCCCTTTAAATGAATAAAAATAAAAGCAAAGCGTTGTTTAACTAATTTTCATTAATTATGCAGAACTTTTCAAAATGAAATTATTTTTTACAAATTGCGCATACAGGGTTGTTATAATTAAAGTTCGCCTATTCAGAAGGCTCTGAAGCCGGTTCTATTGCTCCAAACGAAACAAAATTTCACTAGTACATAGTTGAAGAGATGCGCTCTGCGAAAATCGAAATAAAAATTAGTTAAATTTTTTGTCACTAGGTGGCGCTGCGCCAATATTTAAAGTGATGTTTGCAGATTCATTATATCAATATCAGTCAATCCAGACGAAACACACAAATTTAAAAGTTTCAACAAACTTCGACGAACTGCGAATTGTTATAATTAGTACTCTTAATTAGACAGCTCTTGAGCCTGACCTATGACTCCAAACAATACAGAAAAATTAATATCATTTCATGTGATGTAAACTGCATCGACAAAAATAAAACATATCGCTCGGCAGTAAGGAAATTACGGAGAATAACATAATGCATGCTCAATGAATCTTCTGCCATTTTTAATAATGCATTCCTTTCTCAGAATTGTGCTTTCTACAGCATTGCGTAAACTGTCCTGTAAGATTGAGCAAATGTGAAGTCTAATACTGTCTTTCAGATCAGAGATTGTCTGACATCTGTCTTTAGATACAGAATCTTTCAAAAATTGCCAGAAAATAAAGGAATTCGCAAATATTGGCTTAAATTTTGGCACAGCGCCACCTACTGACAAAAATTCTAACTATTTTTTTTTTTCATTTTCGCAGAGCGCATGTCTTCAACTACGTACTAGTGAAATTCTGATTTGTTTGGAGTCATAGAACCGGCTCTAGAGCCTTCTGAATAGGCGAACTTTAATTATAACAACCCTGTACTTAACAATAATTCACAAATGATAAATCAATACAATTCAAGTCGAGTATTTTTCTAGAAATACGAGTTCGTTATTAAGAAAGTGTCCCTGTCACTTGTTTTCAGTTCAAATTTATTTGTAATTATAAGTTGGAGTAACTTTTTATTAAAAGTAAAATTATGTTTCGGAAAAATATTTTTTTGAAAACGAAAATAATAAATGTTTCTTATTTTATCATTTTTTTAATTTGAGAAATGATAAAAAAACTCATTTCAAAAGAATTTTAAGTCTCGTTACTGAGAAAACTAAATTACATAGATGGACAATTACACAATTCATTAATAATTACTTTCTTCTATCTTGTCTAGCTCGTCTAGCTTTATTTTTACGTTATTCTATTTTCAATAGAAGAAAATATTGTAATCGAAGTTTTTTTCGACTTCTGGTTTTCGACGGATTTACAGGTTTTAGGGATCAGAAATCCTAAAAAACGTTTTTTTACAAAATGTCTATCTGTCCGTGTGTGTGTACTTATATGTGTATGTCTGTATGTCCCGATGTCCTGATGTCGTCATTGAACTATCGAAATGTGTTAGAAGAAATGCATAGAATTCAACCAAATTTTTTGTGCGTATTTTTGGTGAGCAAGCAGGTTCTTCTTTAATTTTGAAATATTCTTTCGGAAGAGAGAGCTGTAACAGCGTTTTTTCTGCAATTTTCCTTACTGTACCATATGAAGGCGTATGTAGTTCTGTATAAAATTGAACTTAATTTCTTGTGCAGGCTTTTGCCTTCAGATCTTCATGTAATATGAAAATATTCCAATGGAGAGTGATGTGATAGCAAATATTGTATAATTTTTCCTCTTGTACATCGGCTCTACCAGAAAGGGTAGCTCACGTCCTGCTAATCCGGCTATTTGCAAACATCTGAAGTACAATGGAATAAGAGAGAACTGTTGATTTTAATAAATGTCATTATCTACAATAACTTTTTTTTTACACTGATTAATTGACTGAAGCAGTGATATAAGATGAAAACCAAAGTTGGTACAGTATTAAACTAATACTGTACCAACGAGTATTTTTTATAGACAAACGTACCTTAATTTATCCCTTTCTGTGTGATATTTTTCCTGCAACCAAAAAAGCTGAAAGCTTGCTAGATGATAATGTATATAATTAAAAATCATTGAAAATTTGAAATTTTCAAATCTGCCTCATTTTTAAGGCCGATTTAAGTTTGTGCCGTGTATGTCACACCATGCATTAATGACATCTTTTCAAATTTTTGTGTCGTCCAAACATTTTTTCCAGATATCTGGTTCTCCATACCACATTCTTTTCATTCATAAGTTGTCTCTTCTTTATGCGTCTTACGCAAAAGCAGTAATGGAACATCATTGGTTTCAGATACTATTTATTTACGTTAACCCGGTATAACAATTTTTTGCTTCCGACGTGATTTTGATCATTCTTCTGCTGAGTCTGTTGCAAAAACTTCAAAATAACATGCATCGTCGAGCGCCTTATCCTTATCGGAGAGGTCTGATAATCCGCTTTTGTCTCTTTCAGGAAAATCCCTGACAACATTGGAGGAAGAACTATAAAATAGCCCAAGATCCACTCCTAGTCAACATCCATATCTGAAATAAAATATGGATATACTCACTTTCTAATATCAGACAGATGGACACATTTATGATGGTGAATAAATAAATGGACATATCAACCACTATGGAAAAATAAAATCCATCAATGCATGGCATGACATATGTTTCTACGTACTACATACGCTAGCATTACTAAAATGTGTTGCCATCATGATACATTATTAACAAGATACTTACAAACATAACTAAGTTTTTTTAGTTGTCTTCCTCTTTTTTCCATACAAAAACAGCAAATCTATTCGCTATAAAGCAACACAAAGTAACAGCTATAAATTTCTCAGCATTTGCTTCTTTTTTGGCGCCAAAAACCGCTCGCAAGAAGACAGCATCTTTTGGCATAATATAAGTAATCCTCTGCCGTACTGAAGGAAGAATAAAGGAACTTGTGGAATTTAAAACAACTGTAGAATTACAATAAATTCAATGTGTGTCAAAAGAGGCATGGCATGTGGGGAAGGATTAATTCGAAGATTCGTTCAATAAAATTATACGAATAGTTCTACACAAAAGTTACTATACTTTACGGCTGAAATGTAATAATTCTGTTTAATCTGACTTTGAATGAAACTAATATTACTGTTTCACAAATAATGGTGTCAATCAAATAATCTGAGTTTTTAAAAAATATTTCAAAATGCCAACATTGTTTCAAAAACAGTAAAAAGTATTAAAATTTAAAAAAATTAAAAATGTACATTTTATTGGTATTCGTTTGTAAATAAATTAGTTAAAGAAGGGTCAAAGAAAAATACTAAATTCCTACGAATTTTCCTATATACAAAGTATCTCAAAGTAAATTTTCACAATGAAATATCATAAATTTTATTTCACCATGTATAAACAAAATACTTTTCTAAATCGATTGAACAAATTTGAAAATAAAAATGTTTTTTCAATTCCGTTACGTGTGAAATTTTCCTAAATTGCATACATAAGTTATTTAAATTAAGTAATCGTATACATTACCATTTCATAAATAGAGATTCAACTGAATTCTCGCCTTTCTCAAAGAATAGGGTTTCATATAAGTAATTTTCCATTATCATATGCTATGAGTTCAAGTGCTTATGAAATTAGCAGCAGGATTTTGTATTTTATTGAAAGAATTATTCATTTTTGATTATGTTTTCAAAAACATGCTAGAATATTACTTTGAAAAAAACCAAATTGCAAATTTTCTTGCATTATTATAGATTTGTTAATAAATAAATTAAATGTCAAGTCAAATAAAAAAACTAATTTCAAATGAAATTTTACTTACTTAATTTTCTCATGAAATAAAATTTCAGAATCTGACGTTATTAGTTTTCTTTCATTATGCATAAGCAAAACTGTATATATCGATCGAATAAAGTTGAAAACAAAATTTAATTTCAATGAATTCCATTATTCATGAAATTTCTCAAAATAAAATCATCTTTTTTAAAATCATGTAATTTTAATAACAATCCGTAAATAATGAATCCAGTAACTTCTGGAATTTTTGTAGGCATGTGATTTCATTAAAAATGCAATGCATTATGAAATATTTTATTATCATACATTTTCAATTTAAATCCATGTGTAATTATCTGTAAAATCCTATTCTTATGAATGAATGGATACATATTATTTAGTTTTGTGAAGCATACGAAACATCATTATTTTTAAAAAGAAACAAAATATATTCACTAGTTTATTATTGATTTACTTGAAAAAAAAAAGAATATATCTGTTGTGTTAAAAAATTGTGCTAGGGTTTGGGTTTATTTTTGACGCCCGATTATCTACATTAGGGATATAGGACCAGGGGGGTGTGCCCTTCGTGGGGGTCTTTCTAAGGGAACCTAACCCGTATTTACGCAAGGTTCGAAGAAAACCACGAACGGTTAGGCCGACAGCCGCGATTGGGTTCGAACCCAGCACCTGCCGTCTACCAGTTGAGAGGTCAGAACCTCTCGGCCACTGGTGGGGCAATTGTGCTAGGATATGGATTAATTGACCTGCAATAATATATAATAATAATTAATAATAATAAACAGTCCCAAATTACATTAAAATATTATCCCAATAATATTAAAATACACTCAAATTTTCCAAGTTTTTAATATAAAATAATGTTCTTTTCGGAAAATATGACGAACAACATAATACCCAATACTCCGTAATCATAATTTATAATTAATAAAAATTGTATTAAAAATGAGCAAGTTTACTAAATATTTTTTTCATTGCGCACGTGTAAACGGTAGAAAAATTTAATTTCCATATTGGGTTAGCTAAAGGTATAGAGCAACTTTTGTGAAGGTTTCAAAAACATAGCTTCAAAATTCTTAAAGTGATCTTCAATAGAATAAGCTAAAAATCCGTTATATCCAAAATGAAGCAAAAAGTTGAGGGGCTGTATCCATTCATCTATTGATTAGTGTCAATATAGAATACATAATTTGGCCCGTACTATTACATTTGGATACAATCCTTCATTTTTTGCTTGATTTTGGAGAACAATGAATTTAAAGCTTATTCTATTGACGATCACTTTCAGAATTTTTGAGCTATGTTTTTGAAACTTTCACAACAGTTGCTCTATGGATCTAGCTAATACAATATGCAAATAAAATTTTGCCAGCGTTAACGCATGCGCAATGAAAAATGATTTAGTAAACCAGCTCATTTTTTATACAATGTTTATTATTTTTTAATTCTGATTACAAAGTATAATGTACGATGTTTTTTGTCATATTTTCAGAAAAGAACATTATTTTATATTAAGAAGTCTGCAAATTATAAGCAAAAATTTTGGGAAAATTTGGGACTGGTTTTATAAAAATCTTAATTTTTCTACGAGTACACATGTTATCAGCATAAAAATGAACAAAAATTATTACAATAAGCCACTTAATCATAATCTACAGTTTGAACGTTCTAGCTACATTAGTTTTCACAAGGTTTTCCAAAAGATATTCGTTCTTTTTCAATTATTGACGGTCCCCTATGAAGTTTCGAGAAAAAATCTTCACTGAAAAGTATGACCTGTACTATTATGTATACACACTTAGAGTTTCAGGATAATTCCAAATGCATTTTTCTAGATATTTAACAAAATGCTTAAAATCACAAGTGGCCGGTCACGTTTGGCTATATAGTGTATGCATGCTTATCTATAAGATTGTGTACAGAGCTCCACATAAACAAATCGTATATTTTAATTACTATTCAAGGTAATAGCATAAATCGGATTTAAACGCGTTTTGCATTTTCCAATTTGTTCGTTTATATACCATCTTTCACTTTAGTAAACTGTGACGTTTTGTCACAGATTTCTGAATGTGTTGGTATATGTATCACAATCTATGTCGTTTCCATAATTTTTCAATATATTTTTAAAAATTATTTAAAAATTCAAAACGAATGCTTTTTTTTATTTTATATACCGTCGGCTCTCGTTAATTCGAGCTCGTTGGGACCACAAGAAATGTTCGAATTATCCAGAGCTCAAATTATGGAATATATGAGAGGAAGATATATTTAAAGAGGTATTATTTCAAAAAAATGAATGCTATAGCATGTTTCATATTTATTTCGACCGTTATCATCAGAATATGAGTTAAAGTTAAATTAAAAGATATAAATACATAAACTAATTAAGGGGTTGGGAACAAGTACAATGGAAGAGAAGCTGGAGTTGTCATTAAATGACAGACAGAGCATTAAGAAACTGGTATCAAGAAATTGGGATTATATGTATATTAGTTTCAGAACAATTCTGATAAAAATGAATGAAGCAAAGTTATTTTAAGGCTATAAAGTCCATAAGAAAGTAAGGAAAATTGAAAAATCAAAATTCTCGTTAGTTCGAATTAAACGAAGTCAAGAGAAAATTGGTTCGAATAAACGAAAATTTTTAACATTATTCTTCCCTTGAAAAAATCGGGACTTCATGTTTAGTTCGAATTAAGCGAAAATTTGATTTATCCGATTTCGAATTAACGAGAATGCAATTTATGAATGACTGAAAGAATAAAGATTAAAAAAAAAAAAGCACAACCAAAAATTTCTGGATAAAAATCAATCGACAGAAAAGGGTAAAAGCTTAAAAAAATGCCTTTTCATTTAAAATTTAAAAAAAAAAGGAAAATGGAAACGAAATCGGATTATTACCATTCTATGTTAAAAGAAAAACTATTTCATCATCATTAATCTTTTTTTAATAAATGATGATTCAATAATGGATTACAAACGTAAAGAATTGGCAAATACAGTTGAGTAAATGTAGAATAGAAGTAATATTGTAAAACTATTTTTAAAAAATACATATTGAATGTTATAAATTATCTAAGATTCCTATTTTTCCCATTGGAAAATGTGTACGGTAAAGTAAATGTTTTTTTTTTTTTTTCAGTATTTCTCATTTTAATTTTATAAACTTTTCATTTTGTAACTTACAGCGAAAAAAAATTAAACGTTTATCAGATGCCAGAAAAAAAATACATCTCCTTAAAATTAAAACCAGTTGGAAATTCCATGTAAAACGTAGCAAATGAGTTGCGTTCGTACGATAACAAAGTTTAAAAATTATTCAGATCTTTCTGTTATAATAAACAGTAATTCGAATACAGTGTAGTGGTCGAAATATTTTTTATATTCCTGTAAATATACTGGAATAGTAACTTTTATTATACCTCATCAACATATATCATATACTATGTTCTCCCTACACAATTATGTAACGGAATACTTTTGTGTGGCCTTGTAAATCAATAACAAATGTTCTTTTCATTCACCACAGTTTTTGCAAAATTATAGTATATACTTCATAAAAACATATAAATTTTTTTATGTTAGAATGAGTGTAGCACCATTAATATGCATTTGAAACTTTTTTCTCCATTGACCATAATGTAACGGAATACTTTTGATTGTCCCTGTAATTGATCTAGTCATCTGAATTTTATAAAATTTGAAATGACTCAATAAAATTATGTAATAATTATACAGGGTGCCCACTCTCAACGGTGGTCAACAGCTAATTTCTAAACCGATCGTCATAGAAATATAGTTTCCATTGCAAAAATGCTTTAAAAAAGGTAAAGAATTGTTTTTCAAGCAATTTAGGTCAAAATTTTCTCTTATTAAAAAATTAGGAAAATTAAATTTTTATAAGGTCCCCCAGTCCTATAAGTGATATATAGTAAATATTTATCCGTACTCTAACAAGTATTGTTAATTAAACGTCCCATTCCTCTGCGATTAAAACTAACCCAGTAATAACTGTTTAAAGTTGAAGTATCTTTTTTGCTACAAACTAAGGGTCAGTCACAAATTTACTGGAAATAAAAATAAACACAAGATATAAAATTTAACATTAAACATTGAGAGTAAAATAATTTTTACAATATATTTTTTTAATTTATGTTGATGATTACATATTAAAGTAAAATTTGTACTAAAAATATCAGTAAAAAAATAACAGAAAGTTTGTTAATTTCAATTAAAAAAAGCGACAGTCAAAATTCATTACACAATGACACATATTTAAAATTCTATTAGATTACTCGTAACAGAATTTGGTGTAGTCCTATAAAATAAATAAATGGTACGCACCTAAAATTGTATTAATTCCTTTGATATAAATAAGTGTGCAAATTGAACCTCGATCGGATATTTTGAAGTGAGTTAAAATTTAAATTGAAATTTTGATCTAGGGAAATATATATACGAACGTTTTAAGCAAAATAAGCTTATCAAAATAACACTCTTTTTAAAAATATAATCGCGATTTACCAACATTTTATTTTCTCGATAAAGAGAATTTTAAAACTCACGTCTTCAACTATTTTAACCAATCTAGAAGTTAATTAATAAAAATTAACTCTACCGTAAAACTTATACGGTGGTTGCATCTTCAGTTAAATTGCTTTAAAAATATTTCTTTATCTCATTTAAAACATTTTTGTAATTGGAACTACATATATATGACAAATGGTATAGGAATTAGCTATTGGAAAGCGTTGGAAATGGACGCCCTTTATAACATTTTAAGCATTTAGTATACGATCCCTGAAAACCCCCCTAGTCCAACTCATTCGTTTTCAGCCATAGAAAAGTGGTTTAAGTCATGAAATTTAAAGTTTCATAACTCGGTCAATTTTAATGTTGGATGAATCGGATCTTTTTTGTATTGCTTGATAGGGTGATGGAAAATTTTTACTAAATATTACTAATAGGACCGGAGGACCGTATAAAAAGTTAATTTGCATAATTTTTTAACTCGTAAGAGAGAATCCTTTCAAATACAAATCTATTTCTGTCTTCCACCAGCCACGGACCTTTTTGATCCTATCTTTATAAATTTAATATGATTTCTTCTTCATTATGTGTATGTGGTCAGCGAGCAAGATTATATTATATTTTGAATTGCACCCTTACATCATTTTATCATAAAAGAAGGTCTTCAATAATCTCTTTGTCACAGTGGGTTTTATCGAAACCATAGTTTTATAAAAAGATAATTGAATGTATCAAAGTTTTAGGAAACAATCATCATTTGTATAAAAATATTTTGCCTTTAATAGATAATGAGGAAGACTTATCATAACAAAGACATGGTTATCATTAATTCAAAATAAATTCTTAAATACTAACAACAAAACTGTACCATAAGTGAACTACTGCATGAACAATAGAGCTTTTGTATATAATTATATCATAATCATAATAATTATTCACTAAGTTACTTATTTTAGATATTTTGCATGATTTTTAAACTTATAAATGTCTTTCTAATTTAGTTATTAAATATGAATATTTCTAATGTAATTATGCAGAACGATCAGCTTCGCAACGAAATTGAACTTGTGCGCTCCAATAATTTGAAAATCCCATTATCTATAATCTCATTATTTTATTAATTGCAAAAATCTAAATTTTTCTCAAGAAACACAAAAAATTGGGTTTCTTGTAATGAATATATTGTATTCCTATTGTATTTCATCTTTACATTCTCAATCGGCTTTCCCTACGTGTCCTTTAGATATATTCAGCTGGGTGGGGCTTGTGAGTGCTTAACGATTAAATAGAACGCGTTCCAAAAAATGCGCAATTCAAAGAATCAGAATTCATACCAGAAAAATCTAAATAGTAAATTTTTCTTTATTTAATTACGAATGGTCTGTCATTAAGTAAAGTGAAAATTGCTCTTTTAAATTTTTGGCAAGAATATGGAATATGTGAATAAAATCCCCAATAAATCGGTAACACTTATGGTATCGAAAATGATACAATATGCATTTAAGGGTTAAACCACTGGTAGGCGTTTCCACCCAGCTGACTCTCTTGACTCTCTTTGTATCATTTAAACATTTTGATTATAAAATTTTTTATTTGAAACGAAATATATTCATATAGTAACAGTCAAAATGACCGCCATACTAGTGTTAAATAATTTTTATAGACACGAGAGATGTATTCAGAGATCCGCTCACTGCGAACTACTCGTGAATTCCATAGCATTTATCTGATTAACCATTATCACCCAGTGACATGTTTTTAAATCACTAAACTTTGTGTAAAGAAAGCGTCTTTCACACCAGTAAATATAAAAATAAATATATACACTTTTTCACAAGGCAAATTTCTTAGTAAAATACCATAAAAAATACCTCTTCTTTTAAAAATAATCGGAAATCTAAAACTTTAATTTTAGAGAATGAAATAATTTGGGTATTAATGGGATAAATCTAGTTTAATTAGTCTGTTTTTAACAGTTTTTGACGTTTATTGCTTTTGTATTGATAGTGAGGATAGAATTACACTAATATTTTACTAAAAGTTGTTATCTGGAATTTAAAAGCCTATGATACATAGAGTACGCCGTTCCTATGTATGTAAAAACCGTCCATATATTAAGGGTTAATATCTGAACTAGATTAAAACATTTAGTTTAATATAGTTTAAAATGGTTAAGAATTCGGTTTGGATGTCTATATTCTAACTTGCATTAATATAGTTGATAGATTTATTTATGTGGGCCATTTTCAAATTTCGCTTCCTCATGCTGTCCCACAATAAAAAGGAAAAAAATTCAAACATAAATTAATATTTAAAGTTTGATTTGAGCTATGCATTAGCTAAAGACGATTAAATTGAACATTTCTAACATGAAAAAATAAAGAAATGAATAAAAGTTTTTTAGAAATAAAGCTTTAAAATTTTTATTCTAAGCAAAAAGGCCAGTCCCATACCAAGTTTTATGTTTTTAACTATGTTTTCTTTTATTTGACGTAACTTTTTTAAATAAAAAGGTTTAATTATTTTAAATATGAACTGTTAGTGATCTATATTAATGAAACAAATATTACAAAAGATATTTTCTTTAAGAAATTACCAGAAATCTTTTGTCCCTCAATTTTTGTCAAGTCCGTGATTATTATAGTCAAAATAGGTTTCGAATGCTGCCTAAAGTTAGCAGCAAATATTCGGCGATATAGTTAAACTATTCACGCAACTACTACTTGCCATTTTTTACTCTTCAATTGTGAAGCAATGTAATAGTGGCAAGAATAAGCTTTTATCAAGGTTGGTATTTTTTTTCACTGTCAAGTCTGTTACTGTAAATTTTAATATTAAAATAATGATTTTTGCACTTTTGTGATTAAATATTGTTTACTAAATAGTTTCAGAATGTATGTGTATTATTATCTAAGTTAGAAATTATACAAGCTAGCTCATTTCTAATAGTTTTATTAGAAATGTCAAGTCCATTGCCT
This sequence comes from Maratus speculifer, assembly GCA_964019185.1. Taxonomy (NCBI): domain Eukaryota; kingdom Metazoa; phylum Arthropoda; class Arachnida; order Araneae; family Salticidae; genus Maratus; species Maratus speculifer. The sequence goes on along the minus strand of OZ025295.1, from coordinate 129,810,203 downwards.
GTCAAGACCGTTACCATGAAATGTAAGCAACGAAATGTAAGCTGCTAAGTAAGTTTACTAAATAGTTTTAGAAGGTATGTAAATTTTTATCTAAGTTAGAAAATGTACAAGCTAGTTCCTTTTAATAGTTTTTTTTTTTTTTTTTTTTTTTTTAGTTTTATTTTAAATGTCAAATCCGTTACTTATCATGTCCGTTACCATGAAATGTAAGCGAACGGTGAAAATGGCCCATGTAATTGTTGGAAAATTTTGTGGTGTCTTTTCAAATTTTATGAAAATCAGATCATAACTTACAAAGATAACAATAAAAGCATTCTTCATTCTGTTAAATCCTATCATAAATAATCAATTCAAGTATTCTATGTTTGTCATATTGATTATGTTCTATTTAAAATGGTGTCTTATTATTTTCATATTGCTGAATTTAAGACATATAATCGTATCATATTTTCTATTCATACATTTTTGTGTAAGACTTTAACAACTATTGCATCAGAATCTTAATATTTATAAAAATAGTTACAGTACGATTGCACCTCATTTGCTACGTTTCACGTGCAATTTCCAACTTGTTTCCTTAGTTTTGCAGTGACATTTTATTTATAACGATTTTGACTATTTCAGATTCTTGCCAAAGTTTAGGTATAAATGTCGCAGGTAATTGCGAAATTCGACTCTTTGCAAGCATCCGAGGCTGACGACACGATATTTTTAACGCTTGGATTCTAAAAAAGAAAGCCCAAACTCATATCAAATATGTAGATAGTTACAAGATAGAAAAAAAGATAGTTTAATATTGGTACACATGTAAATGCCTAGGTACATTTTGAGTCTACATTTTTATTTACCTTGATTATCTACTCATATATAGAAAATAAATAATCGTATAATTTGCTCCTTCTTTTTAGTTGATATATATTCTTTTTTTTTTTCAAAAATATTTAAATTAATAATTTCTTTCAAACATTAATGAATTACAAAAAACTTATTCGATTTTTTTTATTTTAATAAAAGAACTGTTTATGAATTTATCATTCTATTTTTGAAAAGAAAAATGGAAAGAATAGAAATAAATTATTCATACATTTCCTAGATTGCAAGAATCCTCGTGAATATAAATCATATTTTTGTAATAAATGATGATTCAATAATGTATTCAAAATGAAACACTAAGTGAAACTTTAACAGATGTAGAATATAAATTAGCAGAACCTTAAAAATATTTTTCATTTATTAAGCATACGATAATAAATCGCAAGTATTTTTCTTATTTAATATTGAAAAAAAGAAGATTAACTTCGAATTTCAATTTCCTTATTTTTCATTTCATTTTCAATTATTTGTACATTTAATAACCAGTTGTCAGTAAGAACAGAAAATATTTACTTCAAAAATAGAAGTATAAATTAGCATATTCACAAAAGCTTTATAAACTGGATTTGTGTTTTATGTTATTTTTCTAAATAATTTTTTTGAAAAAAAAACTGAAGAATGAAATTTTTATTCATCATTACATATATTTTTTTAAATCATATTCATTTTTTCAATTATAATTATTAAATTTTAAATGTAAAATTGCTTTAAGAATTATAAAAAATAAGTCTATTATTTATACGATAAATAATTCAACCTTTATTTTAAAATATGTAGTGATTCCATTCAACTTTCCTGACTCTTTACAGAATATTGTGTGGTCTTTAATTACAATATGAAATTCTGTAATTATTAGCTTAATTGTGCAATGACATTTTATTTATAAGTAGTGTGACTGCTGCTGATTCCTACTAGAGTTTAAGCATGGATGTCGCAGGCTTATTGCGAAATCCGGCTCTTTGCAAACAGATTAAGCTGCCGAGACGATATTTTTAAGCCTCGAATTTTACAACTGAAAGCCCAAACTCATCTCAAATATGTAGATAGTTAACCCTTTCCGGCACACTGTGCCCGGTCTGGGATACCTAGTTTTAATTTCAAATTTGCAAACGGCACCAATATTATTTTAGTAAAATTTTGCTTTTGCAATAAAATCTTAAATTACGGATTTCAAAATATCTTAAAAATTCGTCTGTGAAGTCTGATGTCAGTCGATAATTTCTCATTTTACTAGCAGATTTTGCCCGTGCCTGAAAGGGTTAAAAGATAGATAGACAAATATCGGTACGTATGTAAATGGTAGGTATCTATGAGTCTATATTTTTATTTACCTTGATTATCTAACTTATTTACAGGAAATAAATAATCGTATGATTTGCTTCTCCTTTTTGATTTATATTCTTTTTCGCCAAAATTCCTTAAATTAATAATTTCTTTCAAAAATTGCGTATTGAATTGTAATTGTAATGAATTGTGAAAAACTAATTCGATTTTTTTTTTTATTTTAATAAAATAACTGTTTATGAATGTATCATTCTATTTTTCAAATGAAAGACGAAAGAATAGATATGCATTATTCATACATTTCCTAGATTGCAAGAATCCTCGTGAATATCAATCATAATTTTTTAATAAATGATGATTCAATAAGTTTTCAAAATGAAACATTAAGTGAAACTTTAACAGATGTAGAATATAAATTAACAGAACCTTAAAAATATTTTTCATTTATCAAGGATAAGATAATAAATCACAAGTATTTTTCTTATTTAATATTGAAAAAGAACGATTAACTTCGAATTTCAATTTCTTTATTTTTCATCTAGTTTTCAATTTTTCGTACATTTAATAACCAGTTGTCAGTAAGAACAAAAAATATTTACTTCAAAAATAGAAACATAAATTAGCATATTCTCAAAAGATTTATAAACTGGATTTGTGTTTTATTTTATTTTTCTAAATACTTTTTGGAAAAAAACTGAAGAAAGAAATTTTTATCTTCATTATATGCATTTTTTAAAAGCATAATTTTTCTATCACAGCTATAAAATTTTAAATGTAAAAATCGTTTTAAAAATTCTAAAAAAATAAGTTTATTATTAAAGGATAAGTAATTCAATCTTTATTTTAAAATGTATGTAATGACTCCATTCAACTTTCCTAGCGCTTTACAGAATATTATATACACAAATTAATAATAATCTACAAAACAGGTATTCTTTTTTTTTTTTTTTTTTTTTTTCAGAATTTAGTGTCGCCACTGTTGAAAAGAAATACATACACTGGAGAACAATTTTACTTATCATAGGACATTTGTTTAAAAACTACTGAACAGATGGAAGCATCACAAAACTGTTTTAAAGAAAGGAAGTAATCCTCTTCGAACATTCGATATTACGTCATACATTTTGTGCGGACCTTTTCACTCTAGAACATTTTTTTCTGTTGCGCAGTGCGTTGCATGAGATGATGTTTTGGAAGTTAAATTGCAGCTCCGGAACAAATAACTTTTATTTAAAACTTTAAAGAAAACTCATTTAAAACCTTTTTTATGTTAATAAGTTTAAACCAGTTGTATGTAAATATATTGTAACAACCATCTACATCTGTTCTATCTCCTCGTGTTAAATAATTAAAAGATTCTTTGTTTGTGAATTCCCAAGTCATCCAAGTCATCCTAAGTCCTGTTTTTCACACATACTTATTTGTGTAACACCTTAATGTTAATTTTTCAGCAATACCGTCGTGTATATAATTAGATGTTTCCTGAAGAGCAAATGAAATCTCCGCTAGAAGATGGCACGCAAGGTAGGAACTATTTAATATATATATTTAAAAATAATAAAATCATACAGTACTTTAATTTATATCACTAGAATTATTAAACTCATGGCCTTTTATTTTTAACATAATTTCTATTGATTTTGATTTTTAGTTAATTTTAAATAAAAAGGGGGACTGATTTTAAAGGTACAATAAGTATTCTTATATCAAATGAAATTTTTTCTCTACAGCTTATATTAATATTATCTTTCTCTGTTGAATCAGGCTTAAGTCACAGGATTAAAAAGCTTCAGAACTCTTAAAATCAAAACAGCACGAGCAAAATTTGCTTTTAAAGCGAGCTAAGGTATCCTACTTTCAATCAAAAGAAAGTAAATATCTTCAGTACTTTCGAAATCATTATGGATTTGTTTATTGCCATAACATATATGATAAAAAGTTCTTTTTAATTGAGCCATCATATATGTGTGTAATTTTTTTTTTATTATTTTCCAACCTTTTTTTTAATTGAGCCATCATACATGTGTGTATTTTCATTTTATTATAATCTACTTTTTTTTCCTTTACCATTTTGCTTCTTCCTTCCCCTTCTTCAGTTTTTCGTTGTCCGTTTTGATTATACTCTTCCGTAATTGGCTGTTGCTTTCTACTTTCCTATTGGCTGTTCCTTCAACTTTTTTTCTTTCTCGCTTTTTCATTTCAGTCCTGTCGCTACTTTCATAGTAAATGTACGCCTTATTTTCACCTGACGAAGAAAGATTCATTTCTTTCGAAAAGTCTAGCAAATTCAAGTTTTTTTTTTTTTTTTTAAGTTGTGTTTAAGAAATGCTTACCTCTTCAAATCTCTTGATATAATAGTCATGGTTTAATGAAGCAATTGGGAATTCCATCCAATTGCGCAGCTAAATGGCATCATCTCATAGATAGCCCAAAAAGGAGCTTATAGTGCGTATTCCTTTACAATGAAAGTTTATTCCGAGATGTTCCAATAGATCATTCAGTTTATTTGCGCGAAAAATATGAGGACATAAAGAGAGAAATTGATTTATTGCAATATCAGGGATACGAATGGATCGTCGTGTTGACTTCCATCTTGGTCAGCAATGTGGATATACCAAGAAAACCTGTTTTTGTGTGCTTATTACAGCAGATCTCATGAGAAGCCTTTTTTCTAGTCGAATTGGTCTCCAGAATCTGTCATCCTACCTGGTGATCCATACATTTTGCATTAGCCTAATTATTCACAGATTATTTCCATCTCTCCATTAAAACTGGACCTAATGACGCAGTTCGTGAACTGCCTTGTCAACATTGTCTTTGTTAACTGAAGGAGAATGTTTCAAATATCCTATTTTTAAATTTCGAAATTTGTCATTTGAGAAAATATAAGTTGAATTTTTGACGGTCCACTGATTCGGCAGGTCATTAGATGTGAACTATTTACTGGAATAATGACAGAACTCCAAAAAAGATACTTGAGTGGCAATCAAAAAGCTTGTCAAAGACTTTCTTGGAAATACACGACCATAAATTTATAATGAAATTGTCCAGAAACTTTTAAAGAACTTCCAAATTATTGGTTGCAACATGAGTATAAAAGTTCACTTCTTGCATAGCCATCTTAATTATTCCCGGAAAATCTTGGATCAGTCAGTCATGAGTAATTTGACAGATTCCACCAAGATTTGAAGCTCATATAAGAACGGTATCAAGTTAGATGGTACGCACATATTGTGGATGATTATTGTTGGAGTATCAATTGAGTCTGTCCTAGAGGTCTGCACGGGCCGGAATTTCCAGGCCCGGCCCGTAGGAAAGTTATTTCGGCCCGGCCCGGCCCGTTGTAAAACTCAAAAGTTCGGCCCGGGCCCGGCCCGGCCCGTTTACATTTTTATATTTTAGGCCCGGCCCGGCCCGTACAAAAATCAGCGAAAACAGGCCCGGCCCGGCCCGTTTTGGCCCGTTACAATTTCTACGATTTCTAAAAAAATCAGATTTTTATCATATAACTAAGATTCCTTTAAAGAATACTGCATACATATCTATGGAATGATTTTACAGTATATTTTACAGCAAATACACCTTAACAACATTAATGATTACTTAAATTCTTAGGCTTTCAACATTCGAATAAAGATTCATTAAAAAGTTAATATGGCTTAGAATAAAAGAAAAAAGAAAGAAAGCTAAAAACATGGTTAATTTTTAAGCTATTTAATAAAAGAAGATTTATAAATATATTTCTATATCATTTTATTATAGATTTCAAATCTAAATTCTTTCTTAAATTCAAAGAAGCTCCTTTCTGATACATTTCTAAATTCATTTTTTTTTCTCAGAAACGCATAAGATTAGCAGATATCTTTATTCAGAAACTATATAATCGAATGGCGTTATCCATTTTTTGATACAAGCAATTTAAGAATACTGCAAACAAATAAAATACTGTGATAATTAGCGTTTTGAATAGAATTTCCGGAAGCAATAGCAAGGGAAGGGAGAAAAACCTGAATCATTTGAGAAACTATTATAACGCAACAAGGTTATACAAGTATCTTATTTACCAAAAATGAAAAACGCTATTCGATTCCAAATCCCTTCAATAGTTAGGCTTATCACTTTTATACTTTTACAATTTAAAATTAATCAGAAAATGTGTCAAACTTTCGCATTATTGAGAAATTAGTTTAAAAATCATCAAGAAGTATATATCCGAAGACTAAGCTAACGTAAGTTCTTTATCTCTGTTAATAATTTTACAAATAATGTTTTCTGCCAATAATTAAGTCTAGTACCGGTCCGGCCAGTCTATATGTAGAAAAATAGTGGAAGCGGGATCTCGGATCGGCATGAATCAGCTAAAAAAATATTAAAACGGGTTACACATAATGTAATTCTCCGATGACGATACACTGTGCAATTTTTATATTGATGCTGTCAAACTAGTGGCTGGCCACATTTATACTTATTCTCGTTAAAACCATTTTCGTTGAAAATAGCTCATATTTTATCGTTTCTGCATAAATCTTCAGAACGGGCCGGCAGGCCCGAAAATTTTTTTTATCAGCCCGGCCCGGCCCGTCTGGCCCGTTCAATTTTTTTGCCGGCCCGGCCCGTTTATGTTGTTTGTCGGCCCGGCCCGGCCCGTTGAAAAAACTATTATAAATCTGCCGGCCCGGCCCGTGAGAAAATTCGAAACGATTCTGCCGGGCCGGGCCGGGTACGGGCCACGGGCCAGGCCCGGGCCCGTGCAGACCTCTAGTCTGTCCACAAACTGAACACTCAAGGAAAAGCTACAAACAAAATTTTTTCCTTAATATGTTCTTTTTTCGTTTTGTAAAAGGGTTTTACTACTTGTATGAACACAATGTAAATTATAGCAAGTATATACAGCAGTTGTATGACTTAGAGGTATGGCCCGAGCCCCATACCCGGCCCGGCGGAATGCATGCAAATTTTCTAACGGGCCAGGCCGGGCCGGCGAAAAAATGAACGGTTCATATGGGCGGGGCTTATAAGAAAAACTTTAGCGGGCCTACCGGACCGATAGAAAGATATGGGTAAAAATTGATGATAGCATATGAGGCTTTATTCAATTAATGTGGCTAACGAGAATAAGTATTATTGGGCATCACGAGCCAATGCAAGTTTGACAACATCAATACTGAAATGTAACTTGTCGAGTATAGAGATTATTGGACAGTTACATTGTTTCTAACCCGGCTTAGTGTTTTTTTAGCAGACTTTTACATAGAGATTGAATTGGTGACTTTTTTGGAAAAAAAACTGCTAATTTGAATTTCGACTATCTGGACACACTGTTATATAAACCAATAATACATCTATGTGTTACTTTGGTCTATTTTTAAACGAAATTGCGGCTATAAACAAACTAAAAAAATTTGTGACACATTCGTTTAATTTTTCTAACACGCATTTGAAGAAACATGGTGCAAGATATTTTTCAAACATCGTGTTCGCAATTTTATACTAGATGTACATTCAAATAAAAAGATAGAAAAATTATATAACGATTACATTGCAAACATTTTCATTTTCCTCCAGTTGTTTAAAACATTAATATCCATATATTTCTTTCCAAATAATATTTAAATTTAAAAAAAATCCTCTAACATATACTTTTTCTAAATGAAAAAATGCTTAAAAAGCAATTTATATGAATTGCTCGGATTCAGCAAAAATGAAATTCTAAAACCTATTAATGCATTTAGAAATACTTTTAGCATGCTTATAAAAATTTTGCAGTGTATGGAACTTTTTGAATAAAATTATTTTAAAATATAATAAAATGGGTATTAATCAAAAAGAAGCATCTTATAAAGATTACAATATCTCTAAAAGGAGTCGATTTTCAACAAAAAGCAGTCTTCCGAGAAATATATTTGATAAATTCCTTAAAAGTTCAATTCTCTGCACACATTATTATATTTTATAAAAATAACTACAGTTATTTAAAAAACACATTTAAGAGGATATTTGCTTTCAATAATAAAAAATTGGTTGCCTGTAAAGTCGGTATACGGGCGAAAGTTTTACGTGACAACGACTTTGAGTTGTAAAATAATTTTAATGTGAATATTCATTCGTATAGTAGGAAGAAGGATGAAATAATAGTAACAATTTAAAACATTTATTTATACAAAGAATTATATTTAAAACATTAATTTATACAAAGAATCTCGCACTGAATTTCATATTAACAAAATTTTATTTTTACCTTTACACATACATACGTATTTATATACAAATATACATACAATAACTTGCAAGACACTGTGTTTGTTAAACACATTTTACTTCATGTTTATTGATGTCAAATGTTGAATTTTGTAAACAGCATATTAAAGAATTTTTCAATGAGCAGAATATAACTAAAGTAAAATGGCTTTCACTAATCACATATCATTAGTTTTCCATAATATACCACCGAATTACGAAATAAACTACACTTATTTTCTTTGTACTTTATACTAATAACTAATACATAACGTATTTCGTCTTAGTTTGATACTATCGAAAATTCCTATTAAGCACCGCCCCTTCCTTGCAGCGAATTCACATTCACGTTCAGAAAATGGTCCCACAAGTGACCGGAAAAAGTTAAGAGAAAAGTGAGCGCGTATCGTGAGCGGAGCGTAACGTAACGTAACGCAGTTTCTTGAAGTGTGTCCCGGCAAACCAATTTACAAGACGTTGTCACGTCAAAATACATATCTGTTATTAAATCTCTGAAACGTGTTTGTAATTTTCTTATGCATTTACACCATAAAATTGCATTATAAAATTATAAACGCACCTAAAACACAGTATTTCGATTATATGTGAAAGTTGAAACTCAGCAAGCATAAGAAAACAATTTTTAACTAAGATCACAAAAACACTCTTAGATTTGCATATTTATTTGCATTACTTTGCCATAAACATAAATTAAATGCTACTTCGCATTCGTGTGCCAAACAAATGACTTTTTATTATGATAGATTTGTATTTTAGATGTCTTTGCAAACCATTTTAAAAGCCATAAAAAAACAGTAAATTAAATCATATATTCAATCAAATTTTATTTTAAAGTACAGTAGAACCCCGCTAATTCGGACCCCGATAATCCGGATCTCCGGATAATTCGGATCGGTTTGGTCATTTTTTTTCAAGTTTGAGAAGCGATTGGCTAATTTCCATAACATTAACTTGTTTCATCGTCGTATTCTAAGTAAAAAAAAAACTTTTTCTGACATGTTTTCGGAATAATTAAGCAAGGTAAACATTATTACTGTCTGCAAATATTCAATAAGTTTAACATAAAGGTGATTTTCTGTTAGTATGTTATATTTTATTTCATTTTCTTTTCTAATTCTCCGGATAATCCGGATTTTCGATAATCCGGATTGGATCCGGTCCCAATTAATCCGAATTATCGGGGTTTTACTGTATTTATTTCCCATTCGATGGGATAATAATTTCAATCTATGATATTGAAAGCGGATATATCTGTATTATAACGGCCAAACGTATGTGTGCGTAACGTATACGTCATTTTGCGAATGGCAACACTTTCGGATTTGCAATTTTCGCTACTGCAAATGTTACACGTTTTAAACATCGCACATTTTAGAGTTTTACACTGTTGTACAGAGAAAAAAATTTACTTTTAAAGGCAATTTGTGTGAAAGATGTATCTCAATTTGTTTTGGGGATATTAAATTTTTTGCAATTTTTGGTACCAATTGTGCAATTGTGGCAACAGAAACACTCCATTTTCTCTGAAAATTGAAAAAAAAAAATAGAAAAAAGGCGCAACACTTTCCCATGCAATTTCGGCTTTGCCATTTTCGGTACTTCAAATTTTACAGTTCTAAACATCGTATATTTTAATTTTTTTTACACCATCGTATCGAGAGAAAAAAAAATTATTTTTAAATGCAATTCGTTTCAAACTTGTAACTCAATTAATTATATATATATATATATATATATATATATATATATATATATATATATATATATATACGTATATATATATATATATATATATATTTACAATTTTTAGTACCAATTTTGTAATTGTGGCAAAAGAATCACCCATTTTCTCTGAAAATTGAAAAACAAATAGAAAATTAAAATGCATATACTGTTTCAAAAATATCGTCTGTTATAAAATCCGATGAATTTCGGTTTTATTTCGTTTAATAATTTGGATAATTTAGTTTTATAGTATTTTGTAATTTTAGCTTAAAATAATATTTGTTTGAGAGTTAGCCTGACCAATATAATATATTTTTTTTACTGTAACTAATTTTGTAGATTTATTATAAATCGATGAAACAGTTCTTTCTTAAAGATTTTCTTTCGTCGAATTTCGAAAAATTTCACCTCATATTTGATAAAAGCGAAATACAAGAACACAAGTGAAGTTCCTTGCTAACTTCTTTAAAATATATAGTGCGATCTTAACTATATTTCATTAAATATACCTTAAATTGAAGAATAAACAAATAAGTTCGATAATAATAAAACAAAATTCCTTTTCAGGAGAATATTCAAAATAAATGTAAGCAGAACCCAGCAGTTTTATACTAATTCTCGAATTCCAAAAGATTTATTTTGCTTATTCAAACAGCCTGAATAACATACATTTTCTTATTTTGTCCAAACATTATTTATTCTGCCAGTGACAGCTTATGATCGATGTTATATTAAAATGTAAATCAGGTCTCCTTTTGTAATTTTAGAGGTATTTATTTAGCAAACAGATGCAAGTTTCTCTTTGTGAAAATATATTCCATTTGATATTTAGATGATCATTAATATCGATTCTCGTAGATGCACACATTTTGGAATTTCATTTATTGTGAAATTATTTCATATGAATTTTGTTAGAATTAATACATTTTGGAAACTGTAAAAGAATTACGTAATATTTAACAACGTAATTTAATATAATACAACTCTATTATAAAATAATTATCTTTTGAATCATATTTCCATTTTCTTTGGAAAAAAATGCAAACATATAATAATATTTAGTACTTTTTATTTAGCTGGGTGCCAGTGTTATATATATACATAACTATATACATAAATAGAAGCTATGTGTATCCATAAATATATATATGTGTGCATATAAACTATATAGATTAATACATGTATGTACACACATATAGTATGTATATATCTATGCATTTATTTTACTGGCACTCGGCTATTCGATAAGTAAGCAATATTTAAAGCACCAGAATTTGTTTTAAATAATTGCAGTATGATATATCATTTTCAGTACAAAAATTATAGCAGATATTTTGCACATATGAATATACTAGTTGTCATCATTGATGTCACACACATAACATTAAACCCTTGTGGACTAGTGACCAGTATACGTGCCGCTTAAGATGCACGAATTCCTTGATTATTTTCACTGGTAAATTTTTATTGTAAAATTTACCTTATTTAATCCGAGCATTTTAGCAATTCAATTAGCCAAAAATTTATACTTTAAAAAACTGGTGATATAGGACTTAAAATTCTGCAAAAAAACGCTCGTCCCAGTGGGGATTAAAAAAAGATTAATGCATTAATTAAGCAAAATATTTTACTTCTGATAATTAAAAACACATATGAGATTAATCAACGCTTTATCATATTTTATAGGGGACAATACAGTATTTCTCAGTCATGGAAAAGAAAAATTTAATGCCAAACAACATAAAAAAAATTGTATTTTATTGAAGTAAATAAAAAAGAAAATGAGACACTTAAGTACTTACATACCGAGCATAGATTTAACTTATTTTTTTCTCTAAAATACCCATGTATCTTTTATACTTAGCATCTATATTAAAGTTCATAAAAACTTACTTAATTCTTATGTTTTAGTCATAACCTAATAAGTTAATAAACCTAATAATTTCATATTTGGTACCTTTTTTAGATACCTTGACAGAAAATATTTCCCTTATAACACTCTTTTGTTGATGTATAGTTTACATGATCTACCTGGCTTAATTGTTTTACGTACCTTTTTCGAATAGGACCTGATTTTTCAGATTAAAATGTACTAAAGTGTGTCGAACCAAGACTTACCTGATCCATTTAACCCCATTGAGTGACCATATTCACAGTATCAGCAAAGAAACTCTTCGGGAGGGTTGAATTCTGATAGGGATTGGCCGACGCGTTTTCACGTAACTTGGCGATAATTATACTTGGCGTAGCGATAGAACGCTTCCGTCGAGTTTGATTTCCTTCGGAACCGAGTAGAAAGTAAAAATTTGTGTTTAAAAACTTTTAAAAAGTACAGCTTTCAGTAAGACACGTTCTATCCAATGCAATGCTGCAAAAGAAAAGTTACTTTGTACTCGGTTCGGAAGGAAATCAAACTCCTCGACGGAAGCATCTATCGCTCGCCAAGTTACGTGAAAACGCGTCGGCCAATCCCTATCAGAATTCAACCCTCTCGAAGAGTTTCTTTGCGGATACTGTGAATATGCATTGAGTGAACCCATAAAGAATTAAAGATGAAATATACATATACTTTATTTTTAGACACTAAAATGTAATTTTGAAAATTTCTCTTTAATTGAGTGACCCTAACTGGATATATTTGCAAAGGTATAAACTTTAATACAAATGAACAACAGCTTTTAGCAGTTGTATTGTCACAATCTCCAAAGTCACATTGCAAAATTATGACACATTACGACACAAAATCTTATTAAATTAAATTTTATTACATTAAATTACATTAAAACAAAAAGGTTTCATAAAAAATAATTTTTAATTTATAGTTATTTTCAAAGAAATATCTAAAACTGACAACTAACTTAATAATATAGAATAACATTTCTATTTGTTCAAAATATCAGTTCTGAAATATTGTTCACCTCCATTTTTCTAAAATATTTCAAGATTTTCAGGATGAAAAAAAAAACAGAATATTATTTTAATAAATGGTTATAGTTAACGGACCTTACTTCACCGCCATTAATTTTGTGGTAATGATTAACTTTATGGGTCACTGAAATATTAATTTGAAGGTTTAGATAACCTAATATTAATAAAAAGGAATTAAGGTATGAGATTTTACATATTTGTCTTTTTTCGGATGATCAGTAAAATAAGAAATCATGTTAATTTTAAAATGTTTTTAAAATATTTGACAAAATCAGTATATACTTTTTTAATATTATTTTTTAAATATTGAACTTTCGACTCTCCCTTTCTAAAGTATTTCATGACCATTTAATATAGTAATGAAGCAGAAAGTTCCTGACTATGAAAAAAAATTCGATATTTTATTTTATTAAATGGCTACAGTTAATGGACTTTACTTAACCATAATTACTTTTGCGGTAATTATTAACGTACTTAGAAATTTTTTTGAATACTGAAACTTTTTTTTAAACATATTTCTGCTGAAAAATGATTTAAAATATTCAGCATACTGTATTTTTTCCTAAGATCAAATGGAAAAGATAACAAAACATATAATTTTACAATTCATTATCAAATTAATTTCCAAATTCCTGTATTTCGCCAAAACATTATCATTTTCTTCTATCTTTACAAGAAAAAAGTTTTGGATTCGGGAAATTTTTTAAAACCCGGTTTTCGACGGATATACACATTTTAGAAGTCAGATAACCCGAAAAACATGTTTTTACAAAATGTTTGACTGTCAATCTGTATGTCTGTATGTGACAAAAATTTGTGGGCGCTCTATCTAAAGAATTATTGCACGGTAATTCACAAAACTATAGATTCTGTTAGACCTTGATATAAATCTAATGCCTAGATCTAATTAGTTTTTGGTGCTCAGTTGGTGGCGCTACTATACTGCATTATTCACAATTTACACAATAGCCGTATCTCAAAAAATAGGGTATGGATTTTCATAAAACTTTAGATTTAGTTAGTACTTAATATAACATGGTGCTGATTACGTTTTGCTGCAAATCGGTCATCAGGTGGCGCTGCTGTGGAGCATTATTCGTGATTTTCGCAATAGCTCTATCTCAGGAATTAATGTACGACTTTTCATCAAACTTCAGATTATGTTAGTCTCTGATATAAATTAGTTGTAGTCTTTAATTTTTGCAGTAAATCGCTCAACAGGTGGCGCTTCAATCCAGTTTTTCTTTACGATTTCTGCAATGATTCAATCTCAAACGGATTTTCATCAAACTTCAGATTTAGTTAGAACTTGGAATAAGAGAACTTGGAACTTACCGTATTTACTCGTGTATAAGGAGCTATTTTTTTTTTTCAAAAAATTAGGGCAAAACTCTTAGGTGCACCTTATACACGGAATATTTTATTACTGTTAGATGCAGTCGAACGATATACATATGAAACAAGAAATTATTCAAAGAAGATATTAAAACAACTCGGAAAATGTTACTTAATTGAAGTATTACTGCATATTTATTTCACTCCTTGCAGTTTTTTATACAACAGAGCTAGTGACATTATCTAAACGCTAATTAGCAATTCCCTTTACCGTCACTCATTCCTATTTTCCGTCATTCTCTTACAACCCGAAGTCTAAAAATGCATTTTCGTCTTGTTTTCTAGTCTAATGTAATGTTTGTTTCGACTTTTTTTTTTTTTTTTTTTTTTTTTTTATTGAAATTCATTTGGTCATTAGCGTATTATATTTGTGGTGCGCATTATACACGAGATTTTAAGAAATCGCTCTTTTTATTGTAAAGTAGAGCTGCGCGTTATACTCGCGCAGATAACTATTTACCCGTAATTAATTTTGCGTTGTTTATATCTTCTTATACAGAGAAATTCATAAATATCGAAATAATAGACTGTTTCCTTAAATATTGCCTCTAGACACAAACTTCCAATTGCAAAGTTTATTCTTGAATTCAAAATGTGCTGGAGATCTGCACTACAGGTCTGAACGGGTCAAAATATTCAAATCCGATTCCGATCCAACCGATAGAAAAAATAATTTCTAAAATCTTATTCCAAACCTGGCCTCGACTGGGTAAAATTCTACAAATAATATAGTATTTTACGGCAATGTGGTTAAAAATTGTTTAGTATGGTGGAGTTCTGACGCAAAATACGGCTTTTTTTTTCATGTTTATGTTTTTAATTAATTAAGCGCCACATCCTCTGATATTTATTAGGTAGATTTCGTATGAAATACTACCTATTGCATTCTCCCCCATGTTGGAATTTCTTAAAATTTTTTGCAGATCTACACCGATCATGACTCTTAGACCCCAAAACTACCATCAGTAAAAAAGTTTATATATATATATATATATATATATATATATATATATATATATATATATATATATATATATATATATTTCACTTTCTTCTAGACACGATAACTTCCATAATTATGCTCAGATTTTCTTCAAATTTTTACATAAAATCAAGAGGCATAAAATATCGGTCGAGTTCGTTAATGGGCAAAATCGGACCAAGAGGGTGGAAATAGAGAGGGTTTTTGTGAAAATCGAAAAAACGCAATAACTTCCTAATTAAAATAGATATCGAATCCGTTTAAAGTTTATATTACTTCTAAAAAATGAGCTAAAAGTTTATGATTGACAGATATCTGATAATGTTAAAAGTGGCAAAAGGGGCGAAAAAAAAACAGGGTTTTGGGGAGAAAAAAATTCATAACTTCGTCAATTCTCAAGATATGAAATCCAACTAAATTTTTTATAAATGTTCTTAAAATTATCTAAAACTTTTGTATTTACAAGTTTTTGATAGGACCAACTTTTACCGATGAAAAAAATTAAAAACGAAAAGAAAAAGGGGGAGGAAAAAGAAAAAAATCCATAATTTACTCAATTCTTAAGCAATCAAATCTAATTAAATTTATTTTACATCTTCTCAATAATATCTACAACTTTTATATTAACAAGTTTTTCTTAGGACCAATTCTTATATCAAAAATAATTAAATAAAAATAGGAGTTTGAGAAAAAACCTCAAATCCAAACTGCTTATATTCTGAATCATTTTTAAATTCATTTTTGATTTTAAACGCATCCAAATCGCAGATCCTCTTATTTAGAAACTATATAATGTAATATATTGGCCAATGTTTTGATAAAGGCAGAATATATTTCAAAAAAGGCTGCCTAAAAGGGTATTTTTAACAGAATTTCACGATGTAATAGTGATTGAAATATTGAGGAAGTATAACAAATTGCGTTTTTTCTGAGTCATTTTTAAATCCAATTTTGTTCTCAAACGCATCCAATTTACAGGTCCTCTTATTTAGGAACTATGTAGAGAGACGGATTGGCCAGTTTTTTGATAAAGGCAGATTATATTAAAAAAGAAAAAAAAAAAGGCTGCCAAAATGGGCACTTCGCACAAAATTTCCCAAAGATATCATGATTTAAGAATTGAGGATGTATTCAAATAACAAATTGGTTATAATATGACACATTTTTAAATCCAATTTTGCTCTCAAATGCATTTAATTGACAGTTTTTTGTTATTTAGAAACTATATAATGTACGCATTCATCATTTTTTTGATAGAGGCTATAATTTTTAAAAAGCTGTCAAAGTGGGCACTTCGCAAAAAATAATTCCCAAAGCGATCATGATAAAGAATTGAGGATGTATTCAAATAACAAATTGGTTATTTTATGACTCATTTTTAAATTCAATTTTGCTCTCAAAGCATTCAATTGACAGTTATTTGTTATTTAAGAACTGTGTAATGGGCCGTATTGGTCATTTTTTTATAAAGACATGTATATATTTAAAAAAAAAAAAAAGCTGTCAAATTGGGCACTTCGCACAAAATTTCCCAAAATGATCTTGTTTAAAGAACTGTGGATGTATTCAAATAACTAATTGGTTATTTTATGACTCATTTTTAAATTCAATTTTGCTCTCAAATACATTCAATTGACAGAATTTTTTTTTTTTTTTTTTTTTTTGTGAATTATACAATGTGCGTATTGGTCGATTTTTTAATAAAATCAGAATATATATTCAAAATATGTTTTCAAAATGGACATTTGAGCCGAATTTCGTTTAAGAGAATTTTGAAAAAAATCAGTTCTTACAGAAAAATTAAATTAAATTTTTTTTTAAAGCGGCCAAATAAGGGAGTTAATCTGGGTTTATCTTTATTAATATTTTATTTTTTGTTGTTGAAAGAAAATTCTTCAAAATCTACCTCCGCCTATAGGCCAAACCGACAGGGTTTTTTTTTTTAGGAATTTGTATTTCTGTATAAATGTTTCACTTATCATTTAATATTATTAATCCATATTCCAAATATTGTTGACTTTGAAAAATGTTACACAGTAAAGTTTTTTAAAACGAATTATTTAAACGGGTATATCGTTGTGGATTTTGTACATAGGAAAATGGAATCTTTTGCGTTTAATTCAAAAATGAATAAGGAAAATTTTCTTACTAAAAATTTTACCCTACGGGAGCAATATAAAAAATTGCCTTTCGTATTTTCTCAAATATACTCCCCATGCAGAATGTGGTTTAGTAATCACTTCTATTAATAGTGGTAAACGTCTGTCTGTCTGTGCGCAAAACCCCCTCGGAGTCTCAAAAACCTTTTTCCTATTTGGCGCAGGAAAACACTAAATATATATTTTTTTAAAAAGCTAATTTTTCGGTGCATTCAAAATTGACTGCCTCGAAAAGATTCTGTGGTAAATAGCGACGAAATTAATCAAAAACCTCTTTTTTAATGAATTTCAGCTTCATTGGATCAAATGCAGGCATCAATTTAACAGAACTTACGTACTAGGCAAAATTTTAAAAGGTGATATCTTTCGTTTTAATAAAGCCATAAACAAGCAAGTTGCACGAGAAAATGTAAAATTGAAGGAGCTTTCAGAAATTCTAAAATTTTATTTTACAACCCCATTATTTCTCGAAATATCTTTAAAAATCGATTAAAATTTTATTTTATTCCATTATTTTTTCAGTCTGCATCTAGACGCATGTCTGAGATAAGTTCATCATTTTACCGCAGGTTCACTATCATGTAACATCTGTTAATTGGAAATTTTTGAGGGAGTCCGTAATTTTTTAACTATACATCGAAGAAATTCGCATCGAGATTTTATTAAGAAGGAAGAGACCATGCTTCGAGGTTTGTTCGCTTCGACATTCGTCCGTTTCGAAAGTTCATAAAAAAGGAGGGCCTGCTAGCGGGCGAAGCTAGCTAGTCACTTATATTAATAGAGGTAAACGTCTGTCTGTCTGTGCGCAAAACCCTTTGAAGCCGCTAAAACCTTTTCTTATTTGACGCAGAAAAACACGAAATATATATAAAGAAAAGTTAATTTTTCGATGCATCCGAAAATGGATGCCTCGAAAAAATCCGGCTGGAATTAGCGACGAAATTAATTAAAAATCTCTTTTTTAAACAATTTCAGCTTATTTGAATCAAAAGCAGGTGCCAATTTAACGGAATTTATGTACTAGGCAAATTTTTAAACGGTGATATCTTTCATTCTATAAAAGCCACGAACACGCAAGATACACAAGGTAACTTGAAATTGAAAGAGCTTTCCAAAATCTAAAATTTAATTTTACTTCCCCATTATTTCTCGAAATATGCTTAGAAATCGATTAAAAAATCATTTTATTCCATTATTTTTTTCAGTCTGTCACGAAGACACATTGTTTGAAAATAATGAAATCAAACTACAAGATTATCAAAGTTTTCTCCTGCAGTATAAGTATTACGTGACATCTGCTACTAGGAAACTTTTAAGGGGTCTGTGACTTTTTTTCTGTACATCTCAGAAATTCCAAGCTTGTACTGTTACAAGTAGAAAAAAAATCAACTTTTATATTTTCTAAAAATCGTGTCCATAGTATCTTTAGAATCCAATTTATGAATTTTTTATCGAAATTTTTATAATTTATTTTCTTTGGTGCTTAAATTTCAATGTCAGTCGATAAACAGGTGCACTGGTGAAGTTATTTGAATCAAAAGCAGTTTGATTTTTGCAGTATTTTTGAAAAGCAGTTAGACCCAGAATTTTTATACGGAAAACAATTTTTTTTAACTATCGATTTTTGAGTTCGGAATTTTTTCTTAATGCGATGTAAATTTTCATTCTTTTAAGAATATGTCTCTATTATTTCAATCGGATAAAAACTTTCGGTTTTATGAAAATATCCGTTTTGAAATTCGTCACAGATATTTGTTATCGTACGTATCAGTTCACGCGAAATTGCTCATATTAAAAAAAAAAACTACATATCCCTTTCCTTTTAAACATAAGAAAGAACTTAGATAGAGCATGACAATTGAAATTTAATTTGAGGAAGGGGAGGTTATTCGTTTAAAAGGAGTGTCCCAGCAGCGTGTGCAGCACGAAGCAGTCTAAGAAAGCGATCCGTTTGAAACTTTCAGACACATAATAACATATGATAAATACTTATGAAAAAGGATGCCGCGTCAAATACCAAAATTTTCGAATGGTGGTTATTACAAAAATATTAAATGCTCTCTTTAAAAAGCCATCCCCTGGACTAACATATCCACGATAGGTTTCTTAACGGAGTTTCGTTCAAATACATTTTTATAACAAATGTAGTGCGCTCCCTGATGGTGAAATTTGTAACTAACAGAATGTGAACTTGTTAAAATTACGAAATTTTACACGACGATCTATTTGAAACTTTCAAATAATTTAAAACACATGATAAATGTTTATGAAAATTTATGCCGCGTCAAATACCACTATTTTCGAATAGTAATTTCTGCAAAAGTATTAAATTCTTGCTTTAAAGAGACACCCGTCGACTAATATATCTACGGGTAGGTTGTTTAACAGAGTTTTGTTCAAATACAGTTTTCTTAAGAATAGAATGCGCTATCTGGTGATGGAATTTGTAAATAATAGAAAGTGAATTTTTTAAATTATGAAATCTAACTCGGCGATCTGTTTGAAATTTTCAAATTCACTATAACAAATGATAAATATTCATGAAAAATGTTTCCGCGTAAAATATCACTACTTTCGTATAGTAATTTTTGTAAAAATCTTAGATTCTTGCTTGGTCTGTTTGAAACTTTAAGATAGCTTGCAACACATGATATAAATTTATAAAAATGTATGCCATTAAATTATGTGAAATTGATGGGAACGAAAAAACGTAAACGAAAAAAAATGTTCCAGATACCTTTGGTTATATTTCGCGGTTCGTTCGAAAAGGAGGTTTACATTCGGCAGTGTGTGCGCAGCACATCTCCTAACAGCTGACGAGGACAGCGGGGACACGGTTCGCTTCGAAATTCATTGGAAAAGGAAGGGGACATTACACTGTGCGTATCAGCACACCTGTCTGGGAATGCGGTTCGAGTTTCATTCGTATCTACATTTTATGTGGATTCAACGAACCCCGATTGAAGAATTTAGCAGCGCGTGAGCAGCACTCCTGCTGTAAATACCGTAGTCAGTGGGAGCACACTGCGAAGATCGTTCACTTTAAGATAATTAATTAACCTGATAAAAAAGATGGGGTGCCGAAAGTGCGTGCGCAGCCCGCCTTTTATACGCTGCCGTAGGCAGCAGGGACACGGTTAAGTGCTGGTTCGCATCGAGATTTTATAAAAAAGAGGAGGGGACCACGCTTTGAGGTTCGTTCTATTCAAGATTCGTTCGCTTCGACACTCGTCCGTTTCGAGATTTTATATAAAAAAAAAAAAAGAGGGACGTTCTAGAGGGTGAAGCCAACTAGTATAATAATAATTACAGTTATTTGATTTTAATGAGAAAGCTCTATTCACTAAGACTATAAGCTAATATATGTAGTTCGGCGGACATAATATGTAAATTCTTAACAGCATTTATTAAAAAATCGTGCAATGTCACTACAAAATTATCGTTTGAAAGAACGTTATATATGTTACGCTTATGTTACCTGCATGTATGTTATATTTGGAAGAAAATTAATATTGCCATTATTACAATATGAACATTTTTGGAGTCTCAACAGCTCAAAAAACATAAACATGTGAAACTTGTGTAAAGGCAATACTAACTAGTATGTACCGCATACCTTTAGAGATTCTATTCAAATAGTAATTCGAAATCTCTTTATATAGTTATAGAGAAAAATCATCTAAATATTGTAATCTATAATAGAAACAGTTGTGTTTTTTTCCATAAATTCAAATTAATTTATCAAAAAAGTATCTTCTGACGATATTTAGTTAATAGACACCCATTAAAGGATTTTTTTTTTTTTTTTTTTTTTGGAGGGGGGAGGGGGAGGATGATAAAAATACATCAGATCGCGGAAATAGAAAAGATTACAAATACATTTAATTTATCCTTTTTTTTTTTTTTAGGTAGCTTTCGTTACAAAAAGTAAAAAGTTACCTACTGCAGCCGTCCGGAGGAAAGCACTTCCGGAAAATTTTGGTATATTTTCACCTATCATGACCCCCAGATATATATATCTGATTTTTAACATGCGATAACTGTCGTATTAATGAACCGATTGATATTGGGTCCCTTTTTTTAGTTATTACTCTGATTTCACTACTTTAATTAACTTTAATCATACAACAAACTGCACAATTACCAATTAAACTATCATTAAAGAAATTAAACAGGAATCCACAGGTAATAATTATAAACTACAAATTTATGAATAATTAAATTTTAAGATCATGAATACTATTCAAATGGAATTTAATGTAGACTCATACTTCTCATTAGATTGATTGACAGAAATATGTTCATAAGTTGGGCCTACCAATAATTCAAAACTTGTTGCCAATTAAAATAAACATAGCAGTTAGAATTTAAAATCTTAATAACTTCACAAATAATATCAGAAGAGGGAGAATTTAAAGTATAAAAGTAAAAACCAAAATCATGATATAATTTTTTTATAAGCAATAACAATAGCAACAAATCTCTAAGTCACATAACATATGAGGGGTGAGATCAGAGCTAGGACCCAATACTATTTGGCTCGTGATCGTATATAACATTACAGTCTAAGAATTTTAATTTCAGAATTATTATTTCCGAAATTATATTAGAAAACTTCTAATTAGCTATATTATGAACGAACTACCATTGAATTTCCTAGAATGAAATCAGGTGTTTTGTCATGAGAGAAGGAACAAATTCTAACAATCAACATTACCTGAAAATTTGAAAAGGCTAAGAATAACATGAATATATCAAAATATTAATTAAATGGCACAATCAGTTAAATAAGTTATCTTTTAAAAATAAAGAACAACTGGTTTCTAAATTCAAGAGTAGTTGTGAGTTAATTTTCCTATATTCTCCATTTATTTATTTTTTTCTTCTCTTTTTTTGAATTAAAGTAATATAATGACCATGATTTGTGAAAAATACCTGAAACCTATTTTCTTAAGAAAGCACTATAAATAGAGGTGTTAAAAATTAATAAAAAGAAAATGTATTCAAATTTTCTGATTGAATAAATGTTTGTTTCAACATATTTTCACTACTCTTTTTTTTTTTTTTTTTTTTTTTTTTTTTTTTTTTTTGATTAGGAGATTTGATTAAAACTCAGATTCACTTATAAAACAAACAGAATTTATTAATAGATCAAAACATGTAGGAGCACTTTTATACACATTTGAGAAAATATATCAACAAAACACATTAGGGCTTGAATAGATTTTTTTAAATTTATTTATTTATTTATTTATTTATTTTATTTTATTTTATTTTATTTTATTGACCTAAAACATAAACCAATACTCCTATTAAAAAAAAAAAAAAAAAAAAAAAAAAAAACGCTCATAGAATAGTATTTTCCATCCTAGCTTTTGAGAACATTCTATTAACCCTTAAATAATGTCATTCCATAAGAAATACAGTAGGTACTTATTCAATTAATAACAGCAATAACTATATATTCGTATAGTATTTATGGTATATGAACAAAACAGAAATTATTCAATAAACAAAAAAAAGGTTATTTACTCACTTGGATACCTCCTTCATCATGTAGTTACTTCAAGAATTTAAGACAGAAAGGTGTATATAATCTATTAATTTTAGTTGATTAATTTCTAAATTATTACTACAAATCGGGGGCTCCACAGCTCTGACACGAGTTCCCGGAGGTTTCTCAGGACACTTCTAGAAAGGGAGTTTTGTCAAAACTTTCACTTTTATTCTTGTCTACTCAGCAAGCGGCTCGGTGATTGGAGAGGCACATCGAAGCACTGGCAGGCGGATTGGCATCGCTTTCTGGTCCTACACGGGAATAATAGAGGTACACTATCTACCAATAAGTATTTGGAAACTTTCAACTTTTGACATTTTGTCAAATATTTAAAAATATACTTCTCGGATTCTTCTGAAACTTCAGGATTATGAAGATTATGTCTGATATCATATTTGTCAACATCCATTTGATAAGCAGGGCAATTAGGGGGCCGACAAAAATTAAAGAATAACAGAAATATTTGGGATCACCCTGTACATGAAAATGCACGAAATGATTTATCGCTGCAGAATACAAATATGTAGATACTGCACAACATGTACACTGATTTTTGTAAGAATATATTCATGAAGAAAGAGTTTTTTTTTTTTTAATTCAAAAATTTTGGTATGATTTCTGTTTATATCATGCAGGGTTTTTGACCCAAATTTAACGCAAATTTCAGAAATATTGGCAAAATCTATTAGAAAAAATATAGCGCAATTAATATAGCTCGCGGAATATAAATATATTAAATATTTTATGAAATATGAGTAGTTTTATGAAATAATTTTTATCTGCGCATGCGCAAACGATAAAAACGATTCTTTTACATCATTTAATAGTCAATTCTATGGAGTAACTTATAAAAAAAATCCAATCAAATATCGTGAAAATTCAAAAAGCTATCATTATTATAAGTTAGCTATTTTTACATTGCTCTCTAAAAACGGCTGAATGGTAAGGGATTCTCCACAAACTGACATTTTTTATTAACTGACTTTTCGGAAAAAATTTGTTTTTATTGTATAGGGGAAGATGGGGATACTTGAGCCATTTTTTAAATTTTATTTTTTTTTAAATTTTTTATATTTTTTTAGAATAAAATAAAATATTGAAAATGAAAATTTGATATTTTTCCTTCAACTAAAAACCACTTTCAATAAATTTTGAACTATTTTTCTATGCATAATAAATGTTTATTTTTTGTTTTACATCATGGCTCAAGTATCCCCATGGCGGGGATACTTGAGCCATAGTGAAGGGATACTTGAGCCACTACGGAAAAATACCTACAAAAGTAATTTTTTTCGCTTTATTTTTGCACAAATATTTTACAGAATGATAAATTATGAAACGTAAAGTGTTTCAAAACCAATTAAGAAAACAAAGCTAGTAATACGATCATTTTTTGTCGTTAAAACTGGTTGTCGAAGGATAATTTGAACCTCAGTTATAACGACGGTAGAAACATCCTCAGTTCAGAGCCATTTAAATTTGGAATCTGCAATTCTTCTTGCAAATTTCATTTTCAAAATATTAAGCACTTATCCAACAAATATTTTTACAGTTTTCTTTCTGGCATATTTTATTAGTAACCAACCATCAATAGAAAGTTTTCTTTCACATCATCACCATCATTGACAGAATTTTCCTCTAATGATATTGTCGAACTCATGCTTTTAGTTTAGTAGCTGTCGGAATTTAAGCCAGATGTATCATTCTACTATTTCAAACACTTTTTTGATTTCACAGGAAAAGATTTTGTCTTCCTCTTTGGCTCCATGTAGGTAAGTTTGAACTGGGATTTTTGTTGCTTTTCTTGTTTTTGTGCGCTCTTTTTACCAATTTTTCTTCAATTTTCTTAGTTAGAAAAAAAAAGTTACAGCAACAGAGGTTACGATTTCAATATAAAATACTAATCTTAATATGTTATATTAAAAAATAAATATTTTATTATGTTGGACCTAACTAATTAAAGTATTAGAGATTATAGCCTGTAAAACCGTTTTAAAAAGTTATTTTCATTTAATGAAAATTAAATTGAAAACTATGTTTACATTTATCTAGACAGACTATTTTGTTCGAATTTTGGTCGTTTGTCAAATCGAACAAATCGAAAAATAAAATAGACATTTTCATTTAAAAAATATGCATTTTTTAGGTCTTTATTTTTTTAAGAAAAAAAAATAAAATGAAAAATTATTCTCCCTTTTCTCCAGAAAAATATCTATTAGTGAATATAAGGATGGAATTTTATTTTTTGTTTGTTTCACCCATGTTTAATTTCTAGTGAGGATGGTTAAGACATGGCTCAAGTATCCCCACTCTCATTGGCTCAAGTATCCCCACTATCACTATTTTTGTTTCCCAGAGTTTTACTAAATAAAGCATGCAGCAATTAGAACTATTTTAGACTCAAAATACAATTGAAATTATGCTTATTGAATGTATGTATATAGTTGCAACTTTAAACAAAACTTTGATTACAAAAAAAACAAAAAAACCATGCACCCAAATATTTTTTTCAGATAGGGAAAAGACAACTATTAATCACTATACTTTCAAAATGGTACCAAGATGTGTGATTTCTTTTTTACATGTTCAGAACTATAAATATGTTATCATATTGGCAGTTTTAGAAAGAAAAATTAATCAACTGTAGAGATAATAGGGGTGGCTCAAGTATCCCCTATGCTCAAGTATCCCCACTCTCCCCTACAATATCTAATGCAATATTTCTGTTGATAAGTATCTTGACATCTGTGATAGAAAGGAATAAAAGTTCTTTTCCTTTTCTATCACAGGTGTCAAGATACTTATTAGCAGCAATATTGTATTAGATATTGTATTCATTAAATAGTACTAATTTTTTGTAAAAGTCAGTTAATAAAAAATATCAATTTGTGGAGAATCCCTTATCATTCAGCCGTTTTTAGAGAGCAATGTAAAAACAGCTTACTTATAATAACGATATCTTTTTGAATTTTCACGATATTTGATTGGATTTTTTTATATGTTACTCAATAGAATTCACTATTAAATGATGTAAAAGAATCGTTTTTATTGTTCGCGGGTGCGCAGAAAAAAATTAGTTCATAAAACTACTCATATTTCAGAAAATATTTAATATGTTTATATACCAACTGCGCTATATTTTCTCTAATAAATTTTGCCAATATTTCTGAAATTTGCGTTAAATTTGGTTAAAAACCCTGCATGATATAGACAAAAAACATACCAGAATTTATGAATTTTTTTACAAAAATCACTCTTTTTCCATGAATATACATGCTATTCTTACAAAAATCAGTGTACATGTTGTGCGTAGGGTGGACCGAAAAAAACTTTCTCTCGATTTTCGATTATGGCGGGTGCGGAAAAGTGGCCACTGGTGGCACTCAGTTCACACAAAAAATTTCAGATTTTTTGGACTTTTCCTTACCCTGCCGCAAATGGCATGAAAATTTGTAAAAATGCTGATTTTTTAACTTTTTTAGGTAAAAAGTTGAAAATGTTAAATTAAATTTATTTTGGCTGTATTTGCTTGAAAAGGCAGCTTTAACGTACAAAATGTTTAAATAAGTTCTGATAATGCATTATTTAATTGCTAAGTGTATTTTAAATAAGCCGATTTTCAGAGCTTTTTCACGTATAATAGGCAAAATATGTATTAGTTTGAATCGTTCGTTAATTTCTCTCTTATTTATGTTTCTTGGTCTTTAAATTTTTTCTATGCGTCAAAGGTCATATATTTGGGCAGCGGACAGCAGTATAACTCAATAAAGAATACTGCCCAGTTAAACTGAAGGCATTGAGCTCACAGGCTACAAATACTAATTGCACATTAAAGCTTTATATTTTCAAGGGTTAATTCCGTTCGAAAAAAAAAATTAAGAAGGGGAAACAGCTCTCCCCTTTTCTCTTTTTTTATACTTAATCATTTAACCTCCTATACTATCAAAGACATGCTTTATCATATAAAAAATCTATATCCAAAATTCAGAGCAAATTAGATAATTCTTAATAAAAACCCATTTAGCATTTATATAATTTAAAAAGAGTTATCCCCCTCTTTTATACTTAACCATTAAACTTCCAAAACTATTCAGAGATTTGAACGAAATCTGAAAATTCTGCTTGAAAAACCCATTTATATAAATTAAGGGGGGGGGGCATTAGAACCCCTGTTCCCCTTATTTATACTTATTCAATGAACACCTAATAACAGTCACGGAATCGCCTGATCAGAATGATCCTAATCTAAATTTTGAACGAAAATTAATTCTGCATGAAAATCCCATTTATATCAACTAACGGGGGGGGGGGGCATTAGAGCCCCTGTTCCCCCTATTTATACTTATTCAATGAACACCTAATAACAGTCACGGAATCGCCTCATCAGAATGATCCTAATCTAAATTTTGAACGAAAACTTAATTCTGCATGAAAATCCCATTTATATCAACTAACGGGGGGGGGGGCATTAGAACCCCTGTTCCCCCTATTTATACTTATTCAATGAACACCTAATAACAGTCACGGAATCGCCTCATCAGAATGATCCTAATCTAAATTTTGAACGAAAACTTAATTCTGCATGAAAATCCCATTTATATCAACTAACGGGGGGGGGGCATTAGAACCCCTGTTCCCCCTATTTATACTTATTCAATGAACACCTAATAACAGTCACGGAATCGCCTCATCAGAATGATCCTAATCTAAATTTTGAAAACTTAATTCTGCATGAAAATCCCATTTATATCAACTAACGGGAGGGGGCATTAGAACCCCTGTTCCCCCTATTTATACTTAATCAATGAACACCTAATAACAGTCACGGAATCGCCTCATCAGAATGATCCTAATCTAAATTTTGAAAACTTAATTCTGCATGAAAATCCCATCTATATCAACTAACGGGGGGCATGAGCCCCCCGTTCCCCCTCTTATACATATCGAATGAACTCCAAAAACTAATCAGGGAAGCGCCTTGTCAGGATATACCTACATACAAAATTTCAAGTGGATCGGATATTTTTATCATGAGTTATCGCGTTACGTACATACGAACATACATACAGAACGGACGGGCACATAAGCTCTCAGGCTATGATAGCCTGTGAGCTAAAAACAAAGCTAGAAGGTGAGAAAGGGTGAAGCAGGACTCAAAGAGTACGCAATGCCTCGTCGTAATGTTGCGGGAGTTAAGGAGGAAATAAAAGAGAAGAGAAAATTGCGATAAAGGATTGTTATTATTTTACTATGCTCGAAACCTGCGACATATGTTCAGTGTTGACGTGAAACCTTTTCCTAGAGAGATGCGGTACTTTTTGGATCATTTGACGTACCATTACAGTGTTTTGTGCGTTTTATTACGACGAGCTTAGAAATGGCTAGTATGAAGGTCTATGGCAATGTAAAAGACACGCGACAACATGAAAAGTACCCTTTTTGGGGCACCATGCTTATTGAAAGAATTGCAATTGCCAATTTATACTGATATCATGCTCCACTACTACTGGTTGCGAAGCGATATGGCAGCAAATCGAGAAATCCAATATTAGTCAATAGATGATGTTATTAAAATAGTAGGTGAAAAAGTAACCATTGAAAAAAAGCTTCGGAAAAAATCTGAAAAAAAGCTTCCATACCAGTGTTTTCCCAACGATCAATTTACAAAAAAGATTAAAAACTACTAAAAGATTTCACCATATCGTACGAATTCTTCGCGGATTGTCTTTACTTTCAAGCCCATACGATTACAGGATTTCCCCAAAGATCTACACTTCTTTTAATAGTGATAGTTTAGATAGTTTAATGGTTAATGAAAAAGTTACCGAAATCTGAAAAAAGCTTCCATACCAGTGTTTTCGCAGCGATCAATTTACAAAAAGATTAAGAACTACTAAAAGGTTTCACCATTTCGTACGAATTCTTCGCGGGTTGTCTTTACTTTCAAGCCCATACGATTTCTGGAATTCTCCAATTATCTACGCTTCTTTTAGTAGTTTTTAATCTTTTTGTAAATTGATCGTTGGAAAAACACTGGCTTTTATTCAGATTTCGGTAACTTTTTCATCTACCATTTTAATAACATCATCTATTGACAAATATTGGATTTTTCGATTTTTTGCCATATCGCTTCGCAACCAGTAGTAGTGGCGTATGATACCAGTATAAGTTGGCAATTGTAAGTCTTTCAACAAGCATGGTGCCCAAAAAGGATACTTTTCATTCTGTCGTGCGTCTTTTACATTGGCATGGACCTTCATAACAGCCATTTCCAAACTCGTCGTAATAAAACGCACAAAACACTGTAATGGTACTTCAAACGATCCAAAAAGTACTGAATCTCTCTAGGAAAAGGTTTCACATCCACACTGAACAAATTTCTCAGATTTTGAGCATGGTAAAATAATAACAATCCTTATAGAAATTTTCTCTTCTCTTTTATATCTCCCTTCACTCCTTCAACATTACGATGAGGCACTGCGCACGCTTATTGTCCTGCTTCACCCCCTTCTCACCTTTTAGCTTTGTTTTTGAGTTATATTGCTGTCCGCTGCCCAAATATATGACCTTTGACGCATAGAACAAATTTAAAGACCAAGGAACATAAATAAGAGAGAAATTAACGAACGATTCAAACCTATACATATTTTGCCTGTTATACGTGAAAAAGCTGTGAAAATCGGCTTATTTAAAATACACTTACAATTAAATAATGCATTATTAGAACTTATGTAAGCATTTGGTACGTTAAAGATGCCTTTTCAAGCAAATACAGCCAAAATAAATTTAATTTAACATTTTTAACTTTTTACCTAAAAAAGTTAAAAAATCAGCATTTTTACAAATTTTCAAGCCATTTGCGGCAGGGTAAGGAAAAGTCCAAAAAATCTCAAATTTTTTGTGTGAACTGAGTGCCACCAGTGGCCACTTTTCCGCACCCGCCATAATCGAAAATCGAAAAAAAGTTTTTTTCGGCCCACCCTATGGTGCAGTATCCACATATTTGTATTCTGCAGCGATAAATCGTTTCGTGCATTTTCATGTACAGGGTGATCCCAAATATTTCTGCTATTCTTTGATTTTTTGTCGGCCCCCTATTTGCCCTGCTTATCAAATGGATGTTGATAAATATGAGGTCAGACATAATCTTCATTATCCTGAAGTTTCAGAAGAATCCGACTAGTATATTTTTAAATATTTGACAAAATGTCTTAAATTGAAAGTTTCCAAATACTTATTGGTAGATACTGTAGACTTCGGTAGTGTGTTTCGCACAGATCATAAGTTTTTTGTTTCCCTAGATATCATACAAATAAAACTTCTTAGCGGTCCACTGGAGTGTCAAACATAATGGAAGAAGCGCTGATTCTTAAAAATAATCTCAGGGGTATTTCAGGCAGATTTAAGCAGTCTGTTTCACGCAGATATCCTGAGTCTTTAGCCTCCCTGGATAGCATAGAAGGAAAAACTTCTTGGCGGTCCACTAGAATGTGAAACATAATGGAAGATGCTCTGATACTCAACAAATAATCTCAGGGGTATTTCATCCGGACAAAATAGTGTTGCATTTATGATGACTTCTTAAGCGGACATAGACTCTGACGACTCCATTCCTTCACCTGAATGCTAGCCTGCTCTTATGTCGACTACTTTTTCATAACTCGGGGTGGGCCCCTTCTACTACTTTTCAGGGACCACGCCCCCCTTTCGAAAAATACGGGAGAGATTCGCTTATCCCATGGCTACTTGTAGACAGCCCGTCCCTTCACCAAGCTCCAACAGAACAACTAAAAGAAAAACACGCTATCATACAAACTTCCCCAAGAATTTACCTAAGAACCATTTCCAGGAATTCAACTCTATCTCCGATTGGCTGAGGCCAGTCCTGACGCCATACAGGCAAATATCATTCCACAAAACGGGGGTGATCGCTCTGACCAATCCCCTCGTGTCCGTAGCAACCGTAATGAAACCTTACCACACGTGGCAATTTGAGAAAGATTTCCCAGGATTTTACTGAAACAGAGCATTTTAGGGAACCTTCGTATCAACGTAGAAAAAGATATTGTTTCAAAATAGCGGCGATTTGAGTTTGTCAAAAATCTTTTAAATGTATAATGATGTACAAACAAAAAATTAGAAAATGAAAAAATGGTTCTTTCTAAAGTGTTTGGTGTTAATAATGAATTCCAGAATATCTTTTGCTTTGTCTTTACCTTAAAAAACGCCTGAGATATAACAGTTAAAATTTATAATATGGGTGACATTTTTTTAAAAAACAATTTGCCCGCGACAGCACTCGTATATATTAATCGATTTCAAAATGAGTGTACATGTGCTTATAAGTTAAGATTTCGACCAAGCTCATTGGTTTGTTTTATCCATCATATTGCTTTAAAATGACATACACTTCATGATATCATGGAATTTGGCGACTCTCTAAATCGCTTAAAATAAAACCAGGTTGAATAAAAGATCACTAATTTCTAAAAATTCCTATTAATATTCAGTATTGACAAAAACTAGTATTCAATCTTATATAATCGGGTTCCGTATGTTTGAATAATACAACTTAATTTAAAATAAATAAATAAATAAATAAGTATATAAAAACTACCTCTTTCTCCCGGCATCGCCGGAAGGACTTTTATTAATTAGAGGAGAGAATAAATTATTAAAAATGCAGGCACAATCTCTAAATGTAAAGAAACTTTACACAAAATATAGGAATACTGAATTTTGTCATATTATTCATTTAGAAAATTGGTGAATCGGAGCATTATAGTCTATTATCTATAGGTTAATTCATTTAATAAGAAATGACGATTTGTGGAAAATACCATATCACCGTAGCTAATTTTCGAAAGACACTGAAATTCAACGTACTATATCGCTGATATTTTTCCGAGTTTTCGAAATATTCGATTTGCTTTTCAACACTTTCCAATAAAGTTCAAAAGCGTTAATGATTTCAATTGGTCTGGCCATCTACCCGTGCTCTAATTGTCGTAAATAAACTCGTATTTTTATAAAATTGTTCGATTTTATTGATGCATACACTAGCACAATTCCTATTTCAAATGAAGTTAATTTCTTTACAGGAGACAGTCAATAGTATTATGACCAATCGGAAAGAAAGTTACAAAAGACTGTAATTTTTTATATGTTGGAGATTGCAGTGTTAATTGCAAAAGTGTTCAAAAGAAAGTAGGATATAAGTTTATAACAACGGAATAATTCTGCAATTAATTTTCAAAAATTTGCACTTTTTAATTTTTAATGGCTTTTAAATTTTTAAAGAGTAGAAAAATTTATCAATAAAAATATATTTGCTTTTATTCCGACAGGATGATAAAAAAAACTTCATATCTGTAGCTTTAACCTCTTCAGTCCCTGAGTACCCAAATGGGTACATCAGTTTTGTCCCATTTTATTAATGATACTCAAATATAAATGAAATTTTGATATAAGAATAATATGTTTCGAATTCTAAGATTCGAGCTAATGAAAATAAAGCAAAAAACTCGCTCTGAAGTCAAACAAGACAAGAAATAATTCAGTAATAACTAAATATACTGTAATAATCGCCAGTTAGCGAAGAGGTTAAAATTAAATAAACTTAATTTAATATTCGCTATTGAAAATGGAGACCGTACATCAAATTAGGAATTTAAATCTGTTAAATACTACAAAATTTTAAAAGAAAGAATAGAAAATTAAACCAGTAAAAATATATATCTATATAAAATAGTTGATTTAATGCATCGATAACCGTTGTTTGCAACAGGTGTTAAAGAACTGCAAAATACTTACACAAGCGTTATATACAAAAAGGTTGATAAACAAACCGTCACCTCATCGTCATTATACAGTAAGCTTTGATGTTTGAAATTGCAAGATTAATTAAAATTCGTTTCACATATTAAAATGAAACAGGTCAACCAAGTCATACCTTGATAGAAAACACTTGCAAGCTAGATTTTAGTCGTTGGCTGGTATATTTACCATTGTTGTTTCCTGCTGCCAGTCCACTGTTCTTTAATAAATTTAAGTGCGGGAAAGCGCGTGAATAAACCTACCGTGTTGTTTCTGAGGTTTGTAAAGATAAAGAGAACTTTTCGGAAACTTGGGTAATTCAAATGAGGTGACTGTATAATTTTTGTTTGTATCTGCGTTACATTTTAATTATATTATTTGTTTTTGTTTTCTTTAAGAAGTTTTTTATTCATTATGAAAATTGTTGTTGTTTTAGGCAACTATGTTTTAGACAAATATGTCTGAGACATATCTGAATCTTTGTGATGTCCGCATTTTATTGGTCCAGGAATATTAATGTTTAATCCAACGCATACGTAATACAGGGTTTCCAGCAAATAACACTCTGATTTTAAAATTAAATTTCTCAAAAACAAAGATCGACAGAACTATGCGGTAAACGGTTTGTTTATTAGGTAAGCTGTAAAAATCTTATACAGAAGTTTCGAACGGTGAATATTTTGAAAAGATTGTGTTCTGATTGCAAATTAATGCTTTGATTTGGCATTTTTCTTGTTTTAGATTGTTTGCGGAGAATGAGTTTTTCTGCTTAAATTGCCATAGTTTAAAGACTTTTGGAATTAAATTTTTAAAATTTCGAAATTCAAGAAATTTAGTTCGAAAAATTGTTAAACTATAGCACTATAAGCCGAAAAACTCTATCTCTGCAAGCAATCTAAAACAAGAAAAATGTCGAATAAAAGCATTCTTTGCAATCAGAACACAATCTTTTCAAAATATTCACCGTTCGAAACTTCTGTATAAGATTTTTACAGCTTACCTAATAAACAAACCGTTTACCGCATAGTTCTGTCGGTCTTTGTTTTTGAGAAATTTAATTTTAAAACCAGGGTGTTATTTGCTGGACACCCTGTATATGACTATGTTATTTCGTACACCAAAATTTGATCAACATAAAAATGATGTGTTTATTGATTTTTATAAAACTCAGTGGGAAACATTCAAACATTTTGCTTTGGGCAATAAATGTTTTTTTTCTTTTTACGAACTTTTTTTACATTTAGTGTGGCTGTTAATAAAAATGGAAGTAAAAAAAAATTACAAAATGTGTAGACGCAAATTATTAGATATGGAACGAAACGAATCCAAAGAAAGACGTCCTGTGAAAAATCATCTTTTAAAGGAAAAAAAACCTGGTATGATTATTGCGCCTATCGCGGACGAAATATGTGACGATCACGAAAAAGGAAACATTCTAATGTTCAACCGATTGATTGTAAAAAAAGCATGTACATACCGTATGTCCAAAAAATGACTGATGGATTTTAAAATTCAATAACTTGCAAACAGTGACAGCTATTTAAAAAAAAATTTGCAGGAGGGTTATGTATAATGTCAGGAGTTTTTTTACCGTAATTTTTTATTTTAGTTCAAATTTCAAACAATAGATGGCGCTGACGGCGATTGAAAGCCAGGTCGACGATTCACTCAGCACTGATCACCTGGCCTTCAATCGCCGTCAGCGCCACCTATTGTTTGAAATTCGAACTTAAATAAAAATTACGGTAAAAAAAACTCCTGACATTATACATAACCTTCCTGCAAAAAAATTTTAAATAGCTGTCACCGTTTGCAAGTTATTGAATTTTAAAATCAATCAGTCATTTTTGGGACACCCGGTATATATATATACATACACATAAAGAGAGAGGGAGATTTTTATTTTATAAGTCTTACATTTTAGTCTTTTAAAAATTTATTTTCCAAAACGTTGTTGTAAGTCCTTATTTTTTTTAATTACATTGTAACACTGTTGCAATCCACTGACTCAGTTAAAAATAAGAGTTTCACAGTCAACGTCAAATCGAAGTTTTTTTCATAACTTTAACAATGATAAAGATATGTCAAAGAAACTTTCGTCAAAATTACGTAGCTCTGTGGGATATTGTAAAAGTCACGAAAATTGCTGGAAGCACTCAGTAATTCAGTTAGTGAAACCATATGTGATGTCAATTAGATTACTAAAGATGGAGCAGGTAGTTCAGCACAGCTTGGATGCAGATAGTGTTTTGACCATATCTTGTGGTATCGTAATATTTTATACAAAGTGCCCTAAATTTGTTGAAAATTGCTTTAAAATTATTTTATTGTTATTAAAGTTTTGAATGAAATTTTTGGTTGAGTTAGACATACTGTATTTTTAACCGAATAAATCCCTGGGTTTCACACTCAAGGTTTCATATACAAAAATTGTTTGCTGTAAGTACTTACAAAGATTTTACACGACAAGCTGTTATTTGTTGTTCCTACTACCCAACATACTATTTAATAAAAATTCATCATTGGAATTCTCAACAGACGGTGATATTGAGTTAATTTCTCATATCAAAATTTTGTTATCATTTAATAAGCATCACGTCGTTATTGCAATAAATAATTTAGTAAATTTTGCCAAATTAAAAAATCTGAAAAAGTCCAAAAGTCGATTCATTTAAGGTAATTTTATACACTTTAAAATTTGGTATTAGAATATGGATAATATTTATGAGATAGATGTCAATTTTTCTTTATTGTAGATGCGAAAAAAGTACCTTTTAGTCAAGAATTATTTTAGCTTTACGTTCTAAATCTTTTAATTAAATTTTACATGGTTAAAATGATGTATTCTAAGGGGCTTTGCAAATATAACGTTATCACTTTAGGAAGGAGTGGGGGTCTGGCAAATGATATCGTAAGATATCGCTAGGGAGAGGGGGGATTTGTCTTTTGATATCGTTATCATTTCTGAATCAACCAAATATTTTTGTTTGTAACATGGCTTTGGGTATAAAATATTACGTTATCGTTATTTAGTCTGTTATGTATTTTTTTAAAAATACAAAATTTTTATTAAAGTCATTTAATTATTTAAAAACTATTTAACTCTAAAATATGGAATATCCCAACATAAGACATTTCTATTTTTCTTCATATGTGTATCCATATACAATCACTGTTCAAGAAAACATATGGGAAGTATGTTTCAAAAGAAGCTTGTGTTTACTGTTAAATAAAAGAAAAAAAAGCACCTGCTTGTTTTGTTGATAAGAGTTTCTTTTTCCCCACTTCCCTCCTTTGTCCGGGATGAGTGCAACAAGATATTATTACTGTTGAATGTATTATGTATCAAAAATATTTTATGAAATCTTTTGAAATAATAACAATTTCTTTTAAGTGTTACATAATACAAAGTGATTTTTTATTCACTTATCTTCAATGGAATCAATAAAGAATTCAAAAAATAAATGTGACCAGTTTTATATATCATTTCAAACAAAAAAATAACTTCTGAAAAAAAAATAGACATTGATAACGATATCATTACCAATAGGGGGGGGGGGGGGGGGTTCGATGGATGATAACATATGATATCGAAAGGGGGGGATGGGGTCCAAAATTACCAAAAAGTTGATAACTTTATATATGCACAGCCCCTAACGTCTGAACCAATAGTTTTCAAAACGGAGTTGGTGAGCCATAATTGGTTCAAATATACTCCAGTATTTTAAATAACTTATACTATGTGGGAGATTATGGCACATGTGAACAGTTTACATACACATAGCTTTTTCTCATAGCTGGGTTAATTTCTACGGACAAAAACTACTAAATATAGTAAACAGAACATATGGCAATATATCTTTTACATATGGTATTTTTTAATAACCTTTTTAGTTCTTCTAACTTTTTTATTAGTTTTATAAACCGAAAAAAATGTTCATATGTGCCCCAATGGTCGGACAATTATGAACACACATGGGTCACATGTGAACACAAAGAAAAATTATCCTTTTACGTGTTATTATTATCTTATTCATTTGTTAACATAATCATTAGTTATACTATCTGTTAAATTCACAATAAAGAAAAAAAAATATATGTATATTTTTTTATTATATGGGTGATATGTTTAAGAAAAATATAATAAGATGAAAATAAGTACATTGGGCGTGGCGGGATTAAGATAATTGGTTAAATATTGTTGAAATAAAATAAAAAGATTAAGTAAACTTGAAAAATTAATTTAAGCATTTAAATCTTGCCGAGAGGGGTTTGTTAGAGAGGGATTTCAGGGAGGGGAAATTTCGATAATATTTATAAGAAATCTGCTGAAATGCAAAAGATTCTCACTCCTATATTTGCCTTATTTAACTCTAAATTAAGGATAAAAAAGTATTTTCCTATTATAAGCTCCTTCCAAAATTAATTTCTTTTGCTTTTAAAGGAAGGTGGAGGGAGGAGCTTATACGGTAGTTATACGTTTAAAAATTTCACTTTCTTAAAATGATATATCTATATTCAAAGCATAAAAAAGGTAGCTGCTTTAGAAATGGAAATAAACCAATGTTACTAGTTTAGGACAAATAAAATAGAAAAGTTTGCAAAGTTGCTTAACGTATGCTTTTTGTCTTTACGATGCATAAAGAATTGTATAGAAAACCGTTAAATAAAATAATAGATAACACTTACTGCATTTTAACAACATTTAAAAAACATTAAATTTATTAAAAATACAATTGCACGCAAACGAGCTTGTTATTTTTTATGTGCTTGTAGAAGTTTCTATACAAAACCAACTTTGTATAAAGAAATGTCCTTTACTTGAAGAAAATTATAAATACTGGAGCTGATATTATTCCTCTCGAAGTTAACTGAAAGGAACAAAATCAGAGAATGATTATTGGGAAACTTAATGAACCTGTTCATATCTGTCCCAACTAAACTGTTCACAAGTACCCCACTTTCCCACTATAATTAAAATGCCAAATCATTTACATTTTTAAATTTTAGAAGAAAATAATTGTTGTCAAAAATAATTATTAGTATTCATAGCATATGTTAAAACATTAAAATTTAAAAAAAGGAACAAAATAAATAAAGTTTTTCGCTTAGCAAGTTGGAACTGGGATTTTACTTTTGAGATTCAGAAATAATGTTTTGGCTCCTGAGGATAAACAAAATGTCGAAGAACTTCAAAATATTTTTACCATATGTCTACAGATGCTACCGTCTTTGGTAATTTTTCTGAAATAAAAAAGGCGTATAATAATTAGTGAAAATGGTAACGTTCACATATTCCCCATGTTTACATATGTTACAGTCTCTCCTATTGTTAAAAAAATACATAAGTAAGTTTAATTTTTTATGTCCCCTAGACCAGGCCTGCCAAATTTTTCAATTACCAAAGATGCATTTTATCTGTGCTGTTATCAAACAATGATGTTCGCCATTATTCACATGAACGAAAACATACAAAACTTAAATTGTTATTATTAGAGACACATATTCGTCTTCTGTATGCACATAGCATCTCATAGTAATACATAAGCCGAAGTTCAAGTAAACTAAAGCGCAGTTATAAATCATAGTAAATGTAGAATTAAATTTCTCTGGGAGCAGCTTATATTTTAAAACCAATTTTGTATCATACGGGGCGATAACTTGGGGGAGCCTACAAAAAAAAATTAAATGTTCAAAATAAAATTTCATAAAGAGTTTTTAGTTTTAAATAAATCAAATAACATCAAACATTCGGTAGGCACACACACGCATTATAAATTGTATATCATCTCATAGGAATTGTAATGCCTAGGTAAAAATTTCAGAACATATATAAATATAGTGAATTTAAATTATGTTTTGCTTAAATACGATCACCTCAAAAACTTTAGTAGGTTGAAGTGCCAGTAACCTTGTTGCTGTACAAGACATATAAAAAACATCCGAATTTTAATTATTTAAAACTTTTAAAATTTTTCTAAAGCAAGTTTTATGCTTAAAAAATTGGTAACAAGAAACATTCGAAATGTCACCAAGAAATTCACCAAAGGGCGACAAGGCGCCAGCAGGCTCTTGGTTGACCAGTTTTGGGCTAGAAAATCGATAATATTTTAAAAAAAATTATCTTACGACTTTAACATGTTAAAAAAACTAAATTTTTCTAAATTGTTAAATTCAAATAAAAACAAGAAATAAAAAATCATGCTTCAAGCATAGATTATGAAGCACTTTCCAGCACATTCAGAATAATGTAAAAAAACTGTGCAGTTCAAATAATTAAAATATTACGTCTCATTTCACCATATGGAAATATATAATAATGCATTTCAAAACCGAATTTCAGCTGTTCCCATCTACAATCAGAAAAATAGTCAATTTTTTTAGCAGCCCTGTGTATCATTTTGAGATTTTTATCTATCAACAACTTGTATTTCAAAATTTAGTTCATTTAAGAGATAGATATATTTCAGAAAATTCTCCTACAGCAGTTTCCTCTAATAAGGAGAATGGAATGTGAATACTTTAGTGCAGCCCTGTATATCAGGTATAGAATTTATATATAAAGCGTAATCTGCAAAAAATAATTAAATTTAAAAACGCATACCGTACACTCCAGCAATTATTATGCAAAGACAGTACTGAAACCGATTTCTTTTGTGCGTCTCTGTAAATTAATAAAAAAGTGCTATGAATTCTGTGTTTTAAGGTATTCGTATTGAAATTCAGTGATTTATAACAGTTTCAATACATTTGAAATAGCTTAATTTCATTAAAATTCTCTCCAAAGGATTTTCCCCCCACATACCATAATATAATATAATGGCATTTTTGTGGAATGGAGTGTTCCTGTAAATGAACCATAATCGTACATACTTCATATGCAATACCAAGCATGCATTGGTTACTCTAAATAAGCTTTATCAATTGCATGAAAGTCCGAGTATATTTACGGGAGTTAGAGTGTGCATAAACAGACAAACAGCCAAATATTCATCTGGCTGTTCGGACGGACAGATGAACCGAAAATGCATAAGCACTTTTCTCATTTTGTTGGAAAAAGCTAAAAAGATTTAACGACATATTTATCATATTTATTTTCCAGCTTAATTCATTGCCTCATGTGTTATAAGAGAAATATGATAGAGTTTTACATTTTTTTAAAAGATTTTCATCCACTCGATATTTCAAAGTAAAGAAACTTCATCAAGATTTTAAAAAAAAGTATTCTAAAAGAAATAAAAATAAAATTTCTTGGAAAAAAATTTGAATTACTGAGAAACATCTGAAATATTATACTTATTTCGAAAGAGAAAGTTCATTTCTACACTGTTATTGACTAACATAGAAAAATATTCCATAATTTATGTTGTTTCGGAGCTATAATATTACAAAAAAATGTATTTCCATCATAAAAAATGCACTTTCATACTCAAAATGTTAAGCAAATTTCTGTCAGATTTTGAGATATTTTGGAGAACATTTATTTGAAGTCTATTTTCTGGAAAAGCATAAAAGCATTGCTTGAAAAGGGTAAAAGTTGTTTCTATCAAAATACATTGCATTCACATGATTTTTTTTCTAAAAAACTTTTTTGTAAGGTTGGTATAAAATGTGATAAATTTATCTTAATGTAATGTTAAATACAAAATAAACATATTTTATTATATAATTTTTTATTTATACCAGTTTTACAATAAAATAAACTATGTATTAAATAAATCATATGATTGCGTATTATTTCTTTTATGAGATTAAAAAAGTCTTACATATAATAAACATAGTACATGTATGTGTATAGTAGTACTTCTTGCGGCATAAAGAAAATGTTCTTATTTTGTTTTTGAATTTGTAATAATATTTGTTGGTTATATCGGAACTTCCTAGGTCATAAAATAGCACGTGTAAACAGATTTTTTTTAAATCGAGAACTGAAATATAACTGTAAATGTTACACTTAATAAATTTTATGTAAACGTCCCCTAACAACACCAATATAAATTCTTTTACGAAAAATAGTCATTACGCATTCAGTTAAATTTTAAAATTTGATCAAATGGATATTTTCGTTTTAGCTACATGCCAGTAGTTAATAGCGGTCTTTATACATAATTAAGTAGCTTTTTAGCAGTAATATGCCTTTTAAGCAATTAAAATTTGAAAATTCTAATTGAAAAATTTTCAATAATTGTGTATATTTATTCAATTTCATCAATTTTGGATTCTCATTCATTAAGTGTTATCCCCAGAGCTAGTGGTTTGCGAAAAAATATTCCATCTTGTGCCGCGGCTGTCGCCTTAATACCAATATATGATACTGAGATTACATGGACTGTCGGTGTAACATTCCAAATGGTTCAGTTGGTAAAGCGTCGGTGTGCTATAACGATGACCATGGTTCGAGTCCTGGCTTTTTAACTTTTTACTCTGTACACAATGCGTTTTTTAAGCAACTAAAATTTGAAATAATATTAACTGCAAGGTGTGAGACATTTCTTTCAGATAAATATATAATAACCCAATTTACAATAATTCCGCGGACAGACGACATACAAATCGAATACATAAACGATCGAATACATAATGTTAACTTTGTTAGAAAGTGCTTAAAAAGTAATAAACTTTTAAAAATATTGTTAAAAATAGTAGTTAACAATATTTTTTATAAGAACGGATATAACTGATGTTGTGCTTGATAAATTCTTTTAACGAGAAGACTTGAAAAAAGAAAAATAGACATAAATGGAGTTATTATATTAAAGTGTATAACATGTTAATAACAACATGTTTAAAAAGACACATATATTAGAAGATATATATATCTAAATATATATTACGAAGTGTATTTTCCTATTTTTCAAAAGTAATTTATTATACAATTTAAAAATTAATTTGAGGTTTTAAAACCCATAATTTCGATTGCAGAAAATAATATAATACTGTAAACCTATAATAGTTATCCTTCTAAAAAATAAATAAGTTTAGAAATGTTCGTAAATGATAGTATAAAAAGTGATTGTGAGTACATATGCATATGTACTCACAATCACATAGCATATTTTTTCTAAGTATGCATATTTTTTCTAACGATTAAATCATAATGATGTAATGCCAAACTCGATAAATGCTGCGCAATTTTTCGAAATTATTCCTAAAACGCAATATTTCTACTGTGTGTTTTATTTAAGATCACATGAACAACATGGCCAAAGGTGACAGGCCACTTGAGATTTTAGAGACATTTTGTTAAATATCTAAACAAATACATGAGTAACTATCCTGAAACTCTAAGTGTGTAATCATAATAGTACAGGTCATATCCGTGTAGATTTTTTCTGAAACGCCATTGTCAAATACGATTATCTTTTGGCTAACCCTGTCAAAACTAATGTAGCAAAAGCGTTCAAACTGTAGATTACAATTAAGTGGCTTATTTTAATCAACTGTGTCATTTTTATGTGGGTAGGATGTATACTCGCAGAGAAAAATAAGGTTTTTATAAGAACAGTCTCAAATTTTTTCAAGTTTTTTGCATATTATTTAGATTTCTTAATATAAAATAATGCTCTTTTCCTAAAACATAACAAACAACATTGTACACAATAGCCTGTAATCAAAATAAAAAAATAATATAAATTATATGAAAAATGAGCAGGTTTACTAAATAATTTTTCACTGCGCATGTGTGAATGCTATCGAAATTTTATTTGTACATTTTGTTAGCTAAATGTATAGAAAAATGTTTTCGAAACATGAGGGATTGTTTCCGAGCCACATTGCGTATTACATATTGACACTAATCAATGGATATATGTATGCATTCTCTCATCCTTTTGCTAATTTTGGAAATAACGTATTTTGAGCTTATACTACCGACGATCACTTTCAGAATTTTTAACTATGTTTCTGAGGCTTTCGCAAAAATTACTCTGTACATTTAGCTAACACAATATGCAAATGAAATTTTGATAACGTTCACGTGCACAGTAAGAAATTATTTAATAAAACTGCACATTTTTAATACTGATTACAGAGTATTATGTACAGTGCTGTTTGTCATATTTTCGGGAAATAAACTTTTTATATTAAGAACTTTGCAAATTATAAGGAAAAAACTTTGCGAAATTCGGGACATTTTTATAAAAAACCCTTAATTTCTCTATGAGTATACATGCTATCCACATAAAATGATACACAATTTATTACAATAAGCCACTTGATCATAGCCTA
Source organism: Maratus speculifer (assembly GCA_964019185.1). Taxonomy (NCBI): domain Eukaryota; kingdom Metazoa; phylum Arthropoda; class Arachnida; order Araneae; family Salticidae; genus Maratus; species Maratus speculifer. The sequence goes on along the minus strand of OZ025295.1, from coordinate 129,766,999 downwards.
CAGTCTGAACTATTTTGCTACATTAGTTTTTGACAGGGTCATCCAAAAATATTTTCGTAATTTTTCAATTTATTGACGGACTCTTGTGTAGTTTCGAGAAAAACTCTTCACAGAAATATAAGATTTGTGCTACTATGCTTACATTCATGGAATTTCAGGAAAATTCCTCACGTATTTTTCTAAGATATTTAATAAAATGTCTAAAATTCTAAGTGATCGGTCACCTTTGGCTATTATGTGTATGTACATTCTTTAATCTTAAAGAACATTTAAACAGCATGAAATGAGACAAAAAATATTAAAATAAATAACTTAGATTTATAAACGTTCTAAAACGAATTTCAAATTCTATCCCCTATTAATTCTCTGAAAGATATATGGGCTGTACGAAGAGAGGCTATGATTAATTGAGCTCGTAAATATTCAGATCATTATAGGTTTCAGTCTAATTTACATGTTGATATATTATCCATCTTGAAATGTCAGTGGCAATGCCGATAGCTGAATTGGACATTTTACTGGCATGTTCCTATAGTATTGCATTTGCTTAAATATAATGAATGTCAATATTGATATCGATTGGTATATTGTTTATGCTGATACAACAAAAATGTTAACTCAGCATAAATATATTATTATTCATAGCACGCAATATTTCTAATGTACTATATATTTAAGATCACATGTGTACATTCGTTAAAATTAAAGAACATCTAAACATTAAGAAATAAGAACAAAATTGTGAAAAAAAATTACTTAGATTTGTTAGGTGCGCAACTAAATTTCTGGATTTTTTCGCTCAATGAAAAATGAAAAATTTAAAGATAAACACAAAAAATGGCTCATTGAAAGTATGGTCCCTCGCCAGCTACACATTTTTGCCATCTCTCTGGTAATACATGAATACCATGTCGATAAAACGACGCATCTTTGGACCGAAATCATTTAACCAATCAATTTTGCACGCCTTCAAAATTGGCTAAGTGTATTCCAGCTAAACCACGCGCCATCGACTAGAGCAAATGATAATCGGAAGGGAGCAGTTCTGACAAATATAGTGAGTGCAATAGCAGATCCTATTTCACTGTTTTGGTGGTGTCTTGAGCGATGGAAATCGATAGCATGGAAAATCGTTCTGCAATGTCACTTGTTTGTATTTCATGTGCCATTCTGACCATTGTTCGTGGAATTCATGGTTCAAATTAATCAATTTTTGCCGGTAGCGATGCTTATTGTCAGTTTCACCTAATTTATGCAGCTTTTAGCACACGATTCCTTTCTGGTCCCACCGAACGCAGGGCATTATCTTCTTTCTGAAACGATTTCGTCATACCGTTCGATGTTGATGCTTCGCTAGGTGAAAGACACGATTTTTTGCATTTCGGATTCTTGAAATATATCTACTTCTCATCGCCAATAATAATTCGATACAGGAAACTTTCTTATATGTATCTTCTATCAGTCAACTTATGCGGCACCCATTTTCTTTCCTTTTAAATTTTTCCCATGACTTGTAAGTATTTGGAAATACTTTGGCGAGTCATATTTAATGCTTCCTCAAGTTAATCCTGTTTTTTGTTGTTATCTTCTACTTGCAATAACGCTTGCAGATCAGAATCCTCAATTGTTCTGGTTTTCCGGAGAAATTGCCACTTCTATAACATTTAAACAAATCTTCACAGATAGTTTTCGATAGCGCATAATCACCACAGGTCTCCTTAACAAATGACGTCTTTTAGATGCAATTTTTTTTTTCAAATTAAATCAGAAAAATAAAATTTCCCCCAAACGCTGTTCATTTGGCGTAAAACTTAACATCTTCTTTGTTCGAAAAAAAATTTTGCATTGTGATATGTATTGATATTAAGACAGTTTACTGTTAACAGATGTCCAAATTCTTTAAAAAATATAACGTCAGACATCTGTGTCTTTTATGTGTGTCGTTAGAACCATCCATGTGTGAAACCCAGAAACTTAGTTGCGCACCTAGTATAAACGTTTTGAAATGAGCTTGAAATTCTATCCTTTATTAAATCTCTGAGAGATAAATGAGCTTTACGAAGAGAGGCTGTGATAAATTGACCTTGTAAATATTCAGATCGTTTATGGTTTCAGTCTAATTTACATGCTAATATATTATCCATCTTGGAATGTCAGTGCCGATAGATGAATTTAACATGCTAATGGTATGTTTCTATAGTATTGCATTTGTTTAAATATGATGAGCATAAATATTAATATCAATTAGTATACTGTTTAAACTGATTCAACAAAAATGTTTTCTAGTATGTATCACATATATACATTCTTTAAAATTAAAGAACATCTAAACATAATGAATAAAGAACAAAATAATGAAAATAAATTACTTAGATTTATAAACGTTTAAAAATGAGCTTGAAATTCTATCTCTAGTTAATTCTCTGAGAGATAAATGAGCTGTACGAAGACAGCCTCTGATTGATTGAGCTCGTAAATATTCAGATCTCTTATGGTTTAAGTGTAATTTACATGTTAATACACTCATGTCCATAAATTAAGGATAATGCCAGTTCCAGCAAATAAAAAATACGGAAAAAAACGAACGTGACTTATTCGTCAAGCCCATTTATTAAATAAAAGAAAAAGAACAAAAACGATGGTATATGTATGATAACATTAATAAAAGCCACAATTGTTGCTCCCTAGAGCAACTACAAAAAGTACCCCCTTAAAAAAATTTAACATTATAAGGTTTGTATGAGGGTTAATAAATTGTATGTCTCCTAGACGATGAAATACAGTCCGCACAATACCTATGCATGTTGAGTATCTAATTATCAAGCTGATCTTGGGGAAGATTACTACACTCAGCAAGCAATGCTCTCCGGAGTTCCGGCACCCTGGTAGGAGGTGGTTGGCGGGCTGTAACCTGTTGGCCAAGCATATTTCATACATGCTCTGTCGGATTCAATCCAGGCGAAAATCCTGACGAATCCATACGGGTGATATTCTCAGCTTAAAGACATTCATTTACGATGTTTGCTCGGTGAGGACGGGCGTTATCATCCATAAACAAAACTTCTGAGCCCATGGCACCCCTAAACAAACATACATGTTGTTCCAGAATGATGTCCCGATAAATCTGGCCTGTCATGGTTCCGGTTTGAACATGTAGATCTGTTTTGAAACCCAGTATAATTCCACCTCAAACGAGTAAACCTGCACCACCGTAACGTTGTCATTCAATGATGTTGTGTTGGTAGTAACGGGTGCCTGGTGTTCTCCATATGAAAATCCGACGTGAATTGGACTGCAAGCTAAACCTGGAATCGTCGGAAAACATTACACAAGCCTACTGTGACAATGTCCGCATTACATGTTCTCTACTCCAGGCTAACCGCAAGTGACAGTGAGCTGCCGTGAGCGGAACACATCTAACAGGTCTGCGAGCATATAGACCAATATTTCCCAAACGTCTGTACATGGTTTGTATTGAAACAGTCGCACCCGTGACTGAAGACAGCTAACAAGATAGGTCTGATGATGTGCTCAGTCTGCTTCTTTTAGCAGTTACTGCCAAATAACGGTCTTCATTCGTGGTTGTAACTCGGGGACGACCTATACTCTAACGTCTACTGACATTTCCATCATCTTGGAATCGTTTCCAAAGTCTAGAGATTACACTTTGGGCAATTCCAAATTTCTCGGATACTTCCGCATGAATACGCCCACATTCCAGACGGCCGATAATTCTACCAAATAAAATGTCATCCACATGTGTCTTCTGTCTCATAACTGTTCAGTCGTGGCACTGAGAGGCTTAGAAAATGCTTGTTTACAGTTTTACTTATTTTCCACCGTTCCTTATATATGACTCTCTCATACTTTCGTTATTGTGACGTACTATCGGCGCCATCTAGTGGCTTTCTGGAATTTGCATATTAGTCTTGAAGAAGTGTGTGATAATTCTGCAACTGAAATTTTTACTTTAGAGTTTGATTTCCATGTGATTCTGAATTATCCTTAATTTATGGACATGAGTGTATATTATCCATCTTAAAATGTCAGTGGCAATACAGATAGCTGAATTGGACATTCTACTGGTATGTTTCTGTAGTATTGCATTTGCTTAAATATGATGAGCGTTAATATGAATAGCAATTAGTATCCTGTTTATACTGATTCAACAAAATGTTCTTTATTATGCATCACATATACACTTTAAAATTAAAGAACACCTAAATATAATGAATGAAAAACAAAATAATAAATTATTTCGATTTATAAATGTTTTAAAATGAGCTTGAATTCTAAAAGTAATAAATTATTTCGATTTATAAACGTTTGAAAATGAGCTTGAATTCTATCTCCTATTAAGTCTCTGAGAGATAAATAACCTGTACGATTAGAGGTAATGATTAATTGAGCTCGTAAATATTCAGATCCTTTATGGTTTTGGTCTAATTTACATGTTAATATCCATCTTCGAATGTCAATAGCAATGCTGATAGCTGAATTAGACCTTCTACTAGCATGTTCTTGTAGTATTGTATTTGTTTAAATATGATGAGTGTCAATATTGAAATCGATTAGTATACTGTATATGCTGATTCAACAAAAATGTTGAATCAGCATATGCATACTATTATTCATAACGCGCAATATTTCTAAAGTATAATTATTAAAGATCACATGTATACATTATTAAAAATTATATAAAATTTAAACATTATGAACTAAGAACAAAATTGTGAAAATAAATTACTTAGATTTATAAACGTTTTAAATTTAGCTTGGAATTCTGTTCCCTATAAACTCTCTGAAAGATAAATGAGCTGTACGAAAAGGGGCGATGAATTATTGAGCTCGTAAATATTGAGATCATTTATGATTTCGGTCTAATTTACATTTGATATATTATCCATCGTGGAACGTCAGTGGCAATGCAATGGCTGAATTTGAATTAATACTGGCATGTTTCTATAGTACTGCATTTGCTTAAATATGATAAATGTCAATATTAATATCGATTAGTACATTGTTAAAGTTGATTTAACAAAAATGTTCTTTATTATGTATCACGTATGTGCATTTTTAAAATTAAAGAACATCTAAACATTATATACTGAGGAAAAAAAAGTTATTAAAAAATTACTTACATTTATAAACACTTTAAAGTGATATTGAAATTCTGTCTCCTATTAATTCTCTGAAAGATAAATGAGCTGTACGAAGAGAGACTATGATTAATTGAGCTCGCAAATATTCAGATTTTTTATTGTTTATTTCTCATTTACATGTTACTATATTATCCATCTTGGAATATTAGTGGCAATACAAATAGCTGAATTGGACCTTCTACTGGCATGTTTCTATAGTACTGCATTTGCTTAAATATGATAAACGTCAATATTAATGTCGATTAGTATACTATTTATGCTGATTCAACAAAAGTGTCCTTTATTATGTATCACATGTATAGATTTTTAAAATTAAAGAACATCTAAATATTTTGAACTAAAAAAAAAATATCAAAAAAATTAATTATATTTATAAATGTTTTAAAATGATACTGAAATTCTATCCGTTATTAATTCTCTGAGAGATAAATGAGCTGTATGAGGAGAGGTGATAAATTATTGAGCTCGCAAATATTCAGATCATTTATGGTTTCAGTCTAATTTATTTGTTGATATATTATCCATCTAGGAATGTCAGTGGCAATGCCGATGGCTAAATAGGACTTTCTACTGGCATGTTTCTATAGTACTGCATTTACTTAAATATGTTAAACGTTAATATTAATATCGATTAGTATACTGTTTATGCTGATTCAACAAAAGTGTTCCTTATAATGTATAACAAGTATACATTTATAAAATTAAAGAACATCTAAACATTATGAACTAAGAAAAAAAATAATGAAAAAAATTAATTATATTTATAAACGTTTTAAAATGATATTGAAATTCTATCCGTTGTTAATTCTCTAAGAGATAAATGAGCTGTACGAGGAGAGGCGATGAATTATTGAGCTCGTAAATATTCAGATCATTTATGATTTCAGTCTAATTTACATGTTGATATATTATCCATCTTGGAATGTCAGTGGTATTGCCGATGGCTGAATTGGACTTTCTACTGGCATATTTCTATAGTACTGCATTTGCTTAAATATGATAAACGTCAATATTAATATAGATTAGTATACTGTTTATGCAGACTTGTGTTCAACAGAAATGTTTCTTCTAGATAGTAAAATATTAGTAATATGCATAATATATTGAGAAAAAAACAGAGAATTATAAAGATAAAAAAAACCAAGCATTACAAAACAATTTTTACATGAATTCTTGAAATAATCCAACAACCGGTCATTGAAAAATATTTTGATTCCAACTAGGCTTTTTTTCATAAAATAAATAAAATGTAAATAACGCAGAAATAAATCAAATAAAAAGCTTAAAGTGTTTATGTAAAAATTCTGGACTGATTTGATTTTCTTTTAAGCTATTGCATAGCTTTTACCTCGGGCTTTGAGCGAAACGACCGAATCTAGAAATTCCGTAACGAGAAAACCTAACACCTCCGTAACGAAAAAAAAACTAACACTTCGGCTAACGTCGTTTCAGTTCGGCAAACTTCGGCACGGTATCCTTCGGTAGACTTCGGTAGACATTGACGCAGTATTTTTCAGATATTAGGATATCGAGTCTCAAACTTATATTTCTTATGATCTAATTTTCATAGCGCGGCCAAATTTCGTTTGGTAATTTATTATGAGACATTGTTAATTTTTGGTGACAGGAGACACCCCACGGTGAGGGTCGAAAAATTTAAAATGCTTATAACTTGCGATCTAATTTTCGTAGCGTGGCCAAATTTTGTTTGGTAATTCATTATGAGACAGTGTTAATTTTTGCTGACAGGAGACCCCACACGGTGAGGATCGAAAAATTTAAAATGCTTATAACTCGCGATCTAATTTTCGTAGCGCAGCCAAATTTTGTTTGGTAATTTATTATGAGATAGTGTTAAATTTTGGCGACAGGAGACCCCACACGGTGAGGATCAAAAAATTAAAAATGCTTATAACTCGCGATCTAATTTTGATAGCTTGGCAAAATATTGTTTGGTAATTTATTATGAGACAATGTTAATTTTTGGTGACAGGAGACCCCCCCCCCACCCTGAGGGTCGAAAAATTTAAAATGCTTACAACTCGCGATCTAACTTTCGTAGCACGGCCAAATTTTGTTTGGTAATTTATTATGAGGCAGTGTTAAATTTTGGTGACAGGAGACCCCACACGGTGAGGATCAAAAAATTAAAAATGCTTATAACTCGCAATCTAATTTTGGTAGCTTGGCAAAATATTGTTTGGTAATTTATTATGAGACAGTGTTAATTTTTGGTGACAGGAGACCACCCACCGTGAGGGTTGAAAAATTTAAAATGCTTACAACTCGCGATCTAACTTTCGTAGCGCGACCAAATTTTGTTTGGTAATTTATTATGAGACATTGTTAATTTTTGGTGACAGGAGACCACCCACCGTGAGGGTTGAAAAATTTAAAATGCTTACAACTCGCGATCTAACTTTCGTAGCGCGACCAAATTTTGTTTGGTAATTTATTATGAGACATTGTTAATTTTTGATGACAGGAGACCCCACACGGTAAGGATCGAAAAATTTAAAATGCTTATAACTCGCGATCTAATTTTTGTAGCGCGGCCAAATTTTGTTTGGTAATTTATTATGAGACAGTATTAATTTTTGGTGACAGGAGAGCCCCCAAGGTGAGGGTCGAAAAATTTAAAATGCTTATAACTCGCGATCTAATTTTTGTAGCGCGGCCAAATTTTATTTGGTATTTTATTATGAGGCAGTGTTAATTTTTGGGAACAGGAGACCCCCCCCCCCCAAGTTGAGGGTCGAAAACTTTAAAATGCTTATAACTCGCGATCTAATTTTTGTAGCGCGGCCAAATTTTGTTTGGTAATTTATTATGAGACTGTTAATTTTTGGTGACAGGAGACCGCCCGTGGTGAGGGTCGAAAAATTTAAAATGCTTATAACTCGCGATCTAATTTTTGTAGCGCGGCCAATTTTTGTTTGATAATTTATTAAGAGCCAGTGTTAATTTTTGCAGACAAGAGACCCCCCACGGTGAGAGCCGAAAAATTGAAAATGCTTATAACTCACGATCTAATTTTCGTAGCGCGGCCAAATTTTGTTTGGTAATTTATTATGATAATGTTAATTTTTGGTGACAGGAGACCCCCACGGTGAGGGTCGAAAAATTTAAAATGCTTATATCTCGCGATCTAATTTTCGTTGAGCGGCCAAATTTTGTTTGGTAATTTATTATGAGACATTGTTAATTTTCAGTGATGGGAGCCCTCCCACGGTGAGGGTCCAAAAATTTAAAATGCTTTTAACTCGCGATCTAATTTTCGTAGCGCGACCAAATTTTGTTTGGTAATTTATTAAGCTATTGCATAGCTTTTATCGCGGGCTTTGTGCGAGGTGACCGAATCTAGGTATTCCGTAACGAGAAAATTCCTAACACTCCGGCTAACGACGTTTCAGTTCGGCAGACTTCGGCAGATATTGACGCGGTATTTTTGCATAAGTTGATAAAAAATGCCATGCAATAGCTTTATCGCGGCAGTCCCCGTGTGCCACACACATTTTTTTTTTTTTTTTTTTGTAAATATATATACACAAATTTTGAGTAAAATTCCCCGCATGTTTAACGTCTATGAAATTTGTAGACAAAGTAAGCAAAAATATAAATTCCCTTTATCTACAAATTATTTGTATCATTAGCAAGAATTTGTTTTCAGGTATCAAAGTAAAAATCATTAATAATACAGAAATTCTCGAATACATGTATCATTTTTGATCATTTAATTAATTTTAAAAAAAATGTATTTGGTCTAGATTTCGTCACCTGAGAACGATAAAGTTCTATCTGCGTTTTTGAAAAAATTCTATTTGTATCTATTAAGGCATTTTTGCATCAAAATTATTACATATAATTTCCGTATGACCTTACAATCATAATATGACATTATTCTAATCCAGAAATGCCTTCATAGATACAAATTGAACATTTCTATACCAGTAAGCTATTTTTTTAAACAGAGGTAGAACCTTATTATTCTCAGATGACGTTTTGTTGATTAATGAATAAATTGAAATAAATTAATAATTTATTACCATAGATCCATGATGAAATTGCGGGAGAGCGCATAACTTTTGTACAAGAGCGAAAGTCTAAACTGTTGTTTTGTAGGCAAAAAAAATTCTAGAATAAAGCAAACAAGTTCTGCCAAAAATTATATTCTGTTTGTTTTAAATTTATACTTAAAAAATTAATAAAAAGTTTTATAAAAGAAACTTATTAAAAGTTTAAGCTCAAAAATTAAATCTTCTAATTGTCTATTTAATAAACAATCAGTTGTATTATCTGAAGAATACTGATTGGAATTAACTATTTTATTGTATAATTAGAGGATTGTATAATTATAATTGAAATAGTGAAATGAAATATAAAATTTAAATAAATGAAACAAACAATATTAAAGAAAAGAAAAGGTGTCTCAATATTTTTTAAAATGCACTTTTTTTATCGGCAAGCAAATCATGAATTTAGAACTTGTTAAAAATAAAGTAAACATTATGTTTGAAAAATACTCCTTCTGTTAATTTTCAAAAAGTTACATTTCAAAAATTCCACATCACCCTGAATGCTAAGACTATGTGCTGACACTAAAATGTTGGTTGTAATAATCGGATTTCTTCTAAGCTGTTACCAAATTCAGCAATTTTGCGTGTGACCAACTTTTCAGTCGACTTTTCTTCCAACTTTTCAGCGTACAAAATAAAAAAAAGGTTGCAATTTTCGTTCCTAAAGTTGGAGGAAAAAGCGGTTCTTCTGTTACCAGTTGTTATTACGAGGGGCAGTAGGAAAAAAACTTTTCTCTGGCGTCTGTGGACAGAGGTGTGTGTGAAAGTCAAGCTATATAATGAGGCATGAAAGGTACGACACAACTTTATCTATCAACATAACTACCAAGCATGTTGAGACATACCGCTTGATAAGCTGCAAAAAAAGCCCCCCAGGAAAACTTCAAGAGTTTGCATACGGATCAACCGTTAAACGCTTCTTCCGTATGCAAAGTCCTGAGTTTTTCCTGGAGGGCTTTTTGAAGCTTATCAAGCGATATGACAATGTATTTGGTAATGTATGTCTCAATGTATTTGGTAATTATGCGGAAAAATAAAGATACATCTTATTTTTTAACGTCCAAATCTATTTTTTGACTTTCATACACAATTCTGACCATAATCAACAGGGGAACCTTATTTTCCGACTCCCCCTCGTATTTATCACGCTTTCGTTGGCTCAAAATAACTTTTATTAAACTGCACGATCAGATTTTCAGCTACCTCTTGATATGAACACCTTTTCAAAGTTCTATCTATATGCAAACTTTGCTTTATGCCTCATACATGCATTTTTTCTGTTACACTTTACATCAAAATTCATTCTTGATCATCACTCTGTTTCAGCTTCATCGCAGTGGCAGCTCTGTTGGTAGATGGTAAATGAATAACGCTAAAAACCGTCGACTTCTGATTGGCTGAGATGTTGGAAGTTGGATAAAAATTCGTGGCTAGCGGGGACTTTTTTAGAGCAATGGAAAAAAAATTAGGAATATTGTTGTTTGCTATCACACAGCGATTGAGACGATTTCTCGTAGAAAATCGGCTGAAATCAAGAGTTGGCTCAAAAATTGCTCGTGTTGATGAATATGACAGCAGCTTTATCGTTTGTCAGGCATCTTAAATATCAGTACCAATAATTCTTTTTTAATTTTCTTCACCTTATTTTTCTGAGGTTGAATAAATTACACCGTACTATTCAGGAGACAATGAACATTCCCTAGATAAATTTTATTTAGTATGAATAGATTCAACATCATCATTATATAAAACTATATAGTCGAATCGTTAAAATATTCTGAATTAAGATTTAAAAAAAAAAAAAAAAAGACATACTACTTTTTCGTACCACTAACATAATGAATCACTAAGTAGGAACATACAGAAATTGATGATGCATTCTCGTTATCAAAAATATGTTAACAAACGTGAAAACAATGCATTATGTCACATCGTCATAGCGACACATCCTTAAGTCGCAACGATATATTTATCACAGGTAAATAAAACATTACATTGGCAGAGATAACATGAAGAGACAAATTTAATTTTTAAATCCTAGATACAAAACTAAACAAGAAATCAAAATCCTTCTTCAGGCACAGATTGTTTTAACTTGTAAAATTGTAAATTTTTGTAAAATTGTTTTAACTCTAAGGGAATGTTGTTAAGAAATTTCTTAATTTCAAAAAATGAAACAGATATCTGAATATAAGTAATTAATAAAAAACGCGTAACTGACAGGCAGTGTTCTCGCTGACATTTGACCAACGTTAGTAATTTGACTAATTAAAAATAAAAAACATTCGCCAAATGAAAAAAGTATTAGCTAAATTGATTCACCGTGTAGCACTAAAAAAAATCATTTTTAATCCTTTAATGTAGCCCCCTTTTTGTCAACATGTTTAAAACTAACCAAAGTTGTTATAACTGCGACAACGATTGTTATTAATCTAATTTCAACTATACGCTATGAATATACTAAAAATATATATGTATATGCATGTGTATGAAAGACAAAAAGAAAAGAAAGAAAAAGCAGGAATTGAGCACTAGCAATTTGGCGAATCTAATCGCTACTTTACTCGCCAAATGAGGAATTTAGTCGCAATTTGGCGCATTGGCGAGCGACAGCGAGAACACTGCTCACAGGTAATCTACTTTCAGCAATTCTTTTCATATTCGATAAGGTGTGCGAATTTTTTTCTTGTACAACCCTATATAATCTATAGAGTTTACACACTACACATAATACATTAAAAAATAGATTAGTTTAAAAACTGTACAACAGCGAAAAACGCATTCCAGCAAATATCGATCATAGTCAGTCCTTTGATAGAATTCTTTTGTGCGCCTCTGAAAAGGGAGAATAAATTCTAAGCATTATGTGATCCATAAAAAAACATGTTTTAATGCAGATCAGTGATTTTTTTTAAATTCCATAGCATCGATAAAATTTATCACAAATGATTTTTCCTCGTGGATCTTAGTGTACAGAATGTCGTTCACACTTTATGGATACGATTTTGACATTTATGATCTACAGGGTAATACATAAATACTGTGACGTGATAAAAAAAAAAAAAAAAGACAATTGAGTTTGAAATTTACTTCGCATTTTTGAGCCTAACTATTATTTTATTTGTGTTTCTTGTATTTTTTCGTTGTCTAATTGCTATTTTTATTGATATTAATTCACTATATGTCAGGAAAGCGAGGTGTGGAAAAGTTATTCCTGCTATTCTCCAATAGTATCTCCCTCCACAAGCAAACTTCGCTGCTTGAGGGATCCTCAAGTAAAAAGCTTGCGTAATAAGGCTTAAATTTACCGAAACGTGCTTTATTAAAAACCAGAGTTGAAATGGTGCCAGAAATTTTCTGTCGTGACGATCTTGACGTATTTTCCAGAATTTCTAGGTCCCCGCATTGCCGCAGGAGGAAGCCATTTCGAATAACTTTGATTGTTTCTTGTACAGAATTTTCTTCTCTTTCGAATAAATTGGGTGAATAGAACGTTTGTTTTGTCCCTTCAATTAAAAGTTTTTGTTTTCTATTTGCATCACAGTATTTATGGGTTCTTTTGCAACTATAAATGCCGTTTTTTTTTTTTTTTTTTTTTTTTTTTTTGCAGCGATTTCCTTTTGTTTGATAGCCATAATTCTTTACAGTAGCTCTAGCTCCGATTTTCCAAGAAAACAAACTTTCTCTTAGTTCTGTCATGTCAATTTTACTCTTGGACCGTTTTTCTAAAGTGCGTTTAATATTCTTGGATGCCATTTTCCTAAGATTATCTTTAATAAACTGAAAACTCAAAATTGCAGTGGAGAATCATGAAGTGATTTTAAGTATTAGGTGATGTAAGTAAAAACGAAAACATACTTTTGAAACCTCATCCTAAGATTGTTCAAAAGCAGGTTAATATCAAGAAAGGAAAGTCTCTCATTCTAGAAGAAACTCCACCGACTCAAAGATTACAGACATTTCATTAAACGGGCTGCATTTCATTCCTGTCTCTGATTTTTTCTTTGATTCTAAAAACGAAATGCGAATATTAGGCAAATTTACACATACATATACGTAAGTTTCCAAAATTACACCCTTGTCATAAAAATTATACCCTTTTTACAAAATTTTACATATTTTATGTGTATTGTGTCGTATAAAACTAAGTGTGTAAGTTGTTATCACTTGAAAAACACAAATAGGCATGTAAATATGGAAAAAATACTAAATTTACACAATATAGTGAGTTCTTATACTTTTCAAATAAATATGCATACACAACTAATTGTGTAAATTTCTAAAATCACACACTTGTCATAAAAATTACTCACTTTGAACAAAAAATTACTTGTCCTTTTGTGTGTTTAGTTTATGACATTAAGTCTGTAAGTTGTTATCAGTTCATAAACTCAGACAAGTGAGTATATATAGAAAATAACTGGATTTACACAAATAAGAGTTATACTTAAATTATTAGTGTGTAAATTTTACATTTGTAGACGTTAAAAAAGGAATAGAGGACTTAAATATAATTCAAAATTGCAATTTTTATTTCAGCAATCCGTTGCATATATATAGTATTGTAACATCATTCGCCACATAAAGAGTTAAAACATTTGCTTTTTTCTATAAGACTAGAAAGTTCTACTTTCTAAGAGCTACGCTCGCCAACCCCGTTTAAATTCTAAAAATGATTTGATTTTATCTGCTTTAAAAAGATTACGGAAACTGTATCCGTAATCTATCATCATTACCTATAGATAACGGTGAAATGCGAAATGTCAATGACATTTCGCCATTGATAATCAAGCTGTGTGGTGCGCTTTTCTGGCTCTCTGCCCTCTGCTTGATTAACATTTTTATTTAATTTTATCTTTAAAAAATAAAATATTTGGTAAACATTTTTTTTTTTTTGTGTTTCTTTGAATGCTAGTTAAAATAGACTAGAAAATATATGATTTGTTCCCTTGCAATCGCGAACAATATCAGTAAGATAAAAGAAGACTGGGATATTTCGCCTGTCTGAAACTCACAATTATGATTGAAACTCACAAAAAATATCTGTAACATCTTCAGAAGTATTATCCATTATTAACAATAACTATAATTTATTACTTCAAAATTTTAAAATATGAAAATATTCAATATAATATTCTTATCATGTTAAAAAAAAGTAACAGAAACTTTCATCGCACATTACTTAACTGATACAACTTTGAAACTAATCTGTGCAACAGTTAAAATGTTTACAATAAGTATAGATATAGATTAGAATCGAACTCTCATTACAGCTTTCGAGTTTGTCCTGTTCTATTTAATCGTTAATTAAGTATTTAGGTAAATAACAAATGTTTCTGGGATCTTTTAAATTAGAATCATCATCGTAAAATTAAATGTTTAAATTATCAGCTATCAAGCTTTAATTATTACAGGTACCTACAGATAAGTAGAAAATGGTTAGAATTGAAATTTTGTTGGTTAAGTAATAAATATAATTCTATTAAACCACATATAAACCATATACAATGATATTATCAAGCTATATAGGGAAAATAAACGCACAAAAAGTTGCGAAACATTTTATTTTATTACAATACATGAATTGAATAGTTATTGAATATGTAATAATAGAAAATCAATAAACGCGTTTTTTAAATTTTAGAAAGATTTTTATCATATTAATCTATGTTCAAAAATTTAAGTGCGACAATGCATAAATTACATATTCACCGAGTTTCTAACAAGAGAAAGATAAAAGATTTGTATAGATTGTTTTATTATATAAATATTTTATATCAAATATCAATTTGCGTGTAATAATTTAAGTAAAGCGTCGTAATAGTGTTTATAAAGTTCCGAATTTGCCGAGATGTCCAAACATGCCATGTCTCACAGATGAAACAAAATTTTAGTTCTTCTTTCGAATTATATTGAACCATTTTGCACAATTTGTCAATTGATCTTTCGCACTATAACACCCCACGGAATTTGAGCCCAGACTTATCAGTCGGCAGATTGGAATTTGAGTATCAAATCATTCTAAAAGCCAGTTTTCTGCGTACTTTGTAGAGTAAATTGATGCATTATTAATAACTGAAACATGAAGTATCATGTTCGGAAGTTTTCTTATCTTTGTTCAATGAATGTTATTTCTAATAAGTTAATTTACGTATTTCGGCGTTTTTACTGAAAAGCATTTCTCAAATTATCTACTAAGCACACCAAATCGTCAGAAAGCCTTAACCTTGTTGACGCGAATAAATGTAAATAAATGCACAATAAAAAAAACCATCGCAGTTAAACTTGTTTTTGTCACAGGAAGAAATTTTATGCAACTCTGCATAGAATCGAACGCTTTGATTGCTTTAAAATAACTATGAGTCTTCTCGTACGTTTTGCAGTACTACAAATAGACGAAATCTATATGAAATTAAAAATGATAGTTTTTCCCAATGCTTTAATCAACAATTCTTTAGTTCATCTCTAAGGAAGTTAAAAATCATTTTTTTCTCTATCGATCTTTAAACACTTTCATAAACTAAGCGAAATCTATCCGAATAGCTTTTAAATGCTCACTGTGGAACTATCCAATTCTGAGTCGTATTTATAAAGTATTTACAAACCGATTTCAATTGTCTTTTTCTGTTTTCAATCTTTTTGTACCCTGATGCATTCCTGAATTTTTATTGTACTATTTATTTCTGAGCGTATTTCTAGTAAATTACATAAAACCACTAAAATCGGGTTTTTAAATGTTTTTCACCAAGTTATGATATGGCACACCAATTGCATTTTTAGTCGATATACGAGTCAAGTTTTAACTAATTGCAGAATTTCAACCGTCAACTAGATGAGATGATTTTCTGTGTTGCTGTTAGTCAGTCTATAAGAAATATAAAATTTAAACATACATATTAAAATTGATGAAGATAGTTTATGCTCTAAAAATTCAACATCATCAGAATACGACTAATGCAAACTATATTTTCCCAACGTTATATGCATGAACTAAGCATATTATAAAGAATTATCTGAAATTTTAAAGTTAGGCATTAAAAGAAATCAACTTATATTTTCATAATTCAGCGAGCATTTGGGGATTTTCCCTACATTGCGATATCAAAATATACTACCAATCACAGTTTTCGTTGGAATAATAACTATTAATATAACTATTACTATAATATTTTGCATGTAATCAGGGTTCATATGGGTCCTGGAATTTCGAGATTAGGACATTTTTCGGTACCAGTATATTCTTACGCAAAATCTCACCCAAAATAAGACAAAATTTCACATGTTTAATATAAATTTATTTTGCTGTAAAACAAATACTGATATTTCAGCTGGAAAATAATGATATTCGTACAAACGCTGGTAATACTTATTTCGAAATAGTACTATCATCTCTTAACACGTCTTTCTGAAACATTTAAGGCATAACCAATAAGAAAGTGCATGAGACAGCAGATTTTTCGAAACTTAAGTAAACCGTTTCGGAAAAAAAGAAAAAGTTGATTGACACCAGTAAATTTAGAAAAATATGGGCCAGTCAAATTGTCATAAATAGATGCAAAAATTCTGCTAGAAGATTTTATGTTTTTAAACTGTTTATAGGGATGCTAGCAACAAGAATTAATGGTTTTCCAAAATATATCGAGGCTAAATTTTGTAGAGCCAAAAAACCACAAAATTTTCGGACTTTTTTCAGTTTTTTGCCAATAACTCAAACGTTATAAAATTTTTGTGTAAAATACTCAATTACAAAAAAAAAGCGCATTAAATTCTCTACAAATTTCATAATAAAACTGTTTTTCTAAAGCTATTATTAAGCGCGCTGCAGCATTCTGAAAGGGACTCTTTTTTTCTAACTTTACGGAAAAATTGCAAAAATAAAAATTTGACACAATTTTAAATTATTTTATCCTCTTTAATGTAACTTATTTAAATTATAGGTATTTGCATGATACAAATCGTGATGAATTACAACGGTAACATTGTAAAAAATTAAGAACTTTGTAACTTTTTTTGTATTTACAGCTTTAGTGTAGAACATTAATATTAGGTATTTAACTGATTGTAAGTAAAAAATACTTACGGTGACATTTTTACATACCTTCCTTCTGGATAAATAATGTCGTTAAAATTTTCGTAGTTGATTCCATTACATGTTTTACAAATTGTTGAGCATTTTAGTCTTAATTTATCAAAAGAACATGCTTTGTCACATTTCATTACAGCTACATGACACAGCATGGAGCAAGGATTCTGATGCCGGATCTTGGCACATTTGAACTGGCTGAAAGAGATCGTCCGACCTGTGAGCCCACCCCCATTCTTCAGGAGGAATGTTGTTTCCCAGCCTAGCTTGTAACTGATGATAACATCGGAGAAAATGATGCTGCGCAGCCTTTTGTGTTGGTGGTAGTCTTGCAAGATGAACTTTGCTTTTTGTAGCAGATTTAGCAAATAGCTGAAAACTTAAGGATTTCAATTTCTGTGTAGTATCCATGCATCCACTGTATAGTGCAGCATGGAATTTTTCTCCAACCTTGATGATTTTTTGACGGGTAGAACCTAATTTATTGAACACGCAGGCTATTTCTTCAAACTGATCATGTTTTTTCAAAGAGTTACAAAACTTTGACTTTCTTTGCCCGAAAAGAGCGGATGTTGTATCGCATCCGCTGGTTTCATGAATGAAAAGAACATTGTTGTAACTGTATTTAAACGACATGGTTAAAAACCATTTGGTTTCGATGTTACCTCTTCCTGGCTCTTGGAAAAATAGATTTTTGTGCCGTCTCGTCATGATCACGAGAATGTCAATATCTTCTCCGACAATTACGATGCTTTCAAAAGATACGGCTCTTGAAATGGCCGAGATAACTATCATGACATCAGCTTCTTGTTTTGCCTGCTCAACTTAACTTCTGTTATTTTGAAATTCTTATTTTGAAATTTTTAATTTGTTTTAAGAAATAAAATGAAGAGGCTTTTGTTTATGTCATTGGCTTCGTCAATGGATGGTGCGAGTCGACGCTCTCTTTTCTCTCCAATTGTTATAGATTGATCTAGTTTTACACAACAAAAACTATGATACCATGCATCTCCAAGTTAGGCTGACATCTGCTAATCAGGTTGGGACTGAATACGTTCAATTACTTTCTGGGACCATTCATCCCCACGTTTTTCTGCAGCTTTCAAATTTGTAATTTTCTCTTCTAACCTCATTACTTTGTGAATCAAATTTCTCCTTGCTTAGAGCTTTTTTATTGTTTTTCGTTGAAGTCACCGGGAATACCTTTTTCACATAAGAAGCAATTATCTTGAAACTTGAAAGAAGTGTTCGATCTGAGGGAAAAACTATAGTCTGTGTAGAATCTTCACTCCGACGATCATATGCTGCTATCATTCTCTCATTCGCATATGTTTTTCGGCAATCATCCTGTATTCTAACTTCCTTTCTACTTTCCAAAAAACTGATGAATATTACTTTTGATGAATATTAATTTGACGCTGAACGCTATGTTCAAAAAGCTTGGCAAGTCTTTTCTGGCTCACAACGCCAGTATTACTATTTGAAGTCGTTTGGCGAATGGAACACAATTTTCGATCGAGCTCACTGATTTTTCATTACTGCACTAAAAGAGATACAATAAACTGAATAGCAGCATATAGGAAGAGTATGTCTTTATAAAAGAACATTTGCATCTAAATCATTACGGCTCGGGAAAGTCACGTGGCCGCAATATTCCATCTACATTCCATTTGTTTATCCCTGGCCCTCCCTTCCTTTGTAATTGTTTTTCTTATAGGGTTTCTAGAATTTGTGCTGCTTCTGCCTTCCTTTCTTAAAACTTTTATTTCTCATCCATAGATAGGTGTATTTAATTTTCATTGTTAGTGATGAAAAAACGTTTTTTGGGATGGGAGGCGAAAAATAGGTCACTTTTTATAAAGTTAAAAAAAAAGGACATTTTCAAAACACCATTGCGCGCTTAGTAATGGGTTTAGAAAATCGTTTTTATAACAAAATTTATAGAGAATTTAATGCTCTTTCTTTTTGTAATTGAGTATTTTACGCAAAAAAAATTATAATTTTTGACTTATTGACAAAAAACTGAAAAAAGTCCGAAAATTTTGTGGTTTTTTGGCTCTACAAAATTTAGCCTCGAGGTATTTTGTTGGAAAACCACTAATTCTTGTTACTAGCATCCCCATAAACATTTTAAAAACATAAAATCTTCTAGCAGAAATTTTGCATCTATCGGCCCTTTTTTCTGACAATTTGACTGGCCCATAAATTTACGGTTTATTTCCTACTTACACTAAATGTTCATTTTATAATTTTTTTTATTAAGGTCGTATTTTTAATTTTTTTACAACGTCTATCAAGATTTCTAAAAAAATTTCTGCATTTTATTTTAAAACTCTTTTGAAAAACTCTTTAATTCTTATTTTTCAAATATTTCAAATCAAAATAAAGTATTTCAATTATTTTTCAGCATTATATATATATATAATACAACTTAAAATATTTAAAGAATATTTTCTTTACTTTTAAATTCAATGAGCTGTTTAACATTAAATTGGAAGAAAATATTTACAGAAGATTGAAATTTCATAAAGCATAATTTGATTTATTAGTAAAGAAAATCACTGAAAAGAAATAAAGTTTGTGAAAAGAATGCAATACTTAACTCAATAAAGTCATTTTGTTTGTTTGTAACTGAGAAAAACTGTTTAATTTGAATTTCGTATTCTATGTTCCGTAGTGTTAATTTATTGTTTTAAGTATTCACCTTTTATATCGCGTTTCTTTCTTTTTATACATATTTTAATTTTAAAAAACTAAATTACAAAGTGTTGCACTCTACTTTAATTAATTAAAATATTACAATTTAATCCAAGTTAATTTAATTTAATTCAATTATTTTATACTTTAAATTATTTTTTAATTTTAACAAGTGTAATTACAATGTGTTGCACTAAAATTCAATTATTTTTTTCCATTGTTTGAAAGAAAAGTAAATCTAATTTTATTGTACAGTTATCTAAAAATGAGATAGAAACAACCATTACTATCTCTGCCGTAAATCATTATTAAACGATGTGACCGGTCCAGTCGATTTCAAGTAAAATGTACTAATTAATATATATTTTCTTATACTTAGATACTTAAATATAAGTAACTTTTTCATAGGTTAAATTTTGCTTAGGTGTCGTGGTCGTCTAGATACAGTAATTGTAGAAAACTTTAAATACTAAATTCTCAACATATGAATTGGATTTTTTGATAAATTTTACCGTTTTGTATGAAATGGGAAGATGTTCAATCAAGTAATTTAGATATGAAGGTTTAAAATTTAAAATTCCTAATTTTAAGATAATTCTTAAACGGAACAAAATAGATTGCAACGCTGGTAGTTTTTGAAGTACAATTGAAAAATCGCTTAGCAGACAGATTCGTAATTTTGGATTCGCACATTGAAAGCTTCTAGAAATCTATATCTGATTTTTTAAAATCATAGGTTAAAGGGGTTTTTTCTTTTTTTCTTTGGAAAGTAATTTTAAAATAGTTCGAAACTCTTAATGTGAAATTCATTAACAAATTAATTGCAAAACTGATTGCAATGCGCGAACTTTTTTAAACATCACACAAAAAATACTCGGCGAAATAAGCTATAATTTTGTGTACAGTTTTTTAGAAATTGACTTGAACCTATCATTGAAATGGTGAGAGAAACTTATGAGACAAACCTGTAATTTTTTAAAACCACAAATATATTTCTTGGAGCTTAAAATTACTGCTCTTCAAACGATGTAGCTTAAGTTGTATTTTAAAAACTACCCGCATTGCTATCTGTTTGATACGACCGCAAATAAATTTAACATTAAGCGCTCAAAACTATAAAGCTTCTCAATTTTTAAATTACTTTAACGAACGGCTTTCTGGTTCGTATCTCAGGTCAAATTTAACGATCAAACCAAAAATGGTGTTAAAATTACATGTTCATATTAAAAATTTCGAATTTTTGTACAGTTTCAGTTTAAAAACAACCTTTAAGCTTTTCTTTTCTTTTTTTTTTTACATAAGTTAAAAAAATACTAAATTTTCTGTCAAATGGCTATTTTCATTTTTTTTTCTTTGACAATTTTGTTGTTATAATGTACAACGTTTTATCTTTGTTATTGACCGACTGTAGTTAAGCACTCATAAAAATTAAATGCGCTTTTATCTCCTTATATTTTTCATTGTTTAATTGAACAATATGGCCTGTATGTGAGGTATAGAACTTATATATAAAGAGTAGCATGCAAAAAACTAATTAAGTTTTAAAGCGCATACCTAATTTTAAAACGTACTCTCCACTAATTATTACGCAAAGACAGTTTTGTAACTGATTTCTTTTGTATGTCCCTGTAAATTAATTTCAAAAATGCTATGAATGTTTTGTTTTAACGTGATCGTAGTGAAATTCGGTGATTCAGATCATTTTCATTACATCTGATATAGCATAATGTCATTAAAAGGGATTTTTTTTACTATATACCATAATGTAATCGAATTCTTTTGAGTGTCCCCGTAAATGAACCATTTATCGTACATACATCATATACAATAACAAACATGCTTTGGTGTTTTCAACTTTGTTGGAATGTGCTCAAAAGGACGAAAGCGTGATAAAACCAAAACTTAATAGTGTCCATCAAAATCTTCCGTTTTTTCTGAGATTAATCTGGTAACCCTACTGTAAGTTGTTTCTAAAATATTTGGATGAGACATATCTGATTTAGAAATTATGTTCACCATACTACTACACTAACATGATTTTCACAATAAGATTTTCTGAAATGAAATCAGAATAACAATTTCTACCAAAAGGTATGTTCTTTTTCATACATATTAGACATCTTTAAACCTACTTTTTAACATCTGTTCTACAGGAATACTTAAAAAATTTTTGTTTTTAACCGACTTCCAAAAAGGAGAGGAGGTTATCAGTTCAATGCGTATGTATTTTGTTTTATGTATGTTCACCGATTACGCCGAAACTATCCAACCGATTAATTTGGTTTTGGTGTTAAATGAAATAGCTTGCTCTCGAGTTGGTACCACTTCAGTTTCATAAAAATTAGTTCATTACTTTTTTAGTAATTAGGCAAAAACTAATAAAATTGGTGATTTTTCGTTATTTAAAACGGTTGAATAAGTTCTCTGAATGGAGAGAAGTGAGGATGGCCGAGCGGTCTAAAGTGCCTGATTTAAGCTCTAATTCTCTCCGGACAGAGTAGGTTCGAACCCCACTCCTGACATACATGTGTACATTAACCTTTTTTCGTATTATAATTTTTGCATGGACATTTTACAAATTAAATACTAATTATGCAATTACGAATATTTTGTATTTAACCGTTCACAGAGTATCAGATATTTTTTATCAACTCAGTACTTTACCAGTGAAATAGTACTAAAATATTAGACTTGCGAAAAGTAACATCACGTTGAATAAGTTCAACGAGTAGTTTACAATCAGGATACCCGAGCGGACTAGGGCACCTGTTTTAATCTCTGGTTCTCGAAAGAGAGCGTGGGTTCGAACCCCGCTCCTGGCATACATGTATAATATATGGTATTTTTTCCGTATTATAATTTTTTTTAACCAACTTAAAAAAAAGAAGAGGAAGTTATCATCAATTCGACGTGTATGTATTTTATATGTATGTTCACCGATTACACTGAAACTATCCAACCAATTAAACTAGTATTCGTGTTAAATGAAGGAGGCTACACTCGAATTGTTACCACTTCCATTTCATCGAAATTAGTTAAGTAGTTTTTTAGTAATCAGGCAAAAACTAATAAAATAAATGATTTCTCACAAATTAAAAGTAACATGTACGCTGAATAAGCCAGCTGAATCGAGGCAGTCAGAATGGCCGAGCGGTCTAAGGCGCCAAATTTAAGCTCTGGTTTTCAAAAAAGAGCATATGTTCGAACCCCACTCCTGACATGCGTGTATAATTTGCTATAGTTTTTTCCGTATTACAATTTTTATTAACTGGCTTAAAAAAATCGTTAACTTTTCACTAAAAAGAGAAAAATAAACTTTTCTACCAAAAATTGAACCGACTTCAAAAACTACTGCAAAGTGAAAAATAATTTTTTTACATAATTGTAATAAGAAATTAAATTAAGAGCGTAGTATATACCATGCGTATTATTATATTTATGCATATTAGTTTGATTTTTTGGAGTCGGTGCCAGCCAAGCCAAGCTCAAAATTAAAATTAATTATACAATGCAAATCGTAAATGTATAAAGTTAATTTTTTAAACTAAATATTAAATCGTAAAAAAACTCTAGATACTTGGATGTGTGTCTATTGTAAAATTACATGTAACTTGGCTTGGCAGCCACCGACTCCAAAAAATCAAATTAATGTACATAAATATAATTATACGCATGGTAAATGCTACGCTCTTAATTTAATTTCTTATTACAATTATATATATATAAAAAAAAAAAAAAAAAAAAAAAAAATTCACTTTACAGTAGTTTTTGAAGTCGATTCAATTTTTGGTAAAAAAGTTCATGATGTTTAATAACTCATAAAATAATAAAGATAGATTAAAATTAATAACGTAAATGGTTATATAGTGTCAAAAAGTTTCATGACTCTTGTCAATGAACTTCCACGTGTGCCACCTTCGTCGCACGGAGAATATCAAGTCGATAGTCAATGGATACCAACATGCTTTCCGCTACCTGGCGTGAAATTGACTATCAAGTTGACATTCTGGATAGAGTTGATCTCGAGTTGACACACGTGGAAGTTCATTGACAAAAGTCATGAAACTTTTTGAGTCAATCTAACTATTTATGTTATTAATCTATCTTTATTATTTTATGAGTTATTAAACATCAAAATGGGTCTGGGACTTTATAAACACCTTGTATATTAGATGTAATATTTGTTTTCTATGCAGTAAATGATGTATTGTCACCTGCTTTTAAAAAATAGAAGAAAGCATTCATAAATAAAAGATAAAACTTAATTATGTTTGAATGCTTCCATGATAGAGTTTTAAATTGCAATTTAAAACGATCCTTTTGCCGCACTTTACGCTAGCAAGAGGACTTTATAATAAACACTAAAAAATAAAAGTTAAGTATCGATGTAATTGTTTTTGTAAATGACGCTTTTATATAATCATTGCTAATTTGTTTTGTAATTACAGCCTTTTAGTTTAATTGCTGTTAATTTTTCATTCATGAGGTCGTTAATGAGTAACACGATATTGATGATACATTAGTTTCCCAGTTTCAGAATATACGTTTTCTTAAACTGAGATCTTTTAGGTCATGCAAATTATTCAAAAGTATCGGATTTTAAAGCATTTTAAAAGCAAATATACCGATAAATTAGCTGGTAATATGGTTTTAAAACATTTAATCTTCCAGTTTCCACATAGAATACACTATCTACCAAAAAGTATTTGTACACTTTCAGTTTTTGACATTTTGTCAAATATTTAAAAATATACTGGTCGGATTCTTCTGGAACTTCAGAAATATAAAGATTATGTTTCACTTTATATTTATTTACATTCATTTGTTAAGCGGGTAATTAGGGGACCGGCAAAAAAACAAAGAATAATAGAAATATTTGGGATCGCCCTGTACATGAAAAAGCACGAAAAGACTTATCGCTTTAGAATACAAATATATGAATACAGTAGAATATGTACACTAATTTTTGAGATGAATAGCATGTATATTTATGGCGACAGAGCGATTTTTTTGAAAAATTCAAAAAATTCTGGTATGTTTTTTGTTTATATCATGCTGGGTTTTTGACCAAATTTAACGCAAATTTCAGAAAAATTGGCAAAATGCAGTAGAAAAAATGTAGCGCAATTGGAATATAAATATATTAAATATTTTATGAAATATGAGTAGTTGTATAAAATAATTTTTATCTGCGCATGCGCGAACTAGAAAAACATTTTTTTTTACATCATTTAATAGTCAATTCTATGGAGTGACTTATAAAAAAAATCCAATCAAATATCGTGAAAATTCAAAAAGATATCATTATTTTAGTGAGATGTTTTTACTCTGCTCTCTAAAAACGGCTGAATCTTAAGGGATTCTCCACAAATTGACACTTTTTAATAACTGACTTTAAAAAAAAACTAGTATTGAATTAATACAATATCTAATACAATATTGCTGCTAATAAGTACTTGAGAATTGTGATAGAAAAGAAAAAGAGCTTTATTCACATTCAGGGCCAAAACTAAGAGAGGGTTGGGGGAAAAGGGCATGTGCCCCGGGGGCTAGGATGAAAGTGTCCCAAATGTACATTTTGTTTAGCGATTTTTTCCATGTCTATGTTTAGCATGATATTGTCAAAATCGTCCCATTCAAAGCATTTCTCCTGTACCAAAGCATAGAAGAATCTAATGATGATGGCATAAAGATCCCTCATAAAGCAGATATTTTTTTTCGTTTTGATTCGGTTTCACGATTTCAAGGTATCATTTTTTTTAAACAAAGCAGACTACTTTAATCAATATTACATATTTTAAGTTTTAAAATAAGTCGGCTATTAATAAATTAGAAAATTTTTCTTTGCAAATACTTTTACAGATGCTTTGCAAAGAAGAAAAGGGAGGGGGGGGGGAGTTCACCAAAATTCATTGAAATATAAATATATTAAATATTTTCTAAAATGTTCTATGTCATGCAATATTTTCAACCAAATATAAAGCCACATTCAGAAAAATTCGCAAAATGTAGTAGAAAGAATAAGGTGCTATTGAAATATAAATATATTAAAAGTTTTCTAAAATATGAGTATTTGTATGAAATATTTTTTAATCAGCGTATGCGTGAACGATAAAATTTATCATTTTACATAATTTAATATTCAACTCTATGGAGCTACCCATAAAAAAATCCGATCGAATTTCGTGGAAATTCAGAAAGTTATTGTGGATAGGAGTGAACTGATTTTCAATTGGTCTCTGAAAGCAGTTGAATGACGTCAGATTTTACGCAAATTGCCAAATCTCCATTTACGTTTTTTACTGGTGATTTACTTCTTTTCTTAGATAATTACCAGAACGAACCTATTTCAGGATAAAAATAATTATAAAAAATCGAAGCATTTGTGTCAAATCTACCCATTGATACATAATTGATAATGGCTCTTATGCAAATGCCGATATCTGCGATCCTGAAATACGTCAAGTTCTCCACTGTTAAATGTGGTGTCGAAAACAACACTGACATCAATCGCATGCATGATGCCAAGAAGAACAGAGCTGTCTGATTTTGAGAAAGGTGTGATCATCGGGTACCACCGAAATGGCCGATCTTTAATCGACATATCTAGCGAGCTTAATTACCCCAAAACGACTGTGGCTTATGTGATTAGAAAAGGGAAGCTGAATGGTGATTGTCAGATTGTGGCCAGAGTAGGCAGACTGACGAAACTGGGAGATAGAGACCGACGGGTTCTGTCTAGAGAAATTCGGAAGAACCGCAACCAACCAATGTTACACATACGCCAAGAATTTCAACAAGCTTCAAGATGTGTTGTTTCCATGAATACCATCGTAAGGAAGCTCATCTGCTTAATTTTTATTGCCGTGCTGCCGCCCATAAGCCTTTAATCACCAAGTCCAACCGCGCAGTTCGGTTAAGTTGGTGCAAAACACGCCAGCAATGGACTGTACAGCAACGGAAACAGGTTCTCTGGAGTGATGAATCAAGGTTCACCCTCTACCGTTCTGATGGTAGGGTCTGGGTCTGGCGTCTGCCTGGAGAACGCCTCCTACCAGAATGTATTGTGCCCACAGTTAAATTTGGCGGAGGGGGAATTATGTTCTGGGGTTGTTTTTCCTGGTTCGGACTAGGACCCTTGGTCCCAATTCATGGTAAGCTCAATGCCGATGCCTACTGTAATATACTGGACAACAGTGTACTTCCTACGTTGTGGCAATACTATGGATTGGATCCATGTTATTTCCAGGATGACAACGCAAGCTGCCATGTAGCGAGGTCCAGCATGGATTGATATGCTGATAATGGAGTGCATCGACTCAAGTGGCCTGCCCAGAGCCCAGACCTGAACCCAATAGTGAACCTCTGGGACGAGTTGGATCGTCGAATTAAGGCGGGTGACACACGCCTAAAATCAGTAAAAGAGCTTACCTGCCTTGTGCAAACAGAGTGGAATAAAATACCATTAAATGTAATACAAGGACTAGTTGAGAGCATGCCCAGGAGAGTCGCAGCTGTAATTGCCTCTCGAGGAGGATCTACAAATTATTAAATGTGAACAGGGCCAAAACCAGTCTTTTTTTCCCGAGGCAAACGTGGATTTTGAAGGTACCCCTTTCCTCCTCCTTCGCAAAGCATATTTACAAAGAAAATTTCTCCAATTTATTAATAGCCGACTTATTTTAAAACTTAAAATATGTAATATAAAATAACGTATTCTGCTTTATTAAAATACTCCAATTTGATACTTGAAACCGAATCAAAAAAATTCTACTTTCAACAGGATCTTTAAGGCCCTTGTCCCTGCCCGCGAAGACACTGCTGAGCTAATGCTATTCCTGTGGGGAGGCATTTTTCTAATAACTCTTTCGCATTTTGAAATTTTCAATTTTTTTTTTTTTTTTTTTTTTTTTTTTTTTTTTGCATTGGATAGTGGAAGTCCCTCTCAAAATCGCTCCTTGACTACTTTTTCGATTTGAGTCATAGATATTTTTTATAAAGTTAGTTTCACTTTCAGAACCGCTTTTGGAAGTGAAAGAAACATTATAAAAATATCTACGTCAAAATTGAAAAAGTAATCACGGAGCGATCTTGAAAAGGACTTCCGCAATCCAATGCAAAACATATTATTTAGAAATGTCCAAATGCAAAAGAGTTAGAAAAATGCATCCCCATAGGAATAGCATTAGCTCGTGAGCATCTTCGCGGGTAGGGGCAGGGACCTTAAGCCATCATCATTAGCTTTTTTATGCTTTAGCATAGCCCAGATATAATAATTTTAACAATATTATGCTAAACATAGCCATGAAAAAAATCGCCAAACGAAAGATACATTTGGAACACATTCAGACTAGCGCCCGGAGCACATGCCCTTCCCCCCCCCCCCTCTTAGTTTTGGCCCTGAATGCGAATAAAGCTCTTTTTCTTTTCTATCACAATTGTCAAGTACTTATTAGCAGCAATATTGTATTAGATATTGTATTAATTCAATACTAGTTTTTTTTAAAGTCAGTTATTAAAAAATGTCAATTTGTGGAGAATCCCTTAAGGTTCAGCCGTTTTTAGAGAGCAGAGTAAAAACATCTCACTAAAATAATGATATCTTTTTGAATTTTCACGATATTTGATTGGATTTTTTTTATAAGTCACTCCATAGAATTGACTATTAAATGATGTAAAAAAAATGTTTTTCTAGTTCGCGCATGCGCAGATAAAAATTATTTTATACAACTACTCATATTTCATAAAATATTTAATATATTTATATTCCAATTGCGCTACATTTTTTCTACTGCATTTTGCCAATTTTTCTGAAATTTGCGTTAAATTTGGTCAAAAACCCAGCATGATATAAACAAAAAACATACCAGAATTTTTTGAATTTTTCAAAAAAATCGCTCTATCGCCATAAATATACATGTTATTCTCACAAAAATTAGTGTACATATTCTACTGTATTCATATATTTGTATTCTAAAGCGATAAGTCGTTTCGTGCATTTTCATGTACAGGGCGATCCCAAATATTTCTATTATTCTTTGTTTTTTTGCCGGCCCCCTAATTACCCGCTTAACAAATGAATGTAAATAAATATAAAGTGAAACATAATCTTTATATTTCTGAAGTTCCAGAAGAATCCGACCAGTATATTTTTAAATATTTGACAAAATGTCAAAAACTGAAAGTGTACAAATACTTTTTGGTAGATAGTGTATAATGGCGCAGTTTAAGTTTTTTTTAATTGATTTCACTATATTTAGCTTTTTACTAAAACTTATTCAGTTTTAATATTTTACTATTCCTTCATTGCCCATTACAGCATACATTTAAATGAGGTAATAACTCCTTTTATATTCAAAATTAAAAACAATTGAACACTATTATCTAAAAATGAATCATAAAAAATAAAATGTCAGTCCTTACCTTTCAGAAGTTATGGTAAACACAGAGCTTAGCTAACTTTAAGGAAACTGTTTATCTTAAAATTTGTCGAAAAATCCGATTCAATTTACACTTTATAGTAGAATAATTTAAAAAGTACTGTATACGGAAATTGTCAAGGAATTTGTCACTCCTGTGCTGTATTGCGCATCGCAGTATACTGTGCAATTAACACTCGAATAAAAACAAGAAACATTAAAATTCGTCTAAATTAAGAAATAAATTAAGGGATAAATAATTAAACACAACTTTTAAAAAATAAAATTCTTCAATATATTCTATTTGATAATTTTAGTGTTTAAATGAAATTCAGAAAAAAAAAGTCTGTGTACTATTGCGTCTGTTTATTAATATTTTTTAAAGTAAAATTTGTTTTCTTTGCAATATTACGAGTTATGTCCCCTGCATTTCAAAAATACAAAAAAGAATATATTAAAAAAATTAATTATGTTCGAATATTTCTATGCTAGAGTTTTAAACTGCAATTTAAAACTATCCTTTTGCCGCATTTTACGCTGGCAAGGGGACTTTATAATAAACACTAAAAAATAAAAGATAAGTATCGATGTAATTGTTGTTGTAAATGACGCTTTTATTTAATCATTGCTAATTTGTCTCGTAATTACAGCTCTTTAGTTTAATTGCTGTTGATTTTACATTCATGAGGTCGTTAATGAGTAAGACGATATTGATGAAACATTAGTTCCCCGGTTTCGGAATATACGTTTTGTTACTCTGAGAGATTTTAGGTCATGCAAATTATTCAAAACTATCAGGTTTTGAAGCATTTTAAAAGCAAATATACTGATAAATTAGCTGGCAGTATGGTTTTAAAAAATTTAATCTTTCAGTTTCTACGTAGAATATAATGGTACAGTTTAATTTTTTTAAATGATTTCATAGTTATTTAGCTTATAACTAAAACTAATTCAATTTTAATATTTTGCTATTGTTTAATTGCAGATTGCAGTATATTTGTACATGAGAGAATAATTTCTTGTCAATTTTTATGTGCAAAACTATTGAAGACTATTGTCCTAAAAATAAATCGTAAAAAAACAAAATGTGTTTTAAAGCATTTCAAAAGCAAATATACTGATAAATTAGTTAGTAATATGGCGTTAAAACATTTAACCTTCCAGTCTCCGTATAGCGTATAATGGCGCAGTTTAAGTTTTTAAAGATTTTATAGTTATTGGGCTTGTAAATAAAACTTATTCAATTTTAATATTTTATTATTTATTAATTGCACATTACAGCATACATTTACATAAGGGAAATTTATTGTCAATTTTTATATGCAAAACAATTGAAGACTGTTATCCCAAAAATAAATTTGAAAAATAAAATGTCAGTAATTACCTTATACAAGTTATGATAAACACAAAACTTAGGTAACTTTAAGGGGACATTTTACATTAAAATTTGTCAAAAAATTCGACAAATTCGATTTGATTTACACTTTATGGCAGAATAATTTTAAAAGTACTGTATACGGAAATTATTAAGAAATTTGTCACTCCATTACTGTATTGCGCATTGCGATGTACTGTGCAATAACACTCAAATAAAAACAAGAAACATTAAAATTTGTCTAATTTAAGGGATAAATTAAGGAATAAATAACTGAAAACAATTTAAAAAAATTAAAATTCTTGAATATTTTCAATGCTAGTTGTTAAATGAAATTCAGAAAAAAATTCTGCGTACTATTGCGTCTATTTTTTAAATATTAGAAGTATTTTTTTTTTCAATAGAACAAGTTTTGTCCCCTGCTTTTCAAATGCGTCTTTTTTTTTTTAAAGGTAGATTTTGTATGAAATACTACTTATTGCGCTCCCAACCATGTTGGAATTTCTGAAAAATTTGTGCACATCTACACCGATCATGACTACTAGACACCAAGACTACCATCAGTAAAAAAAGTTTATATATATATATATCACTTTCTTCTGGACACGATAACTTCCATGTTCTGCTCAGATCTCTTTCAAACTTTTACATAAAATGAAGGGCATAAAACCTCGTCTAAGTTCGTTAACCCTTTGACTACGGGGTTGGGACATACGTCGTCCCAGAGACTATTAATATATTCTATTCGCACCACTTTTTGTAAACTATTCTCAACCGATATACTTATAACAGAACAAGTTCAACAGAAACATAGTATAAAGAAATTTCTTTGTAAATTGTGGTACGAATGAATATAAATATAGTCGCTGTCCTAGACCGTAATCAAAAGGTTAATGGGTAAAATCAGACCAAGGGGATGGAAATAGAGAGGGGTTTTGTGAAAACAGAAAAATTTCTATAACTTCTTAGCAAAAATAGATATTGAATAAGTTTAAAGTTTATATTACTCCTAAGAAATGGGCAAAACGTTTATGCATGATAGATATTTGATAAAATTTAAAACGGGCTAAAGACCCAAAAGAAAAAGTTACTTCCTGTATAACAGAAGGTAGATAGTATTTACAAGCACACACAAAACATTTCCTATACTATACTGTATCCGAAGTACTGTATGCTGTTACACCAAGATCTGAATATTTTTAAAACTTCGTTATAAAAATATATGAACACACTTCATTTGCTTTTCTTCGCGTACAATTTCCGATTTGTTATGTTTACCGTGTTTTAATGAAATTTATTGAACTTTTTGCGATGAAATATTTAATGATTCTTGATGCAACACTGAAATTACTTAACATTTATTTAGAATGTAATGTTTTAAATTTTACATCGTATTTTATAATCTCAGTCACCGGTGGCAGTAGCAATCTAAACGGAAAGTTTAGTGTCAGTCACCGATGATAGACGAGACCTAAACGGAAAGTTCAGTGTCAGCCACTGTTGACTGACAATCTAAACGGAAAGTTCTGTAACAGCCACTGGTGACTGATAATGTACTCAACGTGCATAAGCATTATTCCTTGTGTGGGAGGTTCACTGATTAGATTAACTCAATATTTTTTTTTTTAATTTTCCAACATTTCTGTAAAAAATCTTCTTGTGAAAGCTATTGCATCTCTTCGAAACACATATATCTTTAACATATTGACAGAATCTCTATTGTATTTGTTTGGTATTCCTAATGTCCTTTAATAAGTGATTGGCAACTGTATTTCACATCGTTCCGAAACGAAAATTTAAGAAAAACGCACTATTTTGACATTTTATTGAGATAATAAAATTCTTGTGTATTTTGGTATGCAACGTACAAACAATAGCTTTATCGCTCGTAAATAGGAGATTTTTAGTTTGAACACTGGTGTTGGAACTTGAAATTCCTACATTAAAATGGATTTAAATTTTAAAACATAACCTTAGTTTCAACATTTTTCGTGTGGACATCATATCTTGGAGGTAAATCATGCCACTAATAAATCGAAGGATCTTAGTTCGATCCCCTGTGCATGAAATTGAATTTTCATATTCTGATGAGAATTAATCAAATCACTGTACTAATACCAGTGTGATGGAATTTACACCTTGTTATTAATCTTAAATATACAAATAAATACTTAAAAGGTTTTTCAAAAATAGATATTATTTACGTTAGATCTTTCGGATGCCCTCGCATGCATTTTCAAAGGAATAAAAGAAGATTGATTAGAAATAGAAAACGTAAAAACAAAACAAAAACACAAAAACAGTCCTCGTGCTCAAACTTACGAGGAGTTCATTGAAACATCAAGGATAATGTACCAGAGTGCGGGAATATTATCCTTATATATGGTATAATATCCTTGGTGTAACCCCTCGTAACTTTGTTTGCTCACGAGGACTGGTTTTGTTTTTATTCTATTTTCACGTTATCTATTTCTAATAAATTAACTTCTTTTCATCCTTTGAAGGCCCCACCAGTGGCCGAGAGGTTCGGACCTCTCAACTGGTAGACGGCAGGTGCTGGGTTCGAACCCAATCGCGGCTGTCGGCCTAACCGTTCGGAGTTTTCGTGGTTTTCCTTGCGTAAATACGGGTTAGGTTCCCTTAGAAAGACCCCCACGAAGGGCACTCCCCCCTGGTCCTATATCCCTAGCGCAGATAATCGGACGTCAAAAATCAACCAACCATCATCCTTTGAAAATGGTTGCGAGGGCATCCGAAAGATCTAAGGTAAATAATAAATAAATAATATCTATTTTTTCAACACCTTTTAAGTATTTATTTGCATATTTTAATATTCTGATGGGTTTAATTAAAAGAAATTTCTTGTTTTTTGCCAATTTAAGGGTTTATTATACTATGATAAATAATCGCTGCTTTTTATAATATTTTTGGAATCCGCTAAATTTCTTTATTTTCAGATTTTCAAAAAATTTGGAATTTTGGACTTTATTTAAATAATGTTATTTCAACAGTTTTAATTTGATTAAAATAAATAACTACCTTTTATAATTATTTTAAGATTAAATTTATTGGTGCTACCATCTACGTAAGAATTTAATAATTATAAATCAAAAATTTGGATTTATTAATTAAAGGATAAGTTGTTTTGAAAGAAATATTAAACGAAACCTTCTGTGCGATCTGCTATCACTCTTACCGATTTGTTTTTATTTTTATTTCAGATCAATTTAACTCCAATTTACAAGAAGTAAGGTAAGATAACATCCATTACGTACTTTTAGCTCACAAGGAGCTGTCCAAATATAACGTTATCAACTTTTTTCTAGTTTTGTACCCCCTCCCCCCTTTTCGATATCATATGTTATCATCCCTAAACACCCCCCTCCCTAGAAATGATATCGTTATCAAAGTGTCAAATTATATTTGATTTTTAGTATTTATTACTTTTGTTTACAATATTGTTTACATTTATTTTTCGCATACTTTATTGGTTCAAATGAAGCTACGTCAATAAAATATCACTTTATATCTAATAACATTTAAAAGAAATGCTTACTATTTAAAAGTAATTTATTAGAGCTTTTTGTTACGTAATGCATTCAGCGGTAAGAAAGCCACGTTGCACTTACACCGAACGGTGGAGGAGTGGGAAGTAAATTGAAATTCTTATCAACAAAGTAACAGGACAACATTCTTTCTTCTGTTAGCAAACACAAGCTTCGTTTCAAACATAATTCATGCATAGTTTCTGAAACCGTGATTCTATATGCATACACATATGAAGAAGAATAGGAATGTCACACAGTGGAACATTCTATATTTTAAAATTAAATAATTTTATAATAGCTTAGTGATTTTAAAAATAAATTTGTGTTTTCATAAAAATAGATAACCAAATAAAAAAAGAATATAGTATTCTATTTTGAACCAAAGAACGTGTTACAAATTTAAAAAAAAAAAAAAAAAAAAAAAAAAAAAAAAAAAATTGATTGAATCAAAAATGATACCGATATCAAAAGACAACTCCTCTCCCCCTAAAGATATTTTACGATATCATGCGCCAGACTCCTCCCCCCTCCCTCCTAAAATAATAACATTATATATACACGGGACCCAAACAGAAATTTTCTGCAGGTTAAAAAGACAAGCAACTCATAAAGCAACTGAAAAAAAACAAAAATATATCACATTAAAACTGAAAATCGCATTTACTTAAAATGTATAAAATGGTTGAAAACATATTTTTTTAAAATATTTTCAATATTGCATTTAACTAGAAGTAAATTGCATAAATCGGATTTTAAATTAAATTTCATGACACTTATGCTTTTAGATTGAATTTGAATATTAAATACTATTTAAATTTAACGAAATAATAACCATTGAAGTAAGCTATTATAAAAAGTATCATGTAAGTTAACTCAGAAAGCATCTGAAAAAGATATATATACATCACATTAAAACTGAAAATCTTTTATACTCAAAACGTATAAAACGAGTGAAAACATATTTTTCCAAAAATATTTTCAGTGTTGCTTTTAGTTAGAATTGTATAGCTGCGATTTGAAATTAAATTTTAAAACTCTATATTTTAAAATTGAACTGAATATTAAACCCTAATTAAATTTAATGAAATATTGCTCACCTAAGTAAGCTGTCATAAGAAGTATTATCTAAAATAAATAACCACTAAGATTCCCCTAATGTTATATAAACTAATTCCCGTAATGCATCTGAAGTTCTAAGGGCATGAGTGATGTCCATTAACGGTTTTGCAACGTTTATTCGTTGGTTAAATAAAAGAATAAACACCAAACATATCCAGCTTTTATAAAAGTAAGCTCTTTCTACTTAAAATCTTTTTAATGTAACATATTATCTGACTTTTACAATAATTTTCTTTGAATTACTTAAGAACATGTATTTTTTATATTTTATTTTATTTTTTAGAGGCAAAAATAAGTAAGACTGTCAAATCTCCCTTTTGCTTCGTTTTTTTTTTTTTTTTTTTTTTTTAACAGTCGATTTTATCACATCTTGCGAAGTGCTGTATACTTTGGAAATCTAAGCATTATATTATTTCTAAAGATTATCTTTTATATGTAAGACAATTTTTTATTTTTCCGGAAACTTTTTTTCGCTTTTTAAATTTTGTGTTTAAAAACACTAACTGGATGATGTTTTTTTTTTATATTGGAAGTATTTGATTTTTTTAACTATAGTTAAAGAAAATTTTAAAAAGATTTTTTTTCTCGTTACATAAATAAATACTGAAGCAGTGTAATAAGCACAAACTATTTTTTTCCGTGGGTCATAATTATTATATATTTTTATTTATTTATTTGACTTAGCAATAAAAATATTACCTATACACTTTGCAGAAAGAATAGTTGCACCTAATAGAGTCACATGGATTTGATTTTATTTGAAAATAATTTAATATCATTAAAATACATTGGAAATGATGTTTCTTTATAAGCGTATTGTAAATGAATTGTTTTGAGTATCTCTGTAACAATTAACGGAATATAAATGCCGGACACTCAGTTTTCAATAGAGAACGTTCCATGGTAATTCTCTGTAAAATACAAAAACAATACAAAAATCTAAGTACCGTATTATTATCGTGCATAAATCAACCTCCCTCCTCTTATTGAATTTAATATATTCACTCAAGTAAGCTATTATAAAAAGGATCATGTAAATTAAATAACTACTCAGATTTCTTTAATGTCAATTCTGATAATCAAACTAATTCTCATAATGCATCTGAAGTTCTAAGGGCATGAGTGATGTCCATTAACAATTTAACAGCGCTTATTTTTTGATTGACTATAAAAGAATAAATACCAAAAATATTCAACTTTTTTAGGAGTAAACTTTTTCTTAAAATCTTTTATTTTTTAGAGAAAAAAAAAATAAAACTTTTAAATCTCCTTTTTACTTCGTTTTTTTAGCAGTCGATTCCATTACATCTTGCGAAGTGCTTTATGCTTTGCAGTCTAAGCATTATTTTATTTTCTAATGATTATTTTTTTTATGTAAGACAATTTTTTATTATTTCGGAAACTTTTTCTGTGTAAATTTTGTGTTTAAAAACACTGACTGGATTATGTTTTTAAAACTATTGGAAGTGTTTGATGTTTTCGATAATAGTTTTAAAAAAATTTTAAATATTTTTTTCTTATTACATAAATAAATATTGAAGCAGTGTAACATAACTGCCAATTATTTTTTCCAATGGGTCATTATGATTATTATTATTTTTATTTATTTATTTATTTATTTATTTTGACTTTGCAATGAATAATGCTTTTACCTTTTTTGCAGAAAGAATGATTGCACCTCATAGAGTCACGTGCTTTTTTAATAATGAAATATCATTAAAATACATTGCAAATGATGTTTCCTTATAAGCGTATTGTTGTCTGAGCGTAGCGAAGTCTTATACTCAGAGTACGTAACGATATTAAAAATCAAAAAAATTCTTTCGTCAAGCAAATCTCAAAAAGTACTTGTCGGATTTCGATTCTGTTTGTACCAGAAGGTACCTATGAAGGTAATCTGGTGAATGCACCTACTTTTAAAAATTAATTCCAAATAGTTTAAAAGTTATATTAAAAAAACTGATAAAAAAAGCACAATTTATTTGCATACGTCACAGAAATTTGGTGTGCGATATCAGTACATGGAGTAAATATTAATAATTTACGCACTCAGAAATATTGAATGCAATAAAACAGTTTAAAATTTATTCATGCAGGAAAATAAAACTGTTATTTTTTTATATTAAAAAAATGTCATAAAAACTTTGATTTTGAGATTTTGTGATAATCTCTAAATAGCATTTTTTGATCGCTAAAAGAATGATTTATATATTTCGCGTGTGAAAATTAGAAACAACTACGTTTTTTAAAAAAAAGTTTCTTTTATGACATCATTTTCCCTTTATATTTATTTTTATTGCATGTTTACTTTTAACTTATATTTTGTTTGTGTGTGGAAGTCAATTCTGGTCACTAATTTTTCGGCACGGGCACGGCAGGGGCACGGATACCACAAGCGCATCAGATTTGACGCCATTTTTTTCAAAGCCCGTTTGGCGGAAACTCCGTTTTCAAATAACGTTTACATACACATTTTTAAATTATTTTCTATTTTCAAAAAGAACTTACAGTAAATAAAAAAAAATAATAATTAATAATTATAAAAAGAAATATTTTTTTAATTAAAAAAAGGAAATGAAAGTAAATAAACATTTTATGAGTAAATAAACAAATAATAAATAAATAAAGCCGGATTACCATCTCAGGTAAAATAATGCCATTTTGACGCCAATTATGTAACTTGGTGCATATGTGACATCTTTTCCCATTTTCCATCCATTTCCTGTTGGCATACAACTTTGAAATTTGGAATATGTATGCATACCTGGGAGCAATACTGGAATTAGACATTCATTTTTTTTATTATTATTCGATCCAAAAAGGGGCAACGGGGGCTATTTTTTAAAGATTTATACAATTTATACTGCATAAAGAGCCACTTACCTATTTTTATATACAAGAAGAAGTAAGTGGGATGTAAAAACAATTATATACATAAATGAAATACTTGAGATAATATACTAGAGATATAAGCACCGGGTTTGGCGAGATTTTTTATGTCAATTAGGCGAAAACATCGTTTTGATTACCAGATACATATAGCATGCTATAATAATACGTTATTTATTTATTTCAAAATGAAAAAAAAGGAATAAACGAAACATTTTCTGATATTAAAAAAAGAAATAACAATCAATAAATGATAATATTTTTAGAACAAACAATTTATTATAACATTTATATGACAACCAGCATGTTAGGCAACTGAAAGCCATTTTGGCACCAATTAGGTACCTCGGTGTGTATAGGGGATATATGTGCCATATTTATTTGTAAAACTGAGTATGAACGTTTACCAAGTGTGTTTTCATAGTCCCTTATATTTTTTTGCAACACAACGCACATTTCGAAGCCAAAACTGCACAAAAAAAAAAAATCAATATTTGCAGTATTTTTTTTTTCCGTTTTTAATGTAATGCTCATTTTGTAATCAGTAGGCTCGATAATCAGACCTCGTTTTTTTGCTTTAAAAGATGATATTTCATACGACGTCTTTTTTGGATTCGTCGTTTTTCCATATTTGATAGTATGCGTCTACTCGTTTTGTAATTTTTTTTTTTGTAACTTTCTTCTTTATTAACAGCGACATTTGGATTTCCTATTTAAATACAAATTCTTTTAAATACAAAGAATTTTGTTAAAATAAATAAATAAATGAAATGCGGACATCTATTGCTCAAAGCACAAAATTTTTTCTATTGAGTTAATAAAAATCAGTAAAAACATAATTTTTATGATAATAAAAAGGTGACTTATGTAATAACAGGGTCATATATTATGTACGTTATGAATTAAGCATGAATATTTCTCCACCATTTATAAATAATAATAATAATAAAATAAAATGCGGACAGACCAAAGTTTATATTTGACTGAAAACAACAACCATTTTCTAAATGCTTTAAAAATGGCCATTGAAAAGTGATATTTCAAAAGTATTATGAAATTAGTTAAAAACCATTTATTTTAAACTAAATGAATAAAAGATTTATATTTTTAATGAAATAAATGGGATTTGAAAAATTATTGGAAATTTATCACCATAGATGTATCAATATTACAATCAGTACCTTATATGCAAAATGGAACAATTAGCAATACTTTTTGTACCCGAAAAATGGTCGTTGTTTTTTTTTTTTTTTTTTTAGGTTAAAAAGTAGATTACGAAATATTCCTATACAGAGATGCCAAGGCCCCGCTTATTGCATAGCAGAATTTTCTTTTAGGAAAAGTTACTTTTTAAATCAGCAGAATGTTCCAATTTAATAAAACATTTTCTGTATTAAAATACCGGTATCCAGGGGCACGGATACCACAAGCGCATCAGATTTGACGCCATTTTTTTCAAAGCCCGTTTGGCGGAAACTCCGTTTTCAAATAACGTTTACATACACATTTTTAAATTATTTTCTATTTTCAAAAAGAACTTACAGTAAATAAAAAAAAATAATAATTAATAATTATAAAAAGAAATATTTTTTAATTAAAAAAAGGAAATGAAAGTAAATAAACATTTTATGAGTAAATAAACAAATAATAAATAAATAAAGCCGGATTACCATCTCAGGTAAAATAATGCCATTTTGACGCCAATTATGTAACTTGGTGCATATGTGACATCTTTTCCCATTTTCCATCCATTTCCTGTTGGCATACAACTTTGAAATTTGGAATATGTATGCATACCTGGGAGCAATACTGGAATTAGACATTCATTTTTTTTATTATTATTCGATCCAAAAAGGGGCAACGGGGGCTATTTTTTAAAGATTTATACAATTTATACTGCATAAAGAGCCACTTACCTATTTTTATATACAAGAAGAAGTAAGTGGGATGTAAAAACAATTATATACATAAATGAAATACTTGAGATAATATACTAGAGATATAAGCACCGGGTTTGGCGAGATTTTTTATGTCAATTAGGCGAAAACATCG
The DNA here is from genome assembly GCA_964019185.1 of Maratus speculifer. Lineage (NCBI taxonomy): Eukaryota > Metazoa > Arthropoda > Arachnida > Araneae > Salticidae > Maratus > Maratus speculifer. The sequence goes on along the minus strand of OZ025295.1, from coordinate 129,726,579 downwards.
TTTTGATTACCAGATACATATAGCATGCTATAATAATACGTTATTTATTTATTTCAAAATGAAAAAAAAGGAATAAACGAAACATTTTCTGATATTAAAAAAAGAAATAACAATCAATAAATGATAATATTTTTAGAACAAACAATTTATTATAACATTTATATGACAACCAGCATGTTAGGCAACTGAAAGCCATTTTGGCACCAATTAGGTACCTCGGTGTGTATAGGGGATATATGTGCCATATTTATTTGTAAAACTGAGTATGAACGTTTACCAAGTGTGTTTTCATAGTCCCTTATATTTTTTTGCAACACAACGCACATTTCGAAGCCAAAACTGCACAAAAAAAAAAAATCAATATTTGCAGTATTTTTTTTTCCGTTTTTAATGTAATGCTCATTTTGTAATCAGTAGGCTCGATAATCAGACCTCGTTTTTTTGCTTTAAAAGATGATATTTCATACGACGTCTTTTTTGGATTCGTCGTTTTTCCATATTTGATAGTATGCGTCTACTCGTTTTGTAATTTTTTTTTTGTAACTTTCTTCTTTATTAACAGCGACATTTGGATTTCCTATTTAAATACAAATTCTTTTAAATACAAAGAATTTTGTTAAAATAAATAAATAAATGAAATGCGGACATCTATTGCTCAAAGCACAAAATTTTTTCTATTGAGTTAATAAAAATCAGTAAAAACATAATTTTTATGATAATAAAAAGGTGACTTATGTAATAACAGGGTCATATATTATGTACGTTATGAATTAAGCATGAATATTTCTCCACCATTTATAAATAATAATAATAATAAAATAAAATGCGGACAGACCAAAGTTTATATTTGACTGAAAACAACAACCATTTTCTAAATGCTTTAAAAATGGCCATTGAAAAGTGATATTTCAAAAGTATTATGAAATTAGTTAAAAACCATTTATTTTAAACTAAATGAATAAAAGATTTATATTTTTAATGAAATAAATGGGATTTGAAAAATTATTGGAAATTTATCACCATAGATGTATCAATATTACAATCAGTACCTTATATGCAAAATGGAACAATTAGCAATACTTTTTGTACCCGAAAAATGGTCGTTGTTTTTTTTTTTTTTTTTTTTTAGGTTAAAAAGTAGATTACGAAATATTCCTATACAGAGATGCCAAGGCCCCGCTTATTGCATAGCAGAATTTTCTTTTAGGAAAAGTTACTTTTTAAATCAGCAGAATGTTCCAATTTAATAAAACATTTTCTGTATTAAAATACCGGTATCCAGGGGCACGGATACCACAAGCGCATCAGATTTGACGCCATTTTTTTCAAAGCCCGTTTGGCGGAAACTCCGTTTTCAAATAACGTTTACATACACATTTTTAAATTATTTTCTATTTTCAAAAAGAACTTACAGTAAATAAAAAAAAATAATAATTAATAATTATAAAAAGAAATATTTTTTAATTAAAAAAAGGAAATGAAAGTAAATAAACATTTTATGAGTAAATAAACAAATAATAAATAAATAAAGCCGGATTACCATCTCAGGTAAAATAATGCCATTTTGACGCCAATTATGTAACTTGGTGCATATGTGACATCTTTTCCCATTTTCCATCCATTTCCTGTTGGCATACAACTTTGAAATTTGGAATATGTATGCATACCTGGGAGCAATACTGGAATTAGACATTCATTTTTTTTATTATTATTCGATCCAAAAAGGGGCAACGGGGGCTATTTTTTAAAGATTTATACAATTTATACTGCATAAAGAGCCACTTACCTATTTTTATATACAAGAAGAAGTAAGTGGGATGTAAAAACAATTATATACATAAATGAAATACTTGAGATAATATACTAGAGATATAAGCACCGGGTTTGGCGAGATTTTTTATGTCAATTAGGCGAAAACATCGTTTTGATTACCAGATACATATAGCATGCTATAATAATACGTTATTTATTTATTTCAAAATGAAAAAAAAGGAATAAACGAAACATTTTCTGATATTAAAAAAAGAAATAACAATCAATAAATGATAATATTTTTAGAACAAACAATTTATTATAACATTTATATGACAACCAGCATGTTAGGCAACTGAAAGCCATTTTGGCACCAATTAGGTACCTCGGTGTGTATAGGGGATATATGTGCCATATTTATTTGTAAAACTGAGTATGAACGTCTACCAAGTGTGTTTTCATAGTCCCTTATATTTTTTTGCAACACAACGCACATTTCGAAGCCAAAACTGCACAAAAAAAAAAAAAAAAAAAATCAATATTTGCAGTATTTTTTTTTTCCGTTTTTAATGTAATGCTCATTTTGTAATCAGTAGGCTCGATAATCAGACCTCGTTTTTTTGCTTTAAAAGATGATATTTCATACGACGTCTTTTTTGGATTCGTCGTTTTTCCATATTTGATAGTATGCGTCTACTCGTTTTGTAATTTTTTTTTTTTTGTAACTTTCTTCTTTATTAACAGCGACATTTGGATTTCCTATTTAAATACAAATTCTTTTAAATACAAAGAATTTTGTTAAAATAAATAAATAAATGAAATGCGGACATCTATTGCTCAAAGCACAAAATTTTTTCTATTGAGTTAATAAAAATCAGTAAAAACATAATTTTTATGATAATAAAAAGGTGACTTATGTAATAACAGGGTCATATATTATGTACGTTATGAATTAAGCATGAATATTTCTCCACCATTTATAAATAATAATAATAATAAAATAAAATGCGGACAGACCAAAGTTTATATTTGACTGAAAACAACAACCATTTTCTAAATGCTTTAAAAATGGCCATTGAAAAGTGATATTTCAAAAGTATTATGAAATTAGTTAAAAACCATTTATTTTAAACTAAATGAATAAAAGATTTATATTTTTAATGAAATAAATGGGATTTGAAAAATTATTGGAAATTTATCACCATAGATGTATCAATATTACAATCAGTACCTTATATGCAAAATGGAACAATTAGCAATACTTTTTGTACCCGAAAAATGGTCGTTGTTTTTTTTTTTTTTTTTTTTTAGGTTAAAAAGTAGATTACGAAATATTCCTATACAGAGATGCCAAGGCCCCGCTTATTGCATAGCAGAATTTTCTTTTAGGAAAAGTTACTTTTTAAATCAGCAGAATGTTCCAATTTAATAAAACATTTTCTGTATTAAAATACCGGTATCCAAAATGCCGGAGACTTCGCTATTATATGGACTTAGGCGCTTTCATAAAAAGTTTGCCGTAATTCGGGCTTAAGAAAGTGCATTTTTCACTGAATAATACAAATAAATGAAAAGTGAATACTAAGAAATACTAATAAAAAAAAAATGAAGCATTATATTGATCTATGTATATTTAAAAATGCATCTGCAAGCACTAATTAGATAATTTATGTGTATATAATAAGAGATAAATAGCTTTTGATTCTGTATTTCTATGCTATAAAGCATTAACGTTTGTGTGTTTTTCGTTATCATTGGAAGTACCTAGCCGATTTAAAAAATAATGTGGGCAAAAAAATGTTGGTAACCATCTTTGCCGCAAAATATACTATATTTTGCGTAGGAACAATAATCACCATCAATGTACGAGTAAAAAAAGTTCTAAAATTGAGAATTATTTGATGTTGATATGAATAAAACTTTAAAATCTTTTTTTTTTTTATTGGTGGGCAACTTTTAAGATATAATATTCTCGTTATGAACGATTTCTAAAACATTCGACAATATTATTTCACAAATTAAACATTTTTTTTTTCTAGAAAAAGTTAAACCCAATTTATTGAGAATACTGCAATTTCTAGGATACTGTTGGGGTCAGAAACTATAACTTTGGCATCACAGTAACTTATAAGATGTAAGTGCTCGTTTAGGACAAATTTTTAAAAAAGGATTCCTTAACTCTTATTGACAACCTCATGGCATCCGTGGCAAACAGATATTCAACATTATAAACTATTCGGGCGGATTTCACACCATATAAAATACACTCCATTCTCTTCAAACATAATAGTTTATGTTAATCATAGTTTCTCAAATCGGTGTGAAGCTTCTGTTTATGCTCATGACATCATTTCATAGAGTTATATTTCCAATATAGGAAAATTTAGTGTTTTATTTTCTGTATTACTTTTAACATTTTGCATATTTCCAATTTTATATCCATGCATGGTTTGCTTTTCTTTTATAAAAATTGTACATGCAACTTTATATATAAGCTTTTGTAATTCTATGATTCAATATGCTTATTTTCATCATATTTTATCACAATGAATGACCAATTAAAGGTAACATCTCATTTTCTTTTCTTATCGAAAGTTATTAAATGTGTATTCTCAGCAATATCGCTCAGACTAATCCCTCTGAGGGAAGTCCTAGTAAAGGAATTGTTTTGAGTATCTCCGTAAACGAATTATAAATGCTAGACATCCATTTTTGAATAGAAAAAGTTCCATAGTAAATCCCTTTAGAATACAAAAAAAAAAAAAAAAAAAAAAAAAAAAAAATCTAAGTACGGTATTATTATCGTATGTAAGTCAACCCTCCCCCTTATTCAATTGAATATTAAACCCTGCTTAAATTTAATGAAATATCATTCACCTAACTCTAATTAAACTATTATAAAAAGTATGTTGTAAATTAAATAACCACTCAAATTCTCCAAAGGAAAACTAATCCGCATAATGCATGTGAAGTTCTAAGGGCATAAGTGACGTCCATTAACAATTTAATAGCGTTTAAGCTTTGATTAAATAAAAGAATAAATACCAAACATATTCAGCTTTTATGAGAGTGAACGTTTTCTTCTTAAATTCTTTTTTATGTAACATATTAACTGACTTTTACAATATTTTCCTTTGAATTACTTACATGTATTTTTTTAATTTTCTCTTATTTTTAATGGGGAAAAAATAAGACGGACTTTCAAATCTCCTTTTTACTTCGTTTTATTTTAGCAGTGAATTCCATTACTTTTTGCGAAATGTTTTATGTTTTGTCATTATAGTTATTGTTTTATTTTCTAAAGATTATTTTTTATGTAAAGCCAATTTTTAATATTATGGAAACTTTTTGTCTGTTTAAGTTTTAGTATTTAAAAATACTGATTAGATGATGTTTTTAGAAGTAATGGAAGTATTGAGGTTTTTAGTTATAGTTGAAAATAATTTTTAAAAGGTTTTTTCTTTTGTTTCATAAATAAATATTAAAGCAGTGTAACGTAGCGAGAAACTATTTTTTTTTTTTCGTAAGTCATTATGTATTTATTTTTTATTTTTACCCCGCAATGATTGATGCTTTGACTTATATACTTTACAGGAAGCATGACTGCACCTCATAGAGTCACATTTATTAATTAATTTATTTATTTTTGAAATAAAGTAATAATATTAAAATACACTGCGAACGATTTTTTCTTATACTCGGTATTGTAAAGGAATTGTTTTGAATGTCTCTGTAAACGAACTATAAATGCTACATACTAAACGTTGAATAGGAAACATGCTATGGTAAATCTCTATAGAATACATCAACATCAAAGAAATCGAAATATCTTATTATACATGCACTGTAAAAACAAATTCCTTGAAAAAAAGGAAAAGGTGTTGACATCAAAGTTGCGATATTTTTTTCCTTTTTTCACGTAAAATTTATTCTTATGACTTTTCCGTTTTTGAAATTGAAAAGTTCTTTTTTGGAAAATCAACCGTTTTGGAAGCCGAAATGTTCCGTTCAGGAAAACAAAATAACCGATTTCGGAAACTAAATTACCCGGTTTTGGAAACTGGAATATCCCTTTTTGTAAACCAAAATGTTGTGTTGCAAAAACTGAGATGTTCCGTCTTAGTAATTGAAATGCTCCGTGTTAGAAATTGAAATGTTCCGTCTAAGAAACTAAAATGTTCCGTTTTAGAAACTGATGCTTTCAATTTTAAGCCTTTTTTCCCGTTTTTCAAATTGGTATCGTTTTAAACTGTATCCGTTTTGTAAACTGTAACAAAGGCATTTTTGTATTTTAAGTGATTCAGTGATGTCATTGATCTAACATTTGTGGCATGAAAGCAACATCTGTACTTTATGCAACTTTAACTTTCTGAAGCATCTGTGGCATTCCGGGTCTACAGTTAGCTGTGGTTTGCGAATTTTATGCAAATTTCTAGTCCAGTCTCTTCAGACTGCAAAGTATAAAAGCTAGGAGTGCGTTTTGCAAAGAAGAGATTGTAGTAGATCTCCTGCCCTTAGGTGTTTTAGACCAGTTTAGACCAGTTAAACTTCAGCTTTAATGCTGAAGTTTTGAAGCCACTTTAAAAATATTTAAGGATTATATTTCTTGTGGTCGTGGATGTAGCGTTCAAAGGAAGAGTAGAGGGAACCGTGGTAAGATATTTTTATAAGTAATGGTAAAATTGATTTGTTTTTGTAAATAAAGAGATCCTGAACAGCCACGGGCTGTCATTCTAAAGATAGCTAGGAAAGTTCCTCACGTTTTGCAGAAGGCAAAAGAAAATGCCGTAGAAATATTTGAAAGAGATTTGCGAGTAGAATCGTTGTCCTTTATAGTAATTATATGTTCTCAGCGTGAAGTCATTCTAAATTTTCGAATCTAGCTCCACTCCTTCAAGCCAATTACAGTTTAAATAAAAGTGTTTTAGCGATAAAGATTGACTATGCACTGTTAAAACTAATGGTGACACATTGTACCTTTTAGGGGTGAAAGGCTTGTCTCACTGGTGACACCCCTAAAGGAGCCACAGTGACACCTTTAATTATGGTGAAAAGATGGCCCCCTTAATCCAGAGTATCCAATAAATAAAATTAAAAAATATACAAACCGACTTTTGGCCGTCGAAGGATTCGAACTCACAACGTCTGATTACAAGCTCAGCGTTCTAACCGCTCGGCCATCGAGCTCACCTTCATTCACTCATAGCCATAGATTTTACTTGCCGTCACAGAAAACAGAAAGGCACACGCCACAGCGCATGCGCATGGTTCCAGTCAGCCGATGAGGGGCCACATTGCTGCCAGTACGAAGTGTATGGCACCTTATTTAGCTCCAATCACCCAGTAAGAGACCTGTCGGCACTGCAACCACATATCCAAGCCCCTATTGCACCCTAGGGTTCCAAATGCCCCGGGTTCCAATGGACCCTAGGGCCTTTTCACCTCCGGGTACCAAATGGCACCGGTTTGTCACCTTCACTTTTAACAGTGTGTCTTCACTTGAACATGGCGGTGTAGCTGGGGCCGTCACGATGTTTATAAATTTTTATGAGAACATGTTGAGAAATAAAAACAAGTTCCTATCTTGTTAAATTGTTTTTAAATAGCTTTTTATATTTTACTCGTTGACTTTCTTTCCTACAAAAAAAATGCTAAATTAGATATTTTTCCCTTTAAAATGTCTAAAAATAAATAATTATTTCTATTAAAAACCTTAAGAACATAAAGATCACTGAATATGTACAAAGTTAAATTGCTATTAATTGTAAAAATAAATGTAAAAAAATAAAATATGTTTGCTTAAATATTTTCTTTGGTAAATTATCTGGATTTACGATAAATGAGCATGAAAGCCCTTTATAGCCTATCAAGTTTTTAATTAACCTCACTTATAACCAAGGATTATAATGATTGATGCTAATTAGTTTTCTTCCTATCCTTTTCCAACTTGTCAAATATGTATTTTTTATAAACTTTAATAACTACATGCATAAAAAATAATATCTATGTCTAAAAAAAAGAATAACAATGAACAAAGGGATCAAACAAATAAGATAACAAATATTGTATTAAGGATAAATTCCAGAAACCTCTCCCAATGTATCCCCAAATATTTCTAAAAGCATTCCCTAAAGCATTCTCCAAAATTTCTTTAATTATAGAAATAAAATGTATTGATAAAAAACATAAATAAACTTTCAGGGGATAAACTTATACAGGGTGATTCAGCTCGTCGGTGACAAACTTTAAGGATCGATAGAGCACACCTAGACGAACATTTTTGAATAGGGAATGTAGGGTCCCTGACGCGATGGTAAGGCGCTAGGCGCTTTCGAAAATTTGGGTGCCGAAATTCGAAACGTCATAAAAACTAGGGAAATGGTTAGATTTTCTTGCTTGTTGCGTCGAAATGATTCTGTTTGTTTAGACTTTCTTCAGTACCAATTTGATAAGCGTATCTCTTAAAACATGGATAGGGGGCGCTGCAGACTTTGGAGAGCTAGACAACAACTTTAAGCCCGTTATTTTGATAATTTAACACATGCTCGCCAAAGTTTATACTCTAACTTAAAGTTTGAACCCAAAAGTAGAGCCCTGCAAAAAGCGTAAGAGCCGGAATAAAATGTCAAAGTACAGGGTGGTCGAAACTCGAAGGCTCCTAAGAGATAAACAAACAGATTTCTTGACTTATGGCATGCATTTTCATGATTCTGTTTGCTGGGGCTCTCTGAAACTCAGTTGAACGGTACAAAAAGAAACATCGATAGGGGGCGCTTTGGGCAAAAAACATAATTCGTTGACATTTCGGACGCTAACTGGAAACGGGGCGCTACGATCAGTTAGTAATAATGAAAACACATTTTCTACCTCTGCTCAACACTTCTGAATAAATTTAGACCAAAAACATCAATGATACTGGAAATTTATTTACAAAAAATAACACTACAGAAGATGCTCGAAATTTCGACCTTGGGCCATGATGCAGGCTTCGCACCTCCGTCGCATTGAGGAGTGTGTGTTTCCAACAATGCCAGGAGTATCTCTGATCTGCCCTGCAGCTGCCACAATGCGCGCCACAAGTTCTTCAGCACTGCTGACAGGTGTATGGTATACCTCGGCCTTCAGGTAACCCCAAAGGAAGAAATCCAAGCAGGTGAGGTCTGGTGATCGGGCAGGCCAGTGAACTGGACCCCCACGCCCGATCCACCGCTGGCCATACCTTGCGTTTAGATGGAGACGCACGTCGTTCGTGTAATGGGCCGGAGCTCCATCGTGCTGGAACCACATCTGGCGACGCGAACCTTCGGGTACGTGCGCCTCCTCCAGAAGCTGCGGCAGCACTTGATCCAGGAAAATCAGGTAATTTCCACCTGTCAGCCGTTCAGGTAACAAATAAGGGCCAATGAGGTAATCCCCCAGAATGCCGGCCCACACATTTACTGAGAAACGCTCCTGGGCTGCTCGGCTTCTGGTTTCATATGGATTTTCATCACACCACACATGACTGTTGTGGGCGTTCCACATTCCCTCCCGGCTGAAGGTGGACTCGTCCGTAAACAAAATGCTGTTTACAAAACGGGGATCCCTGGATCTCATCGCCAAGTACCATCTTGAGAATTCCACTCGAGGACCAAAATCCTGCTCTCTGAGCATCTGCACCCGCTGGATGTGGTAGGGGTGCAGATTCCGGGAACGTAAGATGCGCCACGCAGTTGCTTGCGAAATGCCAACATGTCTGGCGATATCTCTCGTGCTAAGACCTGGGTTGTCCTCAACCAGGTTAAGCACAGCCTCTTCGTTGTCGGGGGTGCTCACTGATCGCTCCCGTTCAGGCCTGCCTCCGTCGAAAGATCCCGTTGTGGACAACCTCTGGTGTACTCGAGCGAAGAAGGCATGGCAGGGGATTTGCCTGTTGGGGTAACGCTCGGCGTACAACCGCTGAGCGGCTCGTCCATTACAACCAGCAGCGCCATACGCCAAATGCATGTCAGCCAATTCAGAGTTTGTGTACCGTTCCATCCTACTACCGATCTGCAGACAAGTAACCCGAAGCTTAAGTAGGTACTGCACGTTCAAAAGACGTGTCTGTGCATACAACTACGTCATCTCGCGTTGTCGTCTACGCATTACGTATCTTTTGCATATCGATATGGTACGATATCTTTTGCATAAATCAGCAAAAAGCACCTTATGTAAATTTTATTGCGCGCATTGTGCATGATTGAAACCAGCTATGTTTGTTAAAAAAAACAAACAAACTGCAGTTTTAATAGCTTCTTATGATAAGTAAATTACTCTCTTGTTTTGTTTCTAACTGATCGTAGCGCCCCGTTTCCAGTTAGCGTCCGAAATGTCAACGAATTATGTTTTTTGCCCAAAGCGCCCCCTATCGATGTTTCTTTTTGTACCGTTCAACTGAGTTTCAGAGAGCCCCAGCAAACAGAATCATGAAAATGCATGCCATAAGTCAAGAAATCTGTTTGTTTATCTCTTAGGAGCCTTCGAGTTTCGACCACCCTGTACTTTGACATTTTATTCCGGCTCTTACGCTTTTTGCAGGGCTCTACTTTTGGGTTCAAACTTTAAGTTAGAGTATAAACTTTGGCGAGCATGTGTTAAATTATCAAAATAACGGGCTTAAAGTTGTTGTCTAGCTCTCCAAAGTCTGCAGCGCCCCCTATCCATGTTTTAAGAGATACGCTTATCAAATTGGTACTGAAGAAAGTCTAAACAAACAGAATCATTTCGACGCAACAAGCAAGAAAATCTAACCATTTCCCTAGTTTTTATGACGTTTCGAATTTCGGCACCCAAATTTTCGAAAGCGCCTAGCGCCTTACCATCGCGTCAGGGACCCTACATTCCCTATTCAAAAATGTTCGTCTAGGTGTGCTCTATCGATCCTTAAAGTTTGTCACCGACGAGCTGAATCACCCTGTATAAGGTACCCTGGGGTAATAACGCCACGTTAAGGTTCTAGCAATTTTCACGGCTCAGTTTTAGTTTGTATTTTTCAAACAAATGTATGATTTGATACAGCAACTCATTGACTATCTATATAAAAAAAATAGTTTAACAGATATGAATACATAAAATGTAATGGCGTGATTTCTTGACCAATGCTATTTTGCGTTATTACCCACCTATATGGGTAATAACGCCATGCAAACAAAACTATGAAATAAGTTGGAATAATTGCATGTAGATTGCCCAATTCTAAAAATACAAACTCTCAGCTCTAGAAATTGACAAATTGCATCCTAAGCTATTGAAAATGTTCATTTTTTTGTGAAAGTGTAAGAAAAATAAAGGTGTGATGTGGGGAGGGGGGGAATGAGTCAAAAGATTATCAGACCGTGAGCTTCTTTTTGCTTAAAAACCCGCTTAAATAGAATTATTAAAAACATTGCGCAGTTTTAACTGTGTTTATTTAAATCAGTATTTAGGATATAGCTCGGCCACTGTATGGAATCAACCGGGGTAAAAATTGCAAGGATTGGCGTTATTACCCCATTATAGTTATTGCGCTGTACATTTTAAATTACAAATTATCTCGAGAAGATATCCAAAATCTTCAACAACATTTTGAAAGGCCATGAAATGTACTACAAATTTACGTAATTAACAAAGTATTTCCGGATAAAAAAAATAGTCTTCACATCACAAGACGTATCTCGCAAATTTTAGATCAAGCGTTAATTTTAGCTGCTTGTAAAAACAATAAGACCTAAAAATGAAGCAAATTAACTTGAAGCTGTTTTTTGCAATTTATATGACTCAAAACCCTTCTGCGCAAAACACATGAGTGTCATTTACCAAATTATTTCATAATTATGCAAAATATTAGCACTTGGCGTTATTACTCCGTCTGGCGTTATTACCCCAGGGTATCTTATATAACGAAATCATGGGTTTTCAATTCTTTTGGAATCGCATGGAGCTTTTAAAAATGAAAATTTCTTGTGTGTCATTCCGCTTAAATTATTTATTTTTATGTAAAATTTATATAATTTATTACAAAATATGTACTATATGTATTTAGTAAGTAAATAAACATTTGAAAAATAATCTAACTAAAATATCTCCTGGGAGATTGAGAGGCAAATTGCAGTTTATGTTGTTCATAAAAAAAAACTTACATTTTATAAATAAAAGTAGCTTCGGTTGTGATATTAAACAGCATTTTTAGATACGTCTTGAAAATTCATTACATATCTCCCACTGGACATATAAAAAGTAGTTACAGTTTATAGTCGTAACTTGAGTGCTATTAACAAGAATAATAATGTTCAAGCCCTATGTTTAACATGTTAGGAATAACAAGATTTAGATTCTCATAAATTTTATGTAAGATTTTAAAAATATACAATAATCATCTTAAAAAGTAAAATATTAAACAGTCAAAATATGTTAAAATATATTTTACTTTATTATATTTTTATGGATTATCGAATATTCTTACATGTTAAACTCTGAGAAATACTTAAATTATTGATTTTAGCTACTATTTTGGCCACACGTGTTTTGTATTAAGGCGTGTTTTTTCCAGCGTGTTTAATACATTATCTAAAAAAGTATTTTTATACACACATTGACATTAGAATGTGATTGTAAATTAGAAATTGAACCTAAACATTCATTGTTTTTCTTTTTATTTATTTTTTAACTCTTCACGACATGTACAACTTCATAAATGGAAAATCTATCTTTAATGATTTTTTATGTACATGTTTAACTAAATAAATGAAGTAAATCGTGAGCGGTTTTTTTTCTTGTATTCATTAAACAAAAAAAAAAAAAAAAAAAAAAAAAAAAAAAAAAAAAAAGATTCACATTGTAAAAATCTTTTTCGGTAAATGTAACCAACGGAAATATTTCTTTAAAAAAGATGTTTTACTAATCAATTAATTCTAATAAACAAATTAAGCATAAAAATTAAATTTTAATGTAATTAATAAATCTAAAAGTATTATACAATTAGTTAAAGAACACTAGTAGATAATCTACTCTTATTCAACACTAAAATTATTCTAAAGTCACCAACAAACTTGTTCCGAAAGCGTATAAAGGGCCGTTTAATTACGTTACATGGATACAGAAACCTGTATTCAGAGCTTGAAATTTTGGAAATTGCTTTGAACAATTAGATTATACTAGTTACAAGTACGACAGAAATTATTCTAATACTACAGGGAATGAAGATAATTACGACTAAATTTTCAATATAATGTCAGGAGATGTTTCTTCATAAGATTCTACTAACTATGCTGAAAAGATAAATTGCGGAATTATGTAATTTTGCAATTTAAACTGATATAATTTGTGTGATATTATTCATCAGTGTAACGTAACACCAGTTATATCGGTTAAATTATTCCAATAATTTTATGGAATATCGACCCTCACCCCATTTTTTATATAGTGTATATAAGATCAAATTAGATATATTTTTTCTGATTAACAAATTTGAAATTATTATTATAATAACAAAATTTAAATCTATTAATGCTACTCAAAATTTTAAAAAAATTGAAAATTGACTTTTGCGAAACAATTTCATGAGCAGAACGTGTTTTTACTTCCAATATTCAAATTAATATGAAAAATAATTATAAATATTTTTCTTGTTCTCTAAACTGTAGTTATTCATTTTAGAGCAAAATAATATTTTGGGGAAATTTATTTTTTGTTTCATGCTATGTAAATATTTTTAAAATATGATAAAAGCATAATTTATGTTTAGCAAGTTTATTTGTGAAGTTGTTGGTATTGGTTCGAGTTTTTGTTCAATGTAATGTTACAAATGTCTTAATGAAGAATTTAACACATTTTTCTTTTACATATAGACCGGGAGGCGGCAGCACAGACAATCACCTCATCAAGTTCACGGATGAAAATCAAGGATTAGTTGAATCTCAATTCGCATATTAAAACGCAATCGGTCTGCCAAGTCATACCTTGGAAGAAAACACCTAAAATATTAGTAATATTAATATTCATTTTATTTTAATTCGAAATTTTTTCTATTTATAATATTTACGTGTTAATATTTTTCGATTATAGTTCGTAATTATGTAAATACGTAGCACCTATTATTGTTGTTCAGTCCGTCCGCATATAACAACGCAAAAACTACCCAACCAAATCGTTTGAAATTTAAAATATATAATTACTACATAATTTTGTCATTTGAAATTTTATGAAAATCGGATGCATAGATCAATTACAGAGTCGATCAAAAGTATTCCGTTAGATTACGGCCAATGGGGAAAATCATTTCAAATGCATTTTAATCGTTTGAAATTTAAAATACATAATTATTACATAATATTGTCGAGTTATTTCAAATTTTATCAAAATCGGATGCATAGTTCAATTACAGGGACAATCAAAATTATTCCATTACATTACGGTGAATGGGGAAAATGTTTCAAATGCATTTTAATGGTGTTACGCTCATTCGAACATAATAAAATTGATATGTATCTATAAAGTACATATTATAATATACATTTTGTACAATCTGTGATGAGAAGAACATTTGTTATTGATTTACAAGGCCACGCAAAAGTATTCCATTACATAATGATATAGGGGAACTTTGTTTGGTACACATTTTAATTGTAATTAACTATTTACAATTTTATGAGATTGATATATGAGAGTGGTATTTTAAAAACTTCGTTATCGTACGAACGCGCTTTATTTGCTACGCTTCACGTACAATTTCCAACTTGTTTTAATTTGGAGGAACTTTTATTCTTTGAGCTCTTTTAATCGTTGGTAACAGGTTAAAATAGTTTTCTTTTCTAAAATATATAAAAAATATCTCTCGAAATGCTGAAAATTTTTAACGTAAAATAGAAGTAATTCTAAAAAAATGAGTCAAATTATAAAAATAAATGAAGTCTGCGCACTGGGACATTCTAATGTAAAAAATAACCTAAAATTAATTAAATTCCCATGAATAATTTTTGCACGTATAAAACTTTTTAATGGAACAATTTTTATCAAATTTAACATGAAATATCTTTTAAAATAATTATTTGATTTAAAAATTGTCTGCACCAGCGTATTTTTCAAACATTTATGTATAATACTACCAATTTTCATATTTTTGTGTGCAATAGCTCTCTTAATATTAACGATGAAAGACCTGCGGTCAGAAAAATTCATTGACAACGGCGATGACAGAGGGAGTTACTTTTATTTTAGAATAGACAGAAACTCTTACAATACCATTTAAAAAATTACTTTCATCTACATAAGACTATGATTTTTTAATTTCGAATTAAATCAGCACATCTTCTTCAAATATAGTTTAAAGGGTTTTTTATCTATAAAGATAAAATATCCTTTTTAATAAAAGATGACATCCTATAAAAGAAAAATGCGCTTTAAGTAATAGGTTAAAGTTAACTTTATTATTTTAATCCTCAAAATATGTTTGAATTAAATTTTTGCTGACTTGTGAAAGCTAAAATTTTAAATAAAACTGATGTATCAGCTATTTGGTATCTGAAAGTGAATATAAATATATGAATGGATGAAAATTATGTTGTGACAGAAAGTTTCATGTATTAATTATTTTTTAAATAACGCTAAATTAAACTCTTTTTTTACTCTGCTTCATTTAAAAGATAGTACTACTAATAAAAGAAATATTACAGCTTACAGTAATAATTTTGTTAGTTTAAACATGCTGACAGATTTAATATATAAGCTTCATTTTGTACAAATAAAATTTATAATAATTTGATTTTTATGCATTTTCAGCATTTTTTGTCATTAAAAACGGAAAAACGATTTTAATCCAAATGTCCCAAGTCAAAAAAAAAAAAAATTTCACATTAGTGTGTTGTTTAATTAACATTAGATATTCCTTGGAATACCTTGAAGGAGCTAATAAAATTCGGGGTGGCAGTTTGCACCAAGACCACTTAAATCGGAAATCCAACTTTTTTCGTAGCAAATATTAGTAAGTATCCTCTACTTGAGTAATTATAGTTCATTTTAATATTTTGTTTGTATTTATTAGGTTTAATATTTTATAATATGTCATGCAATGCTAGATGAATTCAGACTACGTGCTTATAGGTACTGCGATTATTGTCTCCAAGATTTACCATGGTTGAATTTGCATCTCGAAGCTTTATTGGAAAAAAACTCTTTATTGCAACCCTCAATACAATGATGAACTACTTATTTCATTCCTTCGAGCGCAATTCGTACAGATGGGATCGAAGCTGTAGGCGAAATTTATGATCTCCTCCTACCGTAGGCGCAATTGATGTACACTTAAAATTAAACCATCTCGAAGATTTTTTTCATTCGATAAAAGAGGGGAAAAGGCTTTCTTGTATAATCATCTCCAAAAATGTTGTACTACAGTTTTACAATCAAAGCCAATAGATTTTCTCTTACATTTCTGTTTTTCTCTAAATGATTATTTAAAAAAGTTAAGAAGTCAAAAACATTTAATATTGAAGTCATCTTCAAACATCAAATTATATTATATTTTGTGATAAATAGCTGATCTCTGCTAGTAAATTTATAGCCTATAACACTGTCTAAATACCTTATTTCTGACTAAAAAATATTTTACTTAAATATATAATGCTAAATATAATACGTATACATCTTATAGTAATAAAATAGCAAATTGCTCTGTGTGTCTGCAATGGCTAGCAAAAAACTACAGCACATAGAAAGCTCAATTTTTTGATGAAGATTCTCCTAGGTCTCTTCTAATGTACCTGACCCTCAGAATTTCAAAATTTAAAGAATTAGTTAAAAAATTAATTCAAATTCCTAAATTAGAAGAATGGAAAAGTACTCATAATTTAATAGAAGCATTTTTATCAAACTTCAGAATATTTCTTCGAAAACTGGAAGAGAGGGAAAAGGGTTGATGTAAATAGAGGGCTACCATGGCCATAAATGTACTCGGCTTTCTTATAAAGGACTGTATTTTAAATTCTACTGTGCCTAAAAACTTAAAAATTAGACAGCTAAATGCAGAAAAAAAACCACCTTTCAGAAATTCTAAAAATTATTTTCTTACTCCTATAACTAGTATAAAAATTCATTAAAAATCCATTTATAAAATATCATTGAATATAAAAAATAAAATAAATCTCCAAAACTGATAGGAAGCGGTATCGTTAAATGGATAATACATTGCAAAGTTGCAGCAATTAAATTAGAATTTTAAGCTAATAAACTTAAATAATTTAAGTCATAATTATAATACATAAAATTCCTTTAATTTATTGTTTAAACTGTCAGTAAACACCTACAATGTTTTAAATAAAATACTTAAAATATATCTCCGAAATTAATTGAGGTTGTACCGTTAAATTTATAATTATCTAAAAATAATTCCTTATCTCTTCAGATAATTTTTTCAGAAAAGTCTAAAAAATCATGTTTCTGAGAAGAAAAAAAATTACAGCTTAAAATGTAATAGAAAAGATTGTTGAAAAATCATTTAAGATTATGTCTATCCGGAAATTTTATCGGTTGTTGATTGCAGTTATATATATATATATATATTGTAAATATATTTTGTAAGATTAATAAATTATTGATAATTAAAAGTTGAAAATATATGCAATATAAAAAATTTTAATTAAATTCCGCTACACATATATGAAGATGTCGAAATCCAAGCATTTGTTTTCGTAAAACTAAAACATGAAATAAAGATTAGACACAAATTCCTAGTAGTTATTTATCTCTATTGCGATCTAGTTTTATGTCAACACGAACAAAATATACGACGACTTTTGTTAATCAGAAAACTGCAAAAGAAATTTATATTAACTAACCTATTAACTGAATTGGGAGCGGATATAATAGCCAATAATATATTGTACAGAAAATGTTTATACTAGTTAGAAGGAAAAAATATTTTCATTAGATTCAAAGGCGAAAGAATTTAATTATTGAAAGGGATATAATTACTGAAAAATAAAAACTGTAACAAAGGTTGATATTTAAAGTATGCCAAAAATGTGTGAGATATACTGTTCCTCTAAAACTGAATGTATGACACCATTCTGTTCATTGTGTAACTCAAAGAGATATTTCTGTTATTTCTTTTAATTGGTGGTGTGTTTTTAAACAGCTGTAAATTTTTTTCTACTAAAAAGGTGTTTAAAAAGATTTCAATCAAAATAAACTAAAATAATTCTTTTTATACAGATGTGACAATTTTGAAATTCAGACTTTCAGAACTTTGTTTTCATAAAAATAAAACACGAAATAAAAGTTAGACACAAATTTCTAGCAATTATTTATCCCTTTTGCGTTCTAGTTTTATGTTAACACGAACAAAATATACAGCGACTTTTCTTAATCAACAAATTACAAAAGAAATTTATATTAACTATGCCTATTAACTGAAAGTAGAAAGGATTGAATAGACAAGAGTAATAGTATATTGTACGAGAAACGTTTATTCCAATCGGAAGGAAAATAATCTGAGGGGAAAAGATGACAACTCAAAATGCAATAAACAAGATTGTTGAAAAATCATTTAAGAATATGCCTATCTAAAGATTTATTTGTTGTTAATTTCAGTTATATATTTTTTGTAAATTTATTTTGTAAAATTTACTCATTAATGATAATTAAAAATATGAAATTTATTAGAAAATATGAATTTTAACTTAACTCCGTTTAACATATTTGAAACTTTTGAAATCCAGGCATTTGTTTTCGTAAAAATAAAATGCGAAATAAAGATTAGATACAAATTCTTCGTAGTTATTAATCTCTGTTGCGATCTTGTTTTATATCAACATGCACAAAATACACGACGACTTTTGTTAATCAGAAAACTACAAAAGAAATTTATATTAACTATGTCTATTAACTGAATGGGGAACGGATAGAATAGCCAAGAGTAATGGTATATTGTACAGAAAATGTTTACGCCAGTTGGAAGGAAACTATATTTTCATTACATCCAAAGGCGAAAGGATGTAATTCATTGAAAATTAAGAGATATAATTCTTGAAAAATAAAACTATAACAAAGTTTGATATTTAAAGTATAGCAAAAATGCATGGCATGTACTGTTCCTCTAAAACTAAATGTACGACTTCATTCCGTCCATAATATAACTAAAAAGAAATATTTCTTTCAGTTGATGGTCTGTTTTAAAAACTTCTGAAATTTTGCTTCTCCTGAAAAGATGTTTAACAAGATTTCAGTCAAAATAAAATGGAAGAATTCTTTTTATACAGATGTGAGAGTTTCGAAATCCAGGCATTTGTTTTCGTAAAAGTAAAACACGAAATAAGGATTAGACATAAATTCTTAGCAGTAATTTACCTCTATTGTTATCAAATTTTATGTCAATACGAACGAAATATACGACGACTTTTGTTAATCAGAAAACTACAAAAGAAATTTATATTAACTGTACCTATTAACTGAATGTGGAACGGATAGAATAGTCAAGAGTAATAGTATATTGTACAGGAAATGTTTATTCCAGTTGGAAGGAAAATATATTTCATTAGATTCTAAGAAGAAGGATGTAATTATTGAAAGCGATATAATTATATTGAGAAGTAAGAGATATAATAATTGAAAAATAAAAAATATGACAAAGGTTGATATTTAAAATTTTTCAATTATTATATTTAAAGTAAGCAAAAAATGTATTACATATAATTTTCCTTTAAAACTGAATGTGTGACTTCATTCGGTTCATAATGTAACTCAAAAGAAATATTTTTGCTATTTCTTTTAGTTGGTGGTCTGTTTTAGAAACGACTGTAATTACTGCTTCACCTGAAAAAGATGTTTAACAAGATTTCAGTCAAATTAAAATGGAAGAATTCTTTTTATACAGATGTGACAGTTTCGAAATCCAGGCATTTGTTTTCGTAAAAGTAAAACACGAAATAAAAATTAGACACAAATTCTTAGCAGTAATTTGTCTCTATTGTTATCAAATTTTATGTCAATACGAACGAAATATACGACGACTTTTGTTAATCAGAAAACTACAAAAGAAATTTGTATTAACTGTACCTATTAACTGAATGTGGAACGGATAGAATAGTCAAGAGTAATAGTATATATTGTACAAGAATTGTTTATTCCAGTTAGAAGGAAAATATATTTCATTAGATTCTAAGAAGAAGGATGTAATTATTGAAAGAGATATAATTATATTGAGAAGTAAGGGATATAATAATTGAAAAATAAAAAATGTAACAAAGGTTGATATTTAAAGAAAGCAAAAAATGTATTACATATAATTTTCCTCTAAAACTGAATGTGTGACTTCATTCGGTCCATAATGTAACTGAAAAGAAATATTTTTGTTATTTCTTTTAGTTGGTGGTCTGTTTTAGAAACGGCTGTAATTACTGCTTCTCCTAAAACAGTGTTTAACAAGATTTCAGTCAAAATAAATAGAAGAATTCTTTTTCGTAAAGAATAAAACACGAAATAAAGATTAGACACATATTCCTACACTCTAAAAAATAAATGTGTAAATTAGCTAATTTTACCCGAATATATGTGTACATTTCTAAAATTACACACCTGTCGTAAAATTTACACATTTTTTTCTGAAATTTACCTGTTTATATGTGTATTTAGGATGTGAAAGTAAGTGTGTAATTTTTTATCAGTTGAAAAACTCAAACAAGTGTGTAAATGTCTAGAAATGCTTGGATTTACACTTATTTATGTGTTAGTCTAATTTAAACTTAATTATAAGTACACACATAAGTGAGTAATTTTTTACAAATGCATACTTGTCATAAAATTTACACATTTTGAACAAAAAATTACCTTTTTTTATGTGTACCTAGCATGTGAAATCAAATGTGCAATTTGTTATCGCTTGATTAACTCATACAGATGTGTAAATGTAGAAAAGTACTTTCATTTACACGAATGAAAGTGTTAATCATAATTAAGGATCAACTGAATCAACGATTTTTAAGATCAAAACAGAAACTGAAACCGAATTTTGGTACTCATCCTATTTTCGGCCGAAAACGAAAACGATAAAAAAAAATTTAAGTGATTAATACATACAAAATGATACAAAATTAGGTCCGTTCGTAATTATGTATGTATATAAGACCGATTGTCGTTGTTCAGTCCATTCATTCGTCTGTCTGTCTGTCCGCATATAATAGAGCAAAAACTATCCAACCGAATCGTTTGAAATTTAAAATATAAAATTGTTCCATAATTTTGTCGAGTTTTTCAAATTTTATGAAAATCGGATGTATAGTTTGATTACAGGGATAATCAAAAGTATTACGTTACATTACCGTCAATGAGAAAAAAATGTTTCAAGTTCATTTTAATGGTGTTACAGCATTCCAAACAGGAAAAAAATTATATACATTTACCGAAGCGTATTAAAATATACATTCGGTGCAATATATGGTGAAAAAACGTTTATTATTCATTTACAGAGCTACACAAAAGAATTCCGTCACATAATGATATATGGGAAAACATTGTTTTCTGCGTATTTCAATCATGTTAAATTAGTTCGTATATAATTAAGTTGATATACGTTGCTCAGTTTTATTGCAAGTTACTTCTTTAATAATAGAAAGCGCTAACAGTATTTACAAGCACTCACAAAAGATTTCGGATACTATACTGCACCAGAACTACTACTCTAAGTTACAGATTTTTGCTAGAAGTGCACTTTTAGTTGTGATACGAGTTTTTAAGTGTAACCATATTTTTGCATATTACTTTGTGTATATAAATGCTGTAATTCATATACAGGGTAACACAAAAGAATCTGTAAGAGTTACAGAGTAAAAATGAAAATAGCAGTGGTTTTCGAATCAGTTACGCATTTTCACGGTATCCCATGATAAGTAATGATTCTAGGTTTGCGATCTTGATTGCGTCCTATTTAAGAAGAGGTCCTATTATTTTCGTGTTACTGAATTGGAGATATATAATCGTATCAAATTTTATATTCATGCATTTTAGCATAAGAATTTAACAGCTAATGTATTAAGCTCAGAATATTTATAAAATTAATTGTAGTACGAACGCAGCTCATTTGCCACGTTTGACGCGCAATTTCCAATTTGTTAATGATGCTACACGCTTTCGAATTTTATACAATCTATATGTATCTAAGAAGTGTATGATAAAATATACGTTCTGCACAATCGGTGGTGCAAAGAATATTCATTATTAATTTCCAGGGCCACACACAAGTATTCCATTACATAATATTATAGGGGAGATACCGTTCGGGGCGCGTTATAATACGATTAAACTATTTCACATTTTATGTACGTTGTTGAGGTTTATTATAAGTTACTTCTTGTATAATACAAAGCAGGGATGTAGTGGAGGGTATACGCGGGTACACGCCGTATACCCTTTGGATTTTTTAAGGAACTCGGTATACCCTCTGTTTCTCAAAAGAGCTACAGTGTATACACTCTAGGGTATACCCTCTGTTTTATGCATATACCCTTTGCTTTTTTTACGACTACACCGCTGACAGAAAGCAGATAGTATTTACAGGGACACACCGAAGATTTCGGCCACTATACTGTATCCGAAATACTGTATCCATTACAGCAAAAACTGAATATTTTTAGAACTTTGTCATAACACAAACGCATCTCATTTGCTACGTTTAAAATGCAATTTCCAGCTTGTTATAAATTAATTATTGACATATAGAATCACATTTCTAACACACAAATATATATATATGCATGTGTATGTATAAGGTTCAAATAAAATGAAAACGTATTCCATGTATTAGTTCTTGAGATAGTGTGCCAACAAAATTTATATCACATAGAGACAGACAGAGTCACAGACATACAAACAAACATTTTATAAAAACATTTTTAACCTTATAAAATATGTAAAATCCATTAAAAACAAGAATTCGAAAATTTTCACGAATCTAGTATTTTTTTCTTGCAAAAATAGAAGAGTGTAAAAATGTTTCAGGTTCAGGTACATATGTCAGTTTATCTTTTACGGTGATTTTTTGTCAACGATCAGCTGTCGTTAACAAAACACACTTCTGCGACACTTATACTTCTGTGGTTTCAAAAAGGAAAAAAAAATATTAAGTCTGCTGTTTTGAACGAACAGGTGATAAACTTGAAAGTTTAGTAATGTAAGCATTTTTTGCTTTATAATTTTTGCATGCGCATATGCCATGTGCAATAGGGAAAACTCGCAGACGATTTTTTAATTAAAGACAGTAAAGTTTATTTGTTGATCTTTGGAATACACAGAGAACGAGAACATTTTGTTTGTAAAAATAGCCGTTTATGTACGTATAGTCCGTCTAAGTTTAAAAATTTAAGCAAAAAATATTACAAGAGTATCGCAAAATTCTGTGTTTCATACAAAATACGTCCAAGAAAGTTTACAAATGCTGTTGGTATGTGTAAAATAGATTCATGCCACTGCTTTTGTAATTAATATTGGACTATTTGTTTTCTACAAATGATTCTATGGATTACCATCAAAAAATGAAGAAATATGTCGATGGAAAATAGGTATGAAAAATATTTTTTCTGTTTGCTTTTCTTTAAATTACAATGATTTTGTTGAAATAAATAAAAATCTATGAATAATCCATATATTTGAAGGAATGAGACTGAAATGTCATAATTATATTGTCTATTTATTTTTTTTTAAATTCTAGAAGCTTTTATTATTTTATTTTGTGAATGATTTTAATGAAAGGAATTTCAAAATATCTATACGATACACAGTATCAGAAAATATATGATTAACCCACGAAAAAAGAAATAAAAGATAAACAGTGCACAAAAATTACAATAATGCATACAACCACAGTTAAAATTCATTAGCTTTTATTCGATATATTTTTTAAATGTTTCGAGATTTTTACGAATTTAGATCTAATAAAACAAGTTTACAAACCAATTTCTAAATTTTATCGCATTCATTTGGATTTTACTTAGGGTGTTAACTATTTTAAAAAGTGGATTTAAGCTAGCGATTAAATCATTATTTTAATCAACAATTTGAAATAAAAATCAATTATTTAAATCAAAATTGATTTAAATCTAATTGTTCTAAATGACACAAACGTATTAAAATCTAATATTAATGTAATTTGGAAAGTGTATTAAAATTAATGTAATTTGGAATACTGTATACAGTACACCAAAATCTGATAAAAAAGCTTTAAATAATTGTTTCTAATCTTAATTTCTGAGTCCTGTGAAACATTAAATACAATAACTTTGTTAAGGCATAAAAGATATTTCATTTAAATATTATATTTAAATCTAAATCTAATATAATTTGTGATGTCATAATTTCCTTTAAGTAATTAAATTGTTTATTCTTTTATATGAAATAAGCATTTAAAGTATGCTAAATTTCGGCTATATATATATATATATATTAGTATGCACATACATTGTGTAAGGTATGATTTATGCTATTAACAGTAATTTTTGTTACTACAAATGCAAAATGAGCTACCAATAATATTTGTTAGTTATGTTGGTTATGCCATATTGAAATTACTTATTTGCTGTTTTTATTAATTCTGTTGATTACTGTTTCATTTTGGCTATTTGTTAAGGCTGCAACACTTTGCCCCTTTTGAAATTAACAAAATGCACCCTACCTTTTAAAAAATAGTGAAATATAGCCAGATCTTTTTTGAAATAAATGCCTCCATACCGCAGTACTTCTAAATATGTGCACCCAAGACTTAACAAAAATGATAGAACTTTATTTCTTGGAAAAAAGCAGGATATTATTAAAACATGTTATTTAATTGTATTTTTCAATTCGTGATTTATAGAAATATTGAAAATTAATGATTTTTATATTTATCATACTAAAAAATTATTTACTTATTTTTATTGCTACTAAGCACATTAGTAATATATTTTCTTATGTAATAGTGCCTTTTTTTTAGAACAAGCATTCTGCCCTTTTTCTTTTTAGAATAAATATGAAATACTGAATTATCGTTTATTAATTTAAGCATTACAATATGCATTATATACCTAATTAAAGATTGTAATCAATTTAAAATTAAATGCAGCAACTGATAATTTTAATAAATGTAAAATCATTATTTTTTAATATAGTTTTACATAATTATTGCAAAATATTAATGTATATAACTTTATAGTATTATATTAATTAATGAAATTACTAATTTACAGTTTTTATAATTTTTGTAGTTACTAAATAATAATTAAATTTTATTGATTAAAGTGCAAAAACATAGATTATGTTAGCAAATAAAAGTCTAATTTTTTAGAAACCTAGAATCTATTAATCTTAGAAACCTAGGCTAAACCTACATCTATTCAATATTTCAATGCTGGAAAAAAAAATCCGATTCAAATAAAAAGAAATGATTTAAATACAAAAATTCGATCTTTATTATTATTGCTTTTTAAATCATGATTTTTTTACACCCTATTTTTACGGAATTTTAAACTAATTTTTGTTGGCCGATCCGACGGGGGAACTGTCTGGTAGGCGGAGTGTTAAAATAAGTTTTGTTATTTATAACTATCCTCCATTCTTGTAAATAAAATATTAATGATAATATACCAAAGTGTGATTTTATTTTATGTATGGTCTGCAATTTTATACTTCATTCACATAAAAAAAAGTTATTAACTGTGTATTCCTACTTTGTTTTTAGCTGTGTCTGGTAAAAATAAGTACGGTTATATGGATTTCTAACAGACAATTATATGGAAAAAAAATTATCACATTTCATTTAAAGCCACTATAGTAAATTCTTATAAATCCGCTTGTATTATTTTATGACGATATCAGAGTGATTTTGGCCCTGGCAACATAGATTCATGGAAAATTGTGCAAAAACTTTCATATAAGACCTGAAAAATAAGCTTTGTTTTCAAAAATGATAATCATAGATAGCAAGAGTTATTATTTTTAAATGTACAATTTTATAAGTAAAAATGTAATTTTCGCAATGAATGATTAAAATTATTTTTTAATAACTAAATTTTTTAAAGTTTGAATTTTGCTTCAGTCAGATCATAATGTAAAGTGAATTACACCTTTGTATCACCGAGTTACATAACTGCGATGTACACTAAAGTCAAAATGACCAGCGAGCATTAAGGGTGCATTCGAAAACATTTTTTTCACCTTCAACAGTTCGAAATTTTCTGATACAATTTCAGACTCACTTTTAGAAGTAAAAACACGAAACTTGCTGATGTGACTTTTAAAGAGATCTATAAGATGTCGTGTGATTTTATTTTTTGTTAAATTCATTAGAATTAGATTTATAAACTATTATTTCCCCAGTATGACTCTTTTTTTCGTTCCCAGATCTCCCGCTTCGGAAAATTCGGTTTAAAACGTTGACTTTAACAGCATTTTTTTGCAATATTTTCTGCATTTATCAAAAAATTGAAAAGCACGGGACCTAATATACTTTCTAAATAAGAGAATTTGCCAGTTTGATGCGCTTGAGAGAAAAAACGAATTTAAAAATAAATCAGAAAAAAGGCAATTTGTATTGAAATACACCCTTAATCGGGGGTCTTATTTATTACTGCTATCATCCATCATAGCATTTTTGCCACATATGTTCTTAAAATTCTCAACATACGACGATACTGAGTTTGATCACATGAGCAGTTTTAGATCATTATTGCTAAAATGAATTTTGAATTTTGATAGCCCAGAACAGATTTTTTTTCAAAGGTAAGTTCATTTATTTTACAATTTAACACTTGAAAATTATAATATGGATGAGAAGTGTGTTATTTTCTGCTTATTACAAATTTGGAAAAAATAATTTATTATTTTTGTGTTTTAAATCATTTCTTCATGTTTAAAATCACATATTGTAACATAAGAGTAAATATTTGCAGTTTTAACATTATATAGCATTTAAAATAATTATTCGGTTTAAATACTATCTATTTCAGCGTGTTTATAATATATTTTGCTATAAAACTTCGAGTTTTTATTATTTTACATGCTATACATTTCTTATTTCATTTTATACCGATGACAAAAGACAGCTTTTCATAGATTTCAATTCATGGTTTTTCGTTTGTGATTTTTAAATTGAAGACTTTTTGTAAGCGTATTGCATTCAAAAACTACAAGAAAAATAAATAAAAACTCTAAAAAAAATGTCATTTGATGTCAGAAGAAATAGTTTTTTTAACCTAGTCCGAAAAATTCAAATGTTTACACCAAATCCAATTACAGACACAGAAGCAATTATAACTTTTTTTCAGATAAATTTTTATAAAATTAAAACGCGTCCCAAACAATGTTTCCTTCTTTACCATAATGTAATGTAATATTTTAGTATGGCCCTGTAAATTAATAAAAACTATTCTCTGTACTACAGATTATACAGAATTTATATTGTAGTATATACTTCATAGATGCAAGTCAATTTCATTATGTTCGAAAACGTGTAACATTATTAAAAGGCACTTGAAACTATTTTTATACATGGGCCGTTATGCAAGGGAACGCTTTTGACTGTCTCTATAATTGAATTATGCATCTCATTTTCATAAAAATTGAAATGACTTGATAAAATTATGCAAGAGTTATGTATTTTAAATTTCAAACAATTCGGATTAAGTAGTTTTTGCGTTGTTATATGCGAACGGACAAATAGACAGACGGACGGATTGAATGACAACTATAGTTATTACGTATTTACATAATTACGATCGCGTACTTAGAAACAAGTCAAGCATACGAATTTGTTCTTCATGTAATTTTGTTTTGCTATTTTAAAAACTTTTTCGCAGTTTACACATCAAAGAATAAGGTAAATCTTTGTACACAAAAACCTATGTATTTTAAATATTACACAAAAATGTATTTTCCATGTTACATAGACATATGTGTAAAAACAGAATATTACACAAAAATCTGTGCATTCTGTACATAACACAAAAACATGTGTATTTTGCATATTACACAACATTGTAGGTATTTTCCTATTGCACAAAAATATATGTAAAAAAAGAGTATTACACATATGTATGTGTAAAAATAGTGCTCAGAAATATGTGTATTTCAGTGCAATTCACACATTAAAGTGTGTATTTCAAGAGTTATCAGATAACTTTTACACATTTGGACTTATCATCAAATTACACATTAAAATGTGTATTCTGAAATTTACACATTTGGCGCAATTTACACACAAATTTACACACATAGACATGTCGTTTTTGTATCATCGATTTACACATTTTTGTGTGTAAATTTACACATTTTTTTTTTTAGAGTGTAGTAAATATTTATCTCTATTGCGATCTAGTTTTATGTAACACGAACAAAATATACGACGACTTTTATTAATCAGAAAACTGCAAAAGAAATTTATATTAACTATATCTATTAACTGAATGTGTAATGGATAGAATAGCTAAGAGTAATAGTGTATTGTACAGGAAACGCTTATGCTAGTTGGAAGGAAAATATATTTTCATTAGATTCAAAAGCGAAAGGATTTAATTATTGAATGGGATACAATTTTATTGAAAAGAAACGGATATAATTATTGAAAAATTAAAAACTGTAATAAAGGTTGATATCTAAAATATGCCAAAAATGGTGCCATGTGCTATTCTTCTAAAATTGAATGTATAACTTCATTTCATCTATAATGTAACATAAAAAAAATTTCTGTTATTTATTTTAATTGGTGTTCTGCTTTAGAAATGGCTGTAATTATTGATTCTCCTGAAAAGGTGTTTATTAAGATTTCAGTCACAATAAATTAGAAGAATTCTTTTTTATACAGATGTGACAATTTTGAAATCCAGTCATTTGTTTTCGTAAAAATAAAACATGAAATAAATATTAAACAAAAAATTCTAGCAGTTATTTATCTCTGTTGCGATCTAGTTTTATGAGAACACGAACAAAATATACGACGCCTTTTGTTAATCAGAAAACTACAAAAAAAAAATTATTTACTATACTTATTAACTGAATGTGGAACGGATAGAACAGCCAATATTAATAGAATATCTTAGCGGAAATGGTTACGCTAGTTGAAAGGAAAATATATTTTCATTACATTCAAAGACAAAATGGTATAATTATTGAAAGGAATATAATTATGCTGAAAAATAAGGGATATGATTATTGAAAAATACAAACTGTAACAAAGGTTGATATATAAAGTATGCCAAAAATATATGACATATGACCCTCTAAAACTTAAAGTATGACTTCATTCGGACCATAATATAATTCAAAAGAAATATTTCTGTTATTTCTTTTAGTTGGTGGTCTGTTTTAGAAACGGCTGTAATTACCGCTTCTCCTAAAAAGACGTTTAACAAGATTTCATTTAAAATAAACTTTTTAAGAATTCTTTATATACAGATGTGACAATTTCTAAATTCAGGCATTTGTTTTCGTAAAAATAAAACAAGAAATAAAGATTAGATACAACTTTCTAGCAGTTATTTTTCTCTATTTCGATCTAGTTTTATGTCAACACGAACAAAATATACAGTGAGTTTTGTTAATCAGATAACTACAAAAGAAATTTATATTAACTGTACCTATTAACTGAATGGGGAACGGATAGAATATCTAAGGGTAATAGTATATTGTGCAGGAAATGTTTATCCCAGTTGAAAGGAAAAAATATCTTGATTAGATTCAAAGAAGAAAGGGTATAATTATATGAAGGGGTTTAATTATATTGAGAAATAAAGAATATAATTATTAAAAAATAAAAACTGAAACAAGATTTTATATTTAAAGTATGCCAAAAATGTATGACATATACTATTCCTCTAAAACTGGATGTATGACTTCATTTCGACTATAATATAATTCAAAAGAAATATTTCTGTTATTTCTTTTAGTTAGTGGTCTGTTTTAGAAACGGCTGTAATTACTGCTTCTCCTAAAAAAGCGTTTAACAAGATTTCAGTCAAAATAAACTATAAGAATTCTTTTTATATCAGATGTGACAATTTCGAAATCAAGGCATTTCTTTTTTTTTTTTTTTAATAAAACCCGAAATAAAGATTACACACAAATTTTTAGCAGTTATTTATCTCTGTTGCGATCCAGTTTTATATAAACATGAACAAAATATACGATGACTTTTGTTAATCAGAAAACTACGAAAGAAATTTATATTAACTATACCTATTAACTGAATTTGGAACGGATAGAATAGCCAAGAATAATAGTATATTTTTCAGTAAATGTTGATGCCAGTTGAAAGGAAAATATGTTTTCATTAAATTCAAAAACGAAAGGATATAATTTTTGAAAGGAATATAATTATATTGCAAAGCAAGGGATATAATTATTAAAAAATAAAAACTGTAACAAAGGTTGATATTTAAAGTATTCCAGAAATGCATGACACATACTGCTCCTCTAAAACTGAATGTATGGCATCATTCCGTCCATAATATAACTAAAAAGCTATATTTCTATTATTTCTTTTAGTTGATGCTATGTTTTATTATAGATTTTCTTAAAAAGCTGTTTAACAAGATTTTGGCCAAAATAAACTAGTAGAATTCTTTTTATACACATGTGACAAAAGAAAAATGTACTACCTCTGACAATAAAGTTAGGTGAATGAATTCAGAACGTCCGATCTGGCAATACTGGGGAAACAAAACGCTGCACCTGCATAGAGGCAAGTGTAGGCCATCTTTCCCGCCGTTGTTCACTTGAGCGTCGTTTATGTTCTGTGTAAGACGTGCTTTACTAAGTGTTTGTTCAGTGTGTTGGTTCTTAACTGAGAACAGGAAAATGAACGAATAAAAGATCAGTTTAAAGTCTGGTTTTAAGCTTTACAAAACACCGAAAGAAATTCATGGGGGATGGTGCAAATTGAACACCTACCATACTCGCCAGATCTCAATCCTCCAGACTTCTTCCTATCTTCCCGACTCAAACTTTCTGTGAAAGAGATTTGACCATATTGCTGATCCAACGAAAAGTGACGAAGCTTTTCAACTTCATCCCAAAAGAAGACTTCTTGCGAATTTCCCAAAACATATATAGAAAATCTCAGCGTTGCATAGTTAGAGGAGATGACTGTTTTGAAGGATGGTATGGTAATTTTCGTTGATATTTCATCTACATTAATGCTGCAGGACTATTCACCGAACTTTATTGTCAGAGGTAGTACATTAATGCATGAAAATATAATATTAGCACAATTGAAAATATGTTATACCAACTTGCAGTTAGCCGCGATTAAGAAAACCTTTATCTTTAGAATTCTTGGAAAGTAATATAGTTTTGAATTTTAAAGAATTTTTTATAAGATCAATACTTTTAAGTACTTTCCAACAAAGTTGAAAAATACTTAAGCTTTTGGTTTGTCTTTCAGTCTGTCCACGATCTAACTCCGATAAATATACTCGGATTTTTATGCAATCGATCACGTTTATTTAGATTCACCAAAGAATATTTGGTAATGCATATGAAGTATCTACGATTAATAGTACATTTACAGAGACACACAGAAGTATTCGATTACCATATGGTATATGGGGGGGGGAATAGTTTAGAGGGTATTTTAATGACATTACGCTTCAGACAAACTTATTAAAACTGATATAAATCACTGAATTTCCCTACAATCACGTTAAAACAGAGCATTCATAGCATATTTTATTAATTTACAGGGAACATAAAAGAAATCAGTTACAATGCTATCTTTGCGTAACAATTGCTGGAGAGTATGTTTGTATGTTTTAAAATTCGGTATGCGCTTTTAAATTTAATTAGTTTTTTGCATATTACTCTTTATATATGAATTCTATACTTCATATATAGGAACTGCGCAAAAGTATTCGCATACCATCCTCCTTATTAAAGGAAAGGGGAATTTTCACCTGAAATATATGTATATTTTAAATGAATTAAATTTTGGAATGCAAATTGTTAATAAGAACAAATCGCTATATCATGTTCAGGATTGCTAAAAAATTCAGGTAATTTTCTGATTGTAGATGAGGACAACTAAAATTCGGCTTTGAAATGCGTTATACATTTCCATATGGTCAAATGAAAGATAATATTTTATTATTTTTTTTTTTTTTTTAAACGGTGCAATTTGGTTACATTAGTCAGAATGTGTTGGAAATTGCTTCATAATCTATGCTTGACGCATGATTTTTTCTTTCTTGTTTTGTTTTCTGCTATTGATTTTAGGAGTAGTTTTTTTTAAACAATATATTAATCAGCAAGCAAAATATCTCAAGCAAAAATATCAGATTTTATAAAATAAATAACAAAATAATGTTAATTTTACCATTAAGGGTAATTTATCATATTTGTTGAACATGAAACTGCTTGCCTGAGAATTGATAGCATCCGGAAAACTATTTTCTGGATTCAGAATATTGTTTAATATACTATTAAAATTACGTATATTTCCGTGTATAAGACGAGAATTTTTGGGTAATTTTTTTGGTTCAAAAATAGCGGGTCGGCTTATATCTGAGTATAAGAAATTGTCAAAAATTTATGTTTTAAAATCAAATAGAAAATGCGGTAAAAAGAAAATACTTTAAAAACAGTTACAAATTTCTATAAAAAATTTAACACTTCATTCTTTTACAAGGAAAAAAGTTAACAATCTTTATTCCTTTTCCAAATCAACATCAGAATTTCCAAGCAACTCATTAAAATTGATTTTTTTATCGGTACATCAGTTTTAATATCTATAGTGTCTAATTCATTATCATCATAATTGCCCTCTTTAGGCAGTATCTTCAGTTCCATTTTTAGATGACTGTTGCAACATTTTTTGAAACATCAGGCTATCTTTTCTTGCGGTAATTTAAGGCAAAAGTAAAATATTTGTTTTTTTATGAGCTATCAAGTCATATAACAGAATGAGAATATCCAATTAAGCAGATTTCACAGCGCGCTCAAGGTAAAATAGGAGACATCAATAATTTCAGAGATCACATTTTTTTTCGATTATCTATGTACGAAAATGTGTTTTTTCGTACATAGTTTTCATTCGTTGAATTTTTGATAACCAATTTTGAACATCGGCTGATAAACGACTTTCCGATTTTGACAACTTTTCTTTGAATAATCGCATACTCGGCTTATATAAGGATCGCTTTATGCACGGACGTATATTGTATTCTGAAACTTTTCCGAAAATCAGCAACAAACGATGTTTTTTTATTTTATTGTGTGTTTATCAGTTTTAATCAAACCATTATATTGAATTTTATTAATTCTCCATTTAACATTTTCAGTTGTGTTACTAAATCAATATATGCAAGAATAACTAAACTAGGTCTTCCCTCAGAGGGATTAGTCTGAGCTATATTGCTTAGAACAGGTTTTAATAATAATATTCTAAAAGTTAAAAAAAATGTTATTTTTAATTGATTATATATTGTCACAACTTCAAATGACAAAAAATTGCAAAGTGAATGGTACAATCACAAAATATTACATAAAAATTCCTATACACAGTTGAAAAAAGGGGAAAACAAACTATATAAAACAGCCATGCATAGGTATAAAATTCGAAGTACGCAATATATTAAAAGTAATACTGATAAAAAAGCATTAAAATGTCTGGTATTGGAATTTTATTTTATTTTAAATGACGTCAAGAACATACACACCAATTTTAGTACCTAAAAGTGGCACAAATCATGATGCCTGAGTAGAATGAGGGATTTTTTTATATGGTGTGTTGTGCCCTTAACCTTCTGGAACCCAAACCGCCTGAGATATTTTAAGTTATTTTAATTTGTATGTCTTAATTCCTACCAGAAAATTAAAATAGCAATATTTGCTTTAATTAATAGCAGAACATTCCGTATTTAAATAAAACGAAATTAGCCACTGAATTTTTCTGGTGTAAAATCAGATTTTCTGAATTATATAATTTCTAGAGCGTCTTCTATCATGGGAATTAAAAAGTTAAATAGTTAGAACAAAATAATATATGTAATAGTATAATGTCTACATCTGTTTTCTATGCATGCGATGAGGTTTTCGATAAAAATTTAGGATATTCTCTCTTTAAAAATGATATATAAAAATCTCGAAAACGCCAACAAGAAAATACAATGTGTCGTTTCGAGTATGTCAATCTGTGTGCTCAATCTGATTTAAATGGGTTGTGCATGCTGGCCACTACATACGGGGGCTGATTACTAATGTACTAATGTACTAAATTACTAATGTACCCACCCATACTAATTTGTAATGGAATTTTTTTATGGTGACGTGTAAATGAAAATAAATATTTTTTTTGCGCGGCATGTTCCACAAAATATATATTCTAGTGCTCTTGATAAATGCATATCAACTTTATTATGTTTCTACGGGTTTAACATCATTAAAAAGTACTCGGAATTATTTCATTCCATCGGCAGTAATGTAACAGAATAATTTTGACAGTCCCAGTATTCGAACCTTGTATCCGATTTTATTAAATTTTGCAATGAAATTCGGCAAGAAATAGATATTTAAAATTTCAAACGATTCGGTAGGATAGTTTTTGTGCTGTTATATGCGGAAAGACAGACAGACAGACGGATCAGACGACATGTATAGGTACTAAATATTTATATTAATTGGGGACGCACCTAAAAAAACAATTAAATTTAAAACCAGATGCAAAAATTGAAAACGCATTTCCAGAAATTATTGTTCAAAGATAGTATTGTAACCGATTTGTTTTGTGTGTCCTTGTAATTGAACTAAAAATGCTATGAATGTCCTGTTATAACGTAATCGTAATGAAATTCATTGGTTTATGTAAGTTTCACACATTTGGAATACTGTAATTTCATTAAAATACTCTGCAAAGGATTCCCACCAATAAACGATAATGTAATAAAATTCTTTTGGGTACTCCTGTAGATAAACTATTAATCCCACATACTTCATATACAATACCAAACATGTCTAGGGGACCCTAAATAATGTTTATCAATTGCATATAAATCGGTGTACATTTACTGGTGTTAGAGCGTGGACAGACGGATAGACAAACCGAATGCATAAACATTTTTTAGCTTTGTTGGAAAGTGTTAAAAAAAAAAAGAAAAAAATGCAGCCTCAGAGGCTGAAAATCGCAACCTTATCAATTCATTTAATGCCCCCCCCCCCCAAAAAAAAAAAAAAAGCTTGTCAAGGAATTTAGAACAGGATATGGTACACTTTTTAATATAATTGGCGCCAAAATATCGTTATTTACATTGCATGGTAACTCAGCTGTTTTTTTTTCTATTAACAAATTGTTTATTTATTTTTTTCTGTATTCATTTAATCTAGATTTAATCGTGTTTTTTATTGTTACTTCCTTTTTAAAATAATTGAAATTAATTTTAAAATGATTTTCGCCAAATTTGCGCCAAACCCGATGCTTATATGATATCTCTGCACTAATTTCATGGTACTTTTCCAATACCTTCATCTATTTTACGATTTACGATTTATTGTGATATTCTTTATTATGTTTATTACTATGTTTGTTATTTATAACTGTTTAATAATCGCTTAAACTATTGTTTTTTTTTTATAACTTGATTATCCCGTCGACCAAAATAGTAATGTCAAACAATAAGATAAAATACCAATAATGAATGATCGTGAATGTCGCATTAAATACGATACGTGTGTTTAAAACATCATCAAGTGATTTTTTATCACGCTTTTTATTTGTATTTTTATCAATATTTCACTAATTCATTTCTTCTTTCGTCATTTAAAATAAAAACCATGTCAATATGTATAATTTGGTTAAATTGATCAACGAGATAACCAAGTAATGCCAATATTTTATTAAAAAACGTATTTTATTTAAACAAGGCAGAATTGTTTCCAATATGCATGTGTGAAATATAAAAGATGCTAATGGCGGTTATAAAGTGCTATTATAAAGAATATCGCAAAATCTCAAGTACTAAGTTACTAAGAATTAAGGCTTTTTTCTTTTAAATCAACAACAAGAACAAAATTATTTTCCAGTTTGTTTCTTAAATATAATTTATTGTAATTCAAAATTGTTTGCGTATTTTCCTTGCTCCATGTGCTTAAATTTGGGAATCTGATCGAAACATCCAGCCGGTGAAAAGTGACGCATACCGAATTTCTGTGACGTATGCAAATAAATTGTGCTTTTTATCTGCTTTTTAAACATAATTTTTCAACTATTTGGAACTAATTTTTCAAAGTAGGTGCATTCAGTAGGATACTTTCATAGGTACCGTTTGATACAATCAGAATCACAATTTGGCATGTATTTTTTTTTCAGATTTGCTTGAAGAAAGAGTTATGCTTGACTTTCAATATCGTTACGTACTATGTGTATTAAGCTTTGCTTCGCTCAGATAACTATTTACTTCATATCCTCTCATTGGGTTGTTTTTGAAAATATCCAGCTGGTGAAAAATGACGTACACAAAATTTCTGTGACGTATGGAAATAAATTGTGCTTTTTTATCAGTTTTTTATAACTTTTCTATAACTTTTAAACTATTTGGAACTAATTTTTGATAGTTCAACAGGTTACCTTCATAGGTACCTTCTGGCACAAACAGAATCGAAATCCGACAAGTATTTTTTGAGATTTGCTTGACGAAAGAATTTTTTTTTACTTTTAATATCATTGCGTACTATGAGTATAAGACATCGCTTCGCTCAGTCAATAATTTTAATTTTATCGTTAATGTTAATTAATCATATTGGTCGAACATGAAACTGCTCACTTGAGAATTGATAGCATTCAAAAAATTAAATACCGAATTGAACAAATTGAGAAATGCTTTAAAAAAATACACACAAACGTTTCCAAAATTCAGTAGCACATAGAGGTTTTGTGTGTGTGTGTCATCGATTTTCAAAGTAATATTTTTTTATGTGTCAGTCAGTTTTATCAAATGAAAATATCGGGAATTCGGATGTTATTAATTGTTGGTGAAGCGTTTTCAACTGCGTTACTGAATCTATTCATGCGAGATTAACAAAATAAGGTTAATTTTATCATTGATGTTAATTTATCATATTTGTCGAACATGAAACACTTTATTTGATAATTAATAGCACTCGAAAAACAGTCTTCCGAGTTCAGAAAACTGTATTATACAAACAAAAACTATTCCGAAACATTTCCGAAAATCAGTAGCAGACCATATTTTCCTTTCTTTGATTGATTTTTGAAGTAGCTTTTTTGTAATGTTTATCAGGTTTATCAAATCAAAATATTGAATTTTCGAATGCTATTAATTCAAAATTTTCAGCTGCGTTATTGAATCTATACATACAAGAGTAACAATATAATGTTAATTTTATCGTTAATGTTAAGTTATCATATTTGTTAAACATGAAACTTCCCCTGAGAATTAATAGCATGAAGAAAACTATCTTCCGGATGGAGAAAATTGTTCAATACAGAAAGAAAAATATTCAAAAACGTTTTAATGCACAAACCTCGTAAAAGACAAAGCCCCTAAAAAATCGACATTCATTTCAAGGATGCCTTGATACCCTTCCTCAGAACAACAACAAAAAAAAATGTGTTCAAGGAACCTCTTGGCTATAGCCCCGAATACCGGCTAATGAATGTTTGAAAAAGTGATAGCAAGGAGTTTAAATACCTTTAAGAAATGGCGTAATTGAGAGAAACAGCTGGAAAAAAAGATCCACTACGCAGGATCGCTCCACAATAGCGAAAGAAAAGGGTTGCTGGACATATCGTTAACTAAAACAGAAGTACGTTTATAAATATTGTAAGCTTCGAAAAATTGAAATCCAAAACTGTACAACATTTCTGAATTAATTTAGCCTCTTTATAATTAAAGTGATGGTTGAAATTCAGCAATGTTTAGCTATTGTAGATTTATCACATTCCTGCTTCAAAACGTAATTCTGGTATTCTGTAAGTCAAATTCTAAGTGTATGCTTCGTCTGCCCAATGCAAGAGAGACCACATTGACAAAAAATTCTGTAAATACCTCAGTTATTGTGATCGTCAATTCTATCTTTGTGATTAGAGAAAGTAATGTTATTGACTGGAGAGAAAACAACCTTGAAACTAAATCAATTGAGAATCCGAGAAATTTGTATACTAACTTTAGGAAAATAAGGTAATATAAAAACATTTTTAAATTCTTTATCTATTGAAGCAGAATCGGTGACAGTCGCAGGTTTACATAAAATACAGTTAATGATATTTAACTAAATCCACTATCGGTGGCGATTGCTTTAATACACTTAATTTTACAATTAAAGAACTCAGTATTTGAGCAAATTTTAGGGGACGGAAAATAAGTGCATTGAAAGATGCAAGTTTTTGGTGGATGGGGGAAGGGATACGATGGGAATTATAATGAGGAGACAGACAGACAACAAAAGATTTTCGATAAACTATCGTCAAACGTTTAGAAGCATTAGGAATTACTAGGACATCCAGAAAAGCAAGGTGTTGTTGAGTTTCAGTTTCAAATGTAAACTGAATACATGGATCAATTGAATTGAATAAATCGAGTACAGCGTTAACATTATGTTTAGACAAATCAAGTAAAGCGAAGGAATCATCTACGTAACTAGTATAAAATGAAAATTGTATTAATTTAAATGATTTTTCTTCAAAATAATGCATATAAATATCACTCAAAACCGGACTTGATAGGTTCCCCCTAACCAAACCTTTCGACATTTTATAAAATTTTCGTTGAAACACAAATGTATTTTGCTACAAACGAACGCTAGTCAAAGGAATCAAATTATCAATTTCGTGTTGAAAATAAGAAAACTTATTTAAAATTTCTCTCAAACATCTCAAAGCACCTGTTGGATTGAAGTTACGAATTCTGTTAGCAAACTGAACAGAATTTGCCCGTGCAGAACTCTACTGCGGATCTTTAAAACATGTGATTTTTTGCTGTGGGTACAATTAAAATATTTTGTTCATCAAGACCGTCTAGTAACCTTGGCATACTGTGAAAAAAGGTAGAGGAAGGTGTTGTACCTCTGACCATATTGTAATTTTGATCATTTAAGCGGAACCACCATCCAGCGGTATTTTATAGACTTTGATGTAATTCGTACATACCGCCTTCACTAGAGGATTTGTGTAACCTACTGTCACAAGTCAAAGAGGTACCCAAGTCAAAGAGGATTCCTGTGAATAATACTAATCCATTTCCGTCATAGAAATGTGAGTATTTATTTATAAATGTTTTGCCGAATAATATTTCTTCTGCTATGTTTTTGCTGATGCAAACAATTTGGCATGACAGCTATAGACCTTTATAAATATGGTCATGCTTGTGAAAATGATTATCCTGACCCTAAAACTGTAACATCCTTTATAATTTACACTATCAAGCTGTTTTACTTCTGACCGTGATCAGTTGTTTTTTCTTTGATCAGGTTAAAGGTACAACATTTTAAAAGATTTTGTTTTAATATCTCAAGTTTTATTTACACAACTATCTTGAAAAACGATATTTTATGACGATTTCAATAACTATAGGAATATTTTACAACGTCATTTATTTAAACCTGGTGACATTTAAAATTGCAACGAGACTGTGATAAACACAGTTGATCTGTCTTCTACAGTCATTCTCTCTCAAAGAAAAAAAATGTTTCAGGGATAACGTCTGCCGAAAGGGGAACAACTATCATTATGACTACTGCTGTTAGTGCATTCGGAAGCAACACTTCCCGTTGGTTGTGTTTTCTCACTTCAACTTTAAACATTTATGCTCTTTTGACAGCCTCCTGTATCAATCGGAGCTTAAAAATCATCAAATTTGATCTTATACCGACAGTTCTTTCAACATTTTCTGAAACATGTTAGGCCTTGTACTAAAAGGACAGTATTGTTGTTATTTGAAAACCATGGATCTCATATTACCATACCAATAATTTATTTAGCCAAGGCTGGTTGTTTGATACCAATGACGTTTCATCCACACATTAGCCATAAAATTCAACTCTTTGATAGGGGCGTTTATGGTCCTTTTAAAGTCTTTTCAAATCAAGCTGTAAATAAATGGATGATTTCCCCAAGAAATGTTGGGAAGTCTCTTACAATCAACAATATTGCTGCCGTGCGTCCAGCAAAGTCACTAGTTACGTATTGGTATGATCTGTTAGTTACTAAAGCATTCCGTGCTGCTAACCAATACACAACCAGTGTCGTTCATCGGAAGTAACCGATTAGACTGGTAAAGGACCGAACTAACCGAGAAAAAAATAATTGGGTCATGTGATAAGTTACTTGAATACACATGACAACAACAATAAAATTATAGTTATAGCAACATAATACTGATGACGCTACTAGTAAACAATACCAATCGAGTCCAATGAACCTGTTAACCGGTTAGAAACCGCTCACTTACCGTGACGTCATTAATATCGGTCACATTAGTTGCTTTGGTTAGGTCTACTGAACGTACTCATAGAGTCATAAAGAACGTTTTCGGTAACTTCTGATGACGAATTTCATGCAACTATTATAACAAACAGATTAATAGATTAATACTGCATGAAACTTATTTTAAATAACCAAGAACGAGCGGTAAAGCTCAAACTGACAGTATAATTCGC
Organism: Maratus speculifer; assembly: GCA_964019185.1. Classification (NCBI taxonomy): domain Eukaryota; kingdom Metazoa; phylum Arthropoda; class Arachnida; order Araneae; family Salticidae; genus Maratus; species Maratus speculifer. The sequence goes on along the minus strand of OZ025295.1, from coordinate 129,686,214 downwards.
AATGGAATAAGCTATTCACAGACTACAGATTTTACATCTTCAAGAAAAAAAGACATATTGTATGCTTTCCCTGTGTCGATAAGGACTTTTTTACAAGGTTCGCACACTCTTTATATCTTATATTTTTTAAGGACTCTGGCACCACTATTAAAAACAAGAAAATTTATGGTTAATTTTTAAAACACAGAATTCTTAAATGCCACCTTCATTCACCGATTTTACAATATTTTTCTGCTGTGAAATTCTTTGAAGCATTCTTAAAATTTACTGGTAAGACTGCGCAAACCCTGTTTTACGTAAACGTTTAATATGTTCAATCAAAATGTATAGAGATATGGGTTTTACAGCAATGACCAGTTGCACAGTGCCATCTATCGGCAATTTCTAATACTATTTTTGAATAATTCGTTTCCCCATGCCTTGAATAGTATGTGCAGAAAATGTGAAGCTTATACTGAATAATTCATATAACGAGGTATAAATAGAGATGTTTTAATTCTGATCCCCTGTAATTGAAATAGCCACTTGAAATAAATGCTATGTCTAAATGCCGGATTTGATTTAAATAAATTTTGTGAATTATGTGTGTTCCGACCAATTAGTGATTTAAGAGATAATAGATAAGCTCATTATTTTGAATCACTCTGTTTATTTAGCCTTTTATATCTTGGATTGTCATCATGCGTGTAAGTTAGTTCTTTAAGAAGTATTTTATAAAACATAAAGAAAATACAATGAATTAACAAAAACAAGCTTACAGTAAGTGAAAACATATTGCGAGATAAAATATTTTGCATTTTTTTATTAAAATACTTCTTTGAAGCTTTGTAAAATCTGTATTCTAACTTTCAGTTTTTGAAATACTCTTGCGTGATTTTATTTCAAAACACGATAAAATAGAAATAGAAACGGAACGCGGACAATAAAAAAATGTTGTTTTCCTCTGAAGCATTCTTACAATAAAACACACTCCAATTGGATGCATCAAAAATCTGTATTTCAAAGAACATGTTTTTACAGGGAAGGAAATGGATTTTTCTTGTAAAATTCTTTATATTGGAATACATTTTTATCAATGCAATGGGAGATCAGGGCAAAATGATTAATGTAAAATAAATAAAACTATATTTTGAAAGGGAAAATAAAATATTAAAATATGGATAAAATTCTTTTTTTTTTTTTTTGATAAAATTTGATTATTTTTTTGTTTATATCTAGTTTTAGCTTTAGTTGTTGTTGTTGTTTTTGTTGTTGTTTTAATATTTTAACGCTTAATCAAAATTTTTAGCTACTTGTAAATCCGCAATGTAAAATAACAAAACTCGTATGTAATTTGATCAATCATATTTTTGTACAACGGGTCTATAAAAAAATACCCGCGTATTCTTTTATTACATAATAGACTCTATCAGTGGGAGTCACAGGCAACTCAACTTCGCGTATCAACTGCAAACTGGTTCCAAACAAACCCGTAGAGTCCAGAGTCTATAAGAAATGAATTGTATCATTGAAACGTTTGCAATATGAAACCTAAATATTGTTCAAAATAAAACAAGCAAGTGGAACTAGAACTGAATTTATTGGATTAGAAAAAGTTTTAAAATCTAACCGCAAGTTTTTGGGCCGAATTGGGATCTTTTTTAACTGTTTCATGGTTGCAAGTTTAGTTTAACACCGAACCAAAACATTTCCTGTCTATCTTTCTCTGAACTCTGCATTTTGCTTGGAATGAATTTGCGGTTGATATGTGTAGTTGAGTTGCCTGTGATGCCATGACTGATAGGGTCGATTATGGCAGAGAAATGCGAGACGTACTGTTCGACAAACAATGGGCATGTTCAGTACAACTTACCGAAGTGATTAATGTTACAGACCGATTGTAGGGCAGTATGAAAGCGAATTGTAGTACCATTGAAAACTGTCCTGTTGAATTGAAGCTGACGCCACACTTCGCCTTGGTTTTCATTTCGTACCTCTCTACAATCGGTCGTAACATTGGTTACTTCGGTAAGTGACCGGTAAGTGGTGCTGAATACGCTCAATGTCTCTACTTGACGCCAGAGAAAGAAAATTTCGAAATTAGGATCGTCTAGCTATTAAAACTTGCATTAACTCTGAATTTATCTAAGTGCAATACCCTATTCTTACACCTGTTTTAATTCTTCAAACTAAAACATCCCGGAAAAAATGTAATTTTTGTATATTTTCTTACAAATTCATAGATGTATGAAATTTTAGAATTTGAGAAGTTTTATTTTAAATGTACATGATAAACTTTAATTTATGCAGCTTTTAATAATGTGTAGTATTTACTTCCCAAAAAATTTTCTGACTAAAATGTTTCCTTTTTTTTAATGAGATAAAATGAATAGACAGAAAAATATCCCAAACTTTCAGGTATCTTTTCTACTCAAATGTGCATATTTATAAAAATTATTAATAAATTTCTATTAAAAATGTATTAATTATGATTTACATTAATTTTTATATGAAAATAATGAGCTTAGTCCAAAACATGGCTATGTGTTTTCAAAATTTATCCCTACCCTATTATAAGTTTTCAAAATACAAGGCTTTTTTTTGTTGTTGTTTGTATGGGCAGTTTTTCTATTATCAAAGGATAAATAACAACAACAAACAATCTAACAAAAACTTCCTTAATTTTTTTTACAATTTATTTCATATATAATGAGTTTATTTTATATTTAAGGCTAATTGTTTAGTAAGTCACTAAACAATTTTGCTATCTAACTATGTAGATTTCATTCAGATATACTTCAGATTTCGCAATTCTCTACCGAGGACAAAAACTATTTTCCAAATAGTTAAAGGAAAAAAAAGAAATCAAACGATATTTCAGCATAACTATGGCATTACTCCATGAATAAATGTTAGTAAAAGAAGTTACAGTAAGAGCAATTTTATTAATATAATTATGTCGTTGTGAACATTAGTATCCAGTGGGTAATTTTTTAACTGGAGTCCTTGAAACTGCGAATAGGGAGAAGTGCGCTTCTGCTTGTTAATACGTCAGTCACTGTCACGTTATTTTCATTACCTGGTGATACAGTACAAAAGAATTTGGTTTAGCAGTTATTCCGAAGTATTTACTAAATTCAAACTCTTAGCTTGTACAACAATGACCTCGCTGATAGTTCTACTGGCTCTTATGTGTGTAATTTTAACTCATTCGTTGATTGGTTGGTTGTATTTGTTACGGCAAAATATCAACACGGGGGATATGGGTCCTAAGGAGGATGCCTTTGTGGGTTCTTTCTAAGGGAACCTAACCAGCATTTATACAAGGAAATCCAAGGTTCGAAGAAAAACAGGAAATCTCCGAACGTTAATTCGGCAGTCGTGATTGGGTGCAAGCACCCAGCATTTGAAGTCTAACAGTTTCGAGAACAGAACCTCTCAGCTACTGGTGGGGCCTTTAACTCATTATAAAATACAACTTGAATCGCAGTAATACGACTACATAAATATGCCTATAAATAGTTTAATGTCATTGTAAAAGAAACCTAGTATTTTTTTTTTATTATTATACACGAAACTTACCTTTTTACCTCGCTTATGGCAAAATCTATCACGCTTCTGGTAAATTCTTGTTTAAAACCAAGAGTGCTATTTTGTCCACTTTTTTTTTTATGTACGGGTCGTCGGAAGAAAAATTGGACAAATGGGACGAAATTGGGCGAAATGGAAAAATTACAATTCGCTGATATTCCATATGTTTGACATATAAAATTATTGCTATGATGTAATAGAATTCTATCCGTACATTATTAATTAATAATAAAACTTATTTCTTAAATTAATCATTTAATTAGAAAAGAATAACTGCATAATAATCAGAAATCTAATAAATCTAAAGATAGTGTTAATTACATGTTGTTACACACCAGCTCACATTTTATCATATTTGCTGCATCTAAAATACATGAGTGAGAGACTTAGTAATGATCAAGAAGAAATAGCAAGGAAATGGGTGAAACATACCGATAAAAAAATAACTGTCATTTGTTGTTGAATTTTCATTAAAGCATCTTCATTTCCTGATACATTTTCTGATGTAATCATAAATAATATATCACCATAAAAATGGTGGGAATCACATAAAAGATACGGTGACTTAGAAATAATTTCAAATTTTGCATGTCATCTTTTTCAATGCCTCATCAGCAATCATGAAGTGCATTTTTCCCAATTTCAGTATGATTGAAAACAAACTTAGGCTTAGAGTACCAACTGCCACAAAACTGGTAACGATTTTTTGAAAAAAAGTTAAATTCTAAAAAAAAAAAACAGCTTGCGCCTGATCCTGAAGCATTTGATGACTATTATTTTTTACAACCTTTATGTATCTTGAATAATAAAATTTCACAGTATGCATTTTATGCTGTTAATTTCTTTATTATTTCCTGTTTATTATGCATATAACATACTTTAAGAGTATTTTTATCATTATATTTTTCTACTTCTAATTGATACCTTTCATAGTAAAATGTGTATAAACTTAATGTTTTATGTATTATTAAGTTATTGATGTTATTACAAGCAAGCACAGGTTTCATTTCAATGTAGCATTTTCTTAATTAGCACCGACTTGTTATTCCGTCATATAACTTTTGTTAATACGATTTGAGGTTGTCCAATATTCTAATTTTTATATTTATATTTTCTATTTCGAAATTGTTTATTAATTGCAATGAAACTACCATATGGCAGATAAACAAGTTAAAATTTGCTACAAATGTTTATGTGTTACATTTGGTTTTTAATACACTATAAATTAATATCGATATACATTTTATTTATACACATGTTTGCATAAAAAGCTTATAGATGAACTAAACTTAATTTTTCATTTCCATACAAAATATTTCACATAGTGCTGTGCATATAAATATAAATATATGCATATTTTATTTTTACATAAATGTTGTTTCTTGAATTAGTTTAAAATAAAACATTAAATGGAATAATTCTTTTATTTCAATGACTTTATACTACGAAGAAAATAGCGTTTCAAAGAAAAAAAAGCACACTTAAACCTTTCAATTTATTTTATTTTGAGGAAGCAAAAATTTATTTTAATTTTCAACAGTTTACATTAACAAAACCATTAAAGGATTGTTTTATTCTTTTTTTTAGACTTTATAAAAAAATAAATCTGTCAAAAGAATGTTATTTTCCGCCTGGCTTATGAGAAACGTTTTTCATTGTTTTTAATTTAACTTACTCTGAAAGAAACAAATTTAATGTATTTGTGAAGAATTTATAACTGTAAAATTAGAATTGATATGGGATATAGAATTAATATATTTATTTATTACTGTTAATGTCTGCATTTTTAATTTAATAAAAGTAGACGAAATGGACAAAATATTATTTTAATATTTTGTACATTTCATCCAGTTTCAATAAATTACAGATGGATTTTTTTTCCGCCAGTTTTTTCCACGTAATTAAAAAAAAAAAAAAAAAAAAAAAAAAAAAAAAAAAAAAAAAAAATCTAAAAACCATGTTTCAAATTGCTTATAATAAAACTCAGCCTGCTGATGACACGTTCGAAACTTGATGACTTTCGCATCCAAAACAATTCACCACTAAGGACGAAATGTGCGCGTTTTTCGAAATTTTTTTGATGAAATGTGTGCGTTTTTCGAGATTTTTTTTGACGAAATGAGCTCGTTTTAAGCGATTTTTGGACGAAATGTGTGCGTTTTTCGAGATTTTGACGAGATGTGCATGTTTTTCGAGATTTTTTCGATGAAATTTGCGCGTTTTTTGCGCTCTTTTAACGAAATTCGCGCGTTTTCGCGAATTTTTTTAAAGAAATGTGCGCATTTTAAGCGAAATTTTTGACGAAATGAGCGCGCGTTTTAAGCGTTTTTTTAACGAAATTTACGTGTTTTTCGCGATATTTTTAAATTCTCGAATTTACGGGAATCTTTGACAAAATTAACCTTTCTTATGCAAGCCATGGATAAAATTCGCATTGATTGCTTCAATTTTTTCCATTTAATATTTTGACGAAAATTACGTCTGTTTCGCGTTCTTTTCACAGAAGTAACGCTCCCTCGCCTCCCGATAATTTGACGAAAATCACGTTTATTCAGCAAACTTTTGACGGAAATCACATGTTTTTTGCTATCCTTTGACAGAAATTGCGTTTTTCCGCAATCCTTATTCTGTTTTTTCTGTGATCCTTTGACGAAATTTGCATTTTTCTACGATCTTTTGAAGGAATTCCTCGATTTGGTGCTGTTTTTGTTGTATGTTGTCATCTACAACTAACACCCCCTGAAATAAAAATGTCAACAAATTTTAATGCATATTTGCATCGATCAAAGGCATAATAAAATTCAGTGCCAAAAAAGCGGAATTAACGTTTCTGTATAAAAGTAGCATGTCTGTAAAAAAAAATATGAGCTAGGAATTTCAGATTGAAATTAAAATTTAAAACAGGGTGGTCAAAAAGTGCAATTATTTCAAACCCAATTCTTAAACGTTTTTGCGTGAATCCTGAAAAAATTTTTTCGTTCTCGGAGATTTTTCCGTTCAGTTACAGTCCTCGGGAATTTTCAAATGGCAGAACTCCATCATGTTTAGACGGTAAAATTGCATCTACATACATATGACTGTCAACTCATTCCATTCTCCGATAATCGATACAGTCGCGAATAGTAATTTAAAAAAAAGGTCGGTGGCTCGGATTTTAAATGATATTTTAAACACATTTTCAGGCATAAGATTGCAAAAAGGTTTCAAAAAGAAAAAATTAAGAAAAAAAAAGAAATTGAGGAAAAGTGCGTGTGACAGAAAAACGAGAAACTACTTAAAATAGCTTGTGTTTAAACATCTGCTGTATTGAATAATATTAATTTATTCACATTTTTTTTTTTTTTTTTGCTTTTGTTTAAATGTTGCTTTATTACAAGGAGCAAAGGTGGGGCCCAATCTATAATTTATTCAAATACTATCAGTAATTTTAAATTGAAAGTTTCTATTTTGAGTCCATAAATCTGATTCAATGTTTTTTACACAGTAATCTTTGTTAGTTGTCCAATTCACATTTTCCCATGCTTTACTCAGAATGTCTGTTAATAAATAGGACAAGCTAATCTCGTTCTTTTGCTCGATAGTTTGCCAAAATTCGAATTTTTCCGCGATCTTTTGCCACAATTTGCGTTTTTTTTTTTTTTTTTTTTTTTCTTTTCTTTTTTTTCTGCGGCCTTTTTCGAGATTTGCATTTTTCACACGATTTTTTTACAGAAGAATTGCTTTTTCTGTACTATCTTTGAACGAAATTTGGGTTTTTTCCTCTATTCTTTGCGTTTGCCCCGCTATTCTTTTGACGAAATTCGTGTTTTTCCGCGATTTTCCTTTGATCTTTTGCCGAAATTTGCTTTTTTTCTCGCTATATTTTGTCGAAATTTACGTTTTTCTCGCGATTTTGTGTCAAAATTTGCATTTTTCCTCGTAATTTTTAGCCAAAATTAGCGTTTTTTCCACGATTCTTTGACAGAATTTCTTTTTTACTGCCATCTTTGAGCGAAATTAGTTTTTTTTTTTTCACGATTATTTGCGTTTTCTTTGCTATTTTTTTGACGAAATTCGCGTCCAAAATTCACTATTTTCTCCAAACTTTGCCAAAATTCGCAATTTTTAACAGATTTTGCGTTTTTTCTGCGATTTTTTGAAAAAATCTGCATTTTCAACTCTATAACTTGCGAAATTCATATTTTTCTGCGATCTGTTGTGAAAATCAGCGTTTTTATTTTGATTCTTTGACAGAATTTACTTTTTGCCCCACTACCTTAGAACGAAATTCGCTTATTTTGTGACATTGAATGAATCAGTTTCATTTATAGAGCGTTACTATGTATGTTAAAAATATTTAAATATTCGTTTAAATTTTGTTTTGGAATCGCAATGCATTTTATAAATAGTTTCCACATGGTTTATTTTCATATATTATAGTATGCATATTCATGATGGTTAGTATTACGGTGGCCCCCCCAATGATTAGTTTTACCTGGGAGTTTATTATATAATAAGGCGTATCCCTGATAGGTTTTGGGGGTTCAATAAAAAGAGGCAGTTTTTATAAGAGACAGAAAGAAATGGAAGTGTAATTATACACACCATTTTTGATTTTGCCGAAATTTTTTTCGTGGTTTCTTCTAATGATTTTAGAAGATATGTATATTTTGTTTTTCCCCAAAAAAAATTTTGTGACCCACAAAATTTCTAAAGCGGGTCACGACCCAGTATTTTTTTCGAATCGACATCTTTCTGTATTCTTTTATCTCAGTGCGCTGAACAGCAGCCAATTCTTGTGATTAAAACATTACATTTAATAGCTAAATTGAATTACTTTGTAAATTTTATGGCTGATCTTCAGCGCAACCCAGCGTGGTTCGTCTAACTTTGTCGCGGAAAGTGGAAAAACACCATATTTGAGACCTTATAGATCCACGCGCTGAGGGTCAGCCACAGTTTTAAGATTCAACTTGTGTAGTACTACTCAGTATTAACCGAATTAGCTCATTAGTTGCATGGCTCACCCTCAGCGCTGCAAAAAAAAATAGCTAATTTTGTATGTAAAGAAACAGAAAAAAGCCTTTTTGGTGACCCTGTATTTCAGTGCGCAGAGGGTCAATGTAAAACTTGATTTTATAGTATGAATAAATAATCCAGTATAGCAGTGCCATCTATTGAACGATATACGCCAAAAACTACTAATCAGATCTAGTTCATATCAAGGTCTCACAGAATCTAAAGTTTTATGAAATTTAAGTAATTAGTTCTTGAGTTCACAAAATTTTTGCACATACACGCAGACAGACAGACTCACAAGCAGACATTTTGTAAAAACATGCTTTTCCGATTTTCTGACCTCTAACATGTGTAAATCAATCGAAAACTGGATTTCGAAAATTTTCACGAATCCAAAACTTTTTTCTTGTAAAGAGAGAAAAGAACGTGAAAAATGTGACATATAGTGAATAAGGTATCTACTATCTAGTATATAGTTAATTGTATGTTTTGTTACCATATTTTCCATTTCCACAATGGCTTGAAGTAAGCCCTATGTGTTCGCATGGCCATTAGCCAAATTTCTGTGAAATGTCTGTTAAAAGATAGGCTTTATACTATAAAATACAATTATTTCCACATTGACCCTCAGCGCATTGAAATACAGGGTCACCAAAAAGGCTTTTTTCTGTTTCATTACATACAAAATTAGCTATTTTTTGGCAGCGCTGAGGGTGAGCCATGCAACTAATGAGCTAATTCGGTTAATACTGAGTAGTACTACACAAGTTGAATCCCAAAACTGTGGCTGACCCTTAGCGCGTAGATCTATGAGATCTCAAATATGGCGTTTTTCCACTTTTCGCGACAAAGTTTGACGAACCACGCCGGGTTGCGCTGAATGTCAGCCATAAAATTTACAAAATAATTCAATTTAGCTATTAAATGTAATGTTTTAATCACAAGAATTACTTTGGCTGATGTTCAGCGCGCTGAGATAATAGAATACAGAAAGATGTCGATTCGAAAAAAATACTGGGTCATGACAAACTTTAGAAATTTTTGTGGGTCACAAAAAAAATTTTGGGGGAAAAACAAACTATACATACCTTATAAAATCATTAGAAGAAACCACCAAAATAATTTCGGCAAAATAAAAAATGATGTGTACAGTGACCTGCTTGAATCTTACAAAATTTGCCTCAAGTATAATGAGCTGAAACGGGGGGAGGGCTATTTTTCCTCCTTATTTGTTTTTCGAAGGTCATTATTCCTTGAAAATTTAAGGCTGTAATGTACAATTAATGTGCATAGTCTGTGAGCTTAATGCCATCAGTTTAACTGAGCAATATTCTTTTTATTATGATATTTCTTCAAAATGGTGGCAATCAGTTTAAACTTTTCTCTCTATAATATAAATTAATTTTGCTTTTATAATTCCCCAATCAAAAGCATAATTTCAACTTTTCCCCCGTCAAAAATGTGAATATAATGTCATAATTTTTCAAGACCAAATTTGTAGACTTTTGAAGGAATTTTTTAACTTTTTTCAATATTTTATAATTATTATTAATTTATATTTTTAAATCCTTTGTTTGAAAAAAACTATGTTGATATTCCAATAAATCACCTCGAAAATAGCATTTTCAGAAAGTTATTCTGGTGCAAAATAAAAAAATATGAACAAAAAAAAAATCGAATTTCAAACTTCCTAATATAGGACTTTAATTTTTTTTTTTTAAGCCAAATCTCAATACTAGGGACGAGCAACACCAAAAGTGGCTCCTTTGTAAGAGGATGACAAAGTAAATTACGTACCACAAGAATGGTTATCAGACGAGTGTTTTAATGAATTTATCTTCCTCAAAAAATTAGAATGTCTATAGTATAGAGTCAGCTACGTACACAGGTTATGTTTTACGCCACATGCACATGCAAACCACTAGAGAGTTTCTCTAATAGAGTCACTGGTACCTTACAGTAATACTAACAATAATCTATCAGGTATAAAATGCTCGAATTGTTTCAAGTATCAAAGCACGAAATAAACCAAAATAACTTTTTGTGTTTTAAACTTAATTCTGCAGTAAAAAATTAAAAATTGAATAATTTTCAGTTTTTATTTAGTTTTTTTAAATGTTTTAAAGCAATTATGGTAAGAGTTTTCATAATCTATCTGTATATAAAACTTTTGCACGGATTATAACTAAATGTACTGTATAACTTGATCTTAAAATTTAATTCAACATGCATCATGATAATGTAAACCTAATGTAAAGATTTTCCGTTTTCTATATATTCTATTTATTTATTTTACGCTTTCTTGTATTTCCCTTAGAAATAAAACCAAAAAACACGCATTACTAATTATTCTCCGCGTATTTATCTTTTTAAAACATTTTGCGAAATAAACATCTTTAAGCTATTCTTAAATTTACTATAGCTTCCTTTCTGTAAAAGACGAGAATAAATATTTGTTTATGAAATGAAGTAGACTTTACATTGGGAATAGTTATTTTTCTTTTATTTATATTCAGTTCAGTTAAAAGATGCACCAACTCTATCTGATATTTATGCATCAAAGAAAATGTGAGCTAAATAATAGCTTTTGTTATTAGAAAACATGAGACCATAAATCCTTTGATACAAGATGTCGATATTTTTTTTCTCATTTTCCTTTCTCTTTCTCTCTTTTTTTTTAGGTATTTAATACATTTCTAACATAAATCGATAAAATTTACAAAGAAATATTCCCATTTTATTTTATTTTTCCATCAACTTCAATTAAATTTTTTCTTACGTTGTTATATGTCTAATTATGACTAAAGCATGTGTATTTAAAATCAACAAATTACGAGCTTATATTATAGTAAAAAAATGTTAGTATATCACCATGGCCATAGATCTATATGGCCCATTTATTTGAGATTAATGTATGAAGTTCTCGCCAGAGGACTCTGATACCTTACCCAAGTTATTCTGACCAGTCGTGCAAACCCTGAACCAAAACAATGATCATGTGCACGGAACAGAAATCATCTCATACAATGCTACTTTAATTGGGGTTTGTACCCCGTGGTCAATGAAATGTTTCAGTGTTGGAAGCTGAATCCAGCTTCACTTTTTCGGCGGTTTAGCGAAATGCGCAGGCAATAATATATCTAGTTGTCAATGGTATTATATACAGCCCATCAAAAAAAGTGACATCACATTAATTTTAAACTGCAAGTCACTTCAAAGAAAAAAAAATAATTATTAGATTGGGTATATCTGCTTTTAATTATTATTAAAAATAAACTTACTAAATCACCTCATTACTGAAATTGTAACAAATTTAAAGATTTCAATACAGGATTTAATTTTCTAATAAAATATGGATTTATTGAAAAATTTTATCTTCAAAAACCGAATCCTCTTTTATAAAAAGCTACATGTTGCCGATGTCTATATTTTTCGCTAATCGTTGCCACAGATTAATCTCGGAAAATAAAATATTTGAAGCTATTGAAAAAATTGATGACTCTACAAATGTTTATCAGAAAATTGCCAGACAAACCGAGTTAAAGAAGTAAAAAATTATATCTTTTTTAACATAAATTTCAAACCTAATGATTAGGCCGTTTTTCAAATATTGAATTCCAAAAATTGCCAAATTTCACTGTGAAGTACCACAGCAAAACCTTCATGCGTAAAAAAAAATAATGATAACGGTAATGTTTTCTGACGTGGCTATAGAGCGATTCACAAATTACTGTAGTCTTATTATTCTTTTAAAATATAAAAGTGAATTATGACGTCATGAGTGCATGACTTTTATTTAATTCTCGACAAATACTAGATGCGCTATTTCTTTTTAATTTATATATATATGCTTTTTAAATGAAATAGATTAAAGATTGATATTTAATAGAAATTAATGCAATGTGAATGATTTCAAGGAGAACAATATTTGGTGATTTATGAGATAAATCAAACTAACACAAAAATACTTTATTTTTTGAGTATTAATGATAGTAGTAGATAAACGTAATATTTGTTTGTTCCAGGTTTGTGACATGTATATATGTATTCTATAGAGAGATTCACAAATTACAGTAGTCTTATTATTCTGTTAAAATATGAAAGTGAATTATGAATTCACGAGTATATGATTTAGAATTACTTCTAGTCGAATACCAGATGAGCCATTTCTTTTTAATTTATGTATATATATGTATGCTTAAATGAATTAGATTATAGAATAAATATGCTTTAAATGAACTAGATTAGAAATTGGCATTTTAAGTGAAATTAATGCAATATGAATGATTACAATGAGAACAATATTTGGTGATTTATCACATCGCCAAACTAACATAAAAGTATTTTTTATGTATGAAATAAACATAATCTTCATTTATTCCAGGTTTGCATTTTAAATTATTTTGTAAAAGTTTATTTGAGGAATCATTAATCCATATTTTTTTCAAATTTAAATCTGAACATCGTTTAACTTAAAATTTTATACCGTTCAACAGAGAAGGTGTCATTTCAAACGAAAAGTGTTTGAAAACTCTTGTCCACTTTACTGACTTTTTATGATTTTTCAACCAAATAATTCGATTGCTGAATAATAGCATATGGATATTTTTAATCAATTATTTAAAATTTTAAGGGGAAAACAACAAATAACCAATAAATAACTATCTGCAAAAATTATAACTAGTGTTTCCTTCAACTCTTTATACTAAATTCGGATTTAAAAGTTTTTGTTGCTGTAACAAATAGTAAGCTTTGCAAAATGTATGTACAGCCTTACACCGTATAAATATGTAAATATTCCTTTTAAATAAAATGCGTGTCTTAATCTCAAATTTTATTAATGTAACATAACTGGCATTAGCAGGAAATATTTTTTAAGCAAATTTATGTGAACTATTATGCATTAGCTTCTCTCTAATCATAATTAGGTCGCAAATTTATTGTAATGTCAATGTCATATGGTAATATGAGTAAAACAGCGTATAGGCATATACAGTACTTATATAAGTTTTATTGTCATATTTAAAAAATCACTTACTTATATCCATAAATGTTAGTCAAAATGCTCAAAGAAAACAGTGAATATTCCTGTATTCTTATGCGAGGGAAAATATTTTTATATTTGAAAGTGATTATTTGAGTTCATTTCAATTTTTCATTATTTTTTTTATCTTTGATTCAAATATATGATCATCTATGTCGAAATTATTTCAGTATTATTTTATTTAATAAGACATAAGATAAAATATTGAATAAAAAAATAATGTATAATATTTTACCAAATATTTCGATTCATGTGAATGCGTTCTCTTCAAATAAGATTATGCATGTTTCTTTAAAAGAAATTAATTCGATCTTAATTATTCCTCTGCAAAGCCAGATGCCTGTGACTGACATTTTAATATCAATTTTGCGTTCGCAATTTCGCAGTTAATTGAAAATTAAAGCTTTGGTATTCCAATAAGGTTATTAAACGATATTTCATTATGTATACTGTTTCTCTCAAAATGTCATTCTATAGATTTTTAAAACCGATTTAAACTATTTCCATTTTAACTTTAGGGGATTTTAAAACCGTTTGGAAAGATTTATAGAGAGAGTGTTTACACATTTTTAGAGCGATTTTGATAAAGGATTTCAAAAATACCTTTTTTGTGCAATAGGGGAATTTTGCAAACAACGTACTATTTTAAATTAAAACATTATCTCAGCCCTCCAAATTTATTCTTCTGTCAACATGAAGCAGATAAACAAGCTGTTGATCGTAGGATATACTTTTTCGCTTTTCGAGGATAAATATTCTAATTCCGTAATTTAAAAACAAGTATGAAAAATATTGAATAAAACTTCTGAATTATCCATGTAATCATTAAATATAATCATTAGACATGAATAATCATATTATGTAATCATTAAATATAAATAATCATCCACTAATGAATTTATCCATAATTATGGATTCTGCTTTGAGGGACGGTGGATCACATTTTTTTTAATATGTTGGCTAATTAACTATTTGGAAAATAGTTCTTGTTCTCGGTAAAGAACTGGAAAATCTGAAGCATATCTGAATCTTTTTATTGGTTGAATTCCGCAACTTTTTTTTATTTTATTCGTTTTCTTATTGGTCGATAATCGAAATCGATTGGTCGATTTTCTTATTGGTCGGTTTAATATCCAAAAATAGAATAATTCTATTTTTTATTTTATTCGTTTTCTGATTGGTTCGTGGTTAATAACCAGAAATAAAATACTTCTGTTACCACGATGATTAAAAAATAAAACATCGACCCAGGATAATTTTTCCTAGTTTTTATCTCATTGATAGGGTTTTCCTTCCTGAACATTCACCATCTCCTAGTCTTTATTTTGTAAATACTTTTGTAAATATTTGTAAATATTTTTATTTCTCTTATACTCTTATCTATTTTATTTATTTTTTTTTTATGGTGCCCTTAAAGGGCCTTTGTTTTCTGGGACCCGGCTTCTCCCCCCCTCCTTGTTTCTGACGTTATGTTTGTCAGACTTTGGCTATGACTTGAATTGTTTCATGTATCATTTCTCTACTAGAGGCAAGGAGTTGATCTCTCCAGGCACTCTGACAATTATCTCGTCCAAGTCAAGTCCAAGTCAAAATAAAAAAATTATCAAAAAACTACAAAAAAAAAATTAATAACTTCAAAACGAAATAAGATACAGATTTCAAACAAATTGCATTTAAATGTAAATTTTTTTCTCTGTACGACGGTGTAAAAATTGAAAATGTGTGATGTTTAGAAGTTTAAAAATTTGCAGTACCGAAAATTGTAAAACTAAAATTTCATTTAAAATTTGTATATGCGTAATTGGTACAGAAATATTAATTTTTAATCCATGGTGTACATAATATAGGACTGATACTACGTAAATCACATTTTGATCATCCTAAAAATGATGTTTATTATTATTATTATTATTTTAAATTATTATTATTTTAAATATAGAATGTATTTATAAGCCTTAAATTTTAGTCTTTGAGAATATAATTTTCCAAATAGTCGTTTTAATTTGTTAAATTACAGTTTTTTTTTTATTTATACTATTTTTCTAGTACATTAATAATTTTGGCGGTATATTAACAAGGGAATATCTTTTGGTGTTGCTCGCATCTAGCATTGGGACCTGAATCATTGTGTAGCCCTGTACATAAAAGTTAGATAATCGATAAAAATTCTCTGTTAAAGTCGCATTTTATGTGTTTTCTTTTATACTTTTAATTTTTTATTATTGAATTTTTATTTGTATATTTCACGCCAAAAGCGAATTAAATTGCCAAATATGGTGCTACAATTTTTTCTCTTGCCTTATTTTGGGAATACATGTGCGATACGTTACTTATCAGAGAGTGATTTCTTTGCTATACAAACGATGAATGTATAATAATTTTTTTTTCAGTTAAAAGCGCTCGATATCATTGAAAATTATTTTTTAATAAAATACAAAACATTCAATGCATTTTCTTTTGAAGCCGGATGAAATAAAGATTCGAATGTTTAAAATGAAATGTTGTTGTATTAAAAGTTGTATCTTTTGGTAAAAATAATCATAAAATAAATATAAACATATATTATTATGAAGTATAAAAAATTATTCTGTGTCTAATTAGATCGAACCTTACATTTTCTACCGAAGTTTAAAGTACTGTTCACTTCAGAGCTAGAAGTAAAGAAGCTATGTCATTCGACTAAGGTTGCTGGAAAATTCTACATTTAAAAAAATGGCCCAACTTTTTTCCCGCCAAAAATGTAAATACAGTGTTATAATTTTTCAAAACTAAACTTATATTTTTTAAAGTAATTTTTAAGCTTTTTTCAATGTTTTATGGTTATTATTAACTAATTTATCTTTTTAAATGCTTTTCTTAAAAAAAAAAAAAAAAAAAAAAGGGTAATAGTCCGATAAGTGGCTTCGAAAATAGCATTTTCAGAAAGTTATGCTGCTGTAAAATCAAAAATATGACTTTACCAAAAAAAATCGACTTTTAAACTTTTTAATATAGGACTTTAAAATGCATCAAATCTCAATATCAAAAAAGGTTCCCTTGTAAGTATGGCAATCGTTTACCGTGGAATAACTTTAACCTGTAATTTTCTTCGAGAGAATCCAAGTTTACGAATTAATATTTTTTTTTACTTTTTTTGTTTATATATGTTACAGGCCAAATCCGATTTTAGGCCAAACTAGATTAGCCTAGGCCGAACTAGTCTATCCTAACGCCCATCGGATAAACTAGTTTTTTCTAGGCCAAACTAGTCTGTCCGAAAGCCCATCGGATAAACTAGTTTTTCCTAGGTCAAACTAGTCTATCCGAACGCCCATCGGATAAACTAGATTTTCCTAGGCCAAACTAGTTTGGCCGTACGGTCATTAGGATAAACTAGTTTAGCCTGCTATTCATTGGTTTGAACTAGTTTATCCTAGGCCGAACTAGATTGTCCTAGGCCAATTCAATTTGGCGTGATATTTTTTAATCTAAAGACCGCCACGGCGCCAACTTTCTAATTTTGATCTATTTTATCCTAGGAAGATGCAGTTTGGCGCAATTTTAGCTCACAGACTATCAAAGCCTGAGAGCTAATGTGCTCGCAGATTCTG
The DNA here is from genome assembly GCA_964019185.1 of Maratus speculifer. NCBI lineage: Eukaryota > Metazoa > Arthropoda > Arachnida > Araneae > Salticidae > Maratus > Maratus speculifer. Next base: position 129,669,012 of record OZ025295.1, on the reverse strand, counting down.
TGTGTGTATGTAACCATTTACGTACGTATAACCGTATGTACGTACGTGTGTACGTAATGCGATAACTCCTGATAGAAATATTCAATTTGCTTCAAATTTTGGACATAGATTTATCCTGATAATGAACTTTCCTGATTAGTTTCAGGGGTTCATTGAATAAGAATAAGGGGAGGAGAACAAAAGGCTAATCCGCACCCCCCCCCCCTCCTTAATTTAGTTTAGTCAGTTTTCCATGCAAAATGATCAGATTTTATTAAAATTTTAGGTATAATATCATTTTGATATGGTACATTGTTTACGTATAAAGAAAGGAGCAATGGGAGGTAACACTCTTAATTTATGAAAATAGGTTTTTCATAGAGAATTTACCGATTTGTTTCAAATTTTGGATGTAGGTTCCTTCTGATAAGGCGTTTACCTGATTAATTTGGGATGTTCTGAGTTTAAATATAAACGTAGAACGGATTTTTTTTCAATCAGATAGAGACTTTCGGTTTTATGAAAAGATTTTTAATTCGTAACATATATTGGTTTTTGCACACATCACTTCAGGCGAAATTGTTCATATTAAGAAACTAAATATCCGAATATCCGAATCCTTTTAAAAATAAGAAAAAGCTTAAATAAAGCATGACACGTGAAATTTAGGATGGGGGGTGGAGTAAGAGGACGTTAGATTTTTTTTAAAGCTCAGCACTTTTTAAGGTTTTAGCTGATAATTAAATATTACCATTATTTGAAACTTTTAGAAACATAATAAAACATGATGTTAAATATTTAAGAAAAAAGATGGCGCGACAAATACCACTATTCTCTATTAGTAATTTTTGTAAAAATGTTAAATTCTTGTTGGAACTGTTTGAAAGTTTGTGATAGTTTATAACACATGATAAAAATTGTAAAAAAAGTCCCATTACGAAAGGGAAAGAGGGGGGAGGGGCGAAAAAAATCAGGAAATATAAAGGAAATTCTAGGTTGATCTAGTTGAAACTTTAAGATAATTTATGACACATGATATAAATTTATAAAAATATGTTCCGCGTTTAATGCCACTATTGACGAATAGTGATTTTTGCAAAAATCTTAAATTCTTGTTTTGCAGCACCACGACATCGAGTAACATATCTACTGATAGATTGTTTAACGGAGTTTCTTTCATATACAGTTTTGTTGGCAATAGGGTGCGCTCCCTGGTAATGGAATGTGGAACTAATATAACGCGAGCACCCTGGTGTTGGAATTTAGAACTAATACAACGCGATCTAGTTCAAATAAGCTGGCTTCACCTGCTATTCGGCTCTTTCTTTTATATGAAATCTCAAAACGGACGTATGTTAAGCGAACGAACCTCGAAGAGAAAGAAACATGATGATAAATATTTAAGAAAAAAGATGCCGCATCGAAATATCACTATTATCTAATAGCAATTTTTGTAAAAATGTTAAATTCTTGCCGGAATTTTTGAAAAAACTGTAACAACGTCTTTCAAATTCTAACTCAATCTGAAATTTGATGAAAATCTGTGTATTAGTACTATTTGAGATTGAATTATCGCAGAAATCATAAAAAAACTGCATAGAAGCGCTATCGATTGAGCCATTTACTCTAAGAACAAAAGAATATTAATTTATATCAGGGACTAACTGAATTTGAAGTTTGATAAAAATCCGTGCATTTGTTCTTGAAATAGAACTATTGCGATAATTATGAATAATGCCACATAGCAGCGCCACCTGTTGCACGATTTACTTCAAAAACTAAAAAGTACTTTTGTAATTTTTATATCAAGGACTAACATAATCTGGAGTTTGATGAAAATTAATGCAGTAGATCCTGAGATAAAGCTATTGCGATAATCACGAATAATACCGTATAGCAGTGCCACCTTTCGAGAGATTTACTCTAAAAACTACAGAATACTAATTTTTATCAGAGACTTACTGAATTTAAAGTTTGATGAAAATTCGTGCATTATTTCTTGCGACAGAGCTATTTCAGGAATCGGGAAAATTGAACACAACGTTGCCACCTATTGAGCAATTAATATAAAAACGTAAACAGAATTAGTTCATATCACGGATTTACTGAATCCGGAAGTTTGATGAAAATCGGTAAATAAGTTATTGAAATAATGTTGATGCATATCGGTAAAAATGCAGTTTAGAAGCGCCATCTGTTGAACGATTTACTTGAAAATGTAATCAGAATCAATTTATATCAGGGAGTATCTGAATATAAATTTATATTAAATTCCTTTCATTAGTTCTTGAGATACAGCTATTGTAAAAATTGTTAAAAATGCAGCATAGCATTGCCATGTTGAGTGATTTACTTTAAAATAGAAACAACACCAACTCATCTCATGGACGAACTGAATCTGATGTTTGATGGAAATTTGTGTATTAGTTAAGATAAAGCTAATGCGTGAATCATAAAAAAAATTCAAAACAGCAGCTCCATTTGACGAGCGATTTACACCAAAAACTAATCAGCATCAATTTAGATCAGAGACTACCTGAATGTAAATTTTTATTAAATTTCGTGCATTAGTTCTTCAGCCGCATCCCTACAGCTTGCGACAGCGTATAGCAGGTGTGCTGCACACGTACTGCCGAATGCCCTCTTCCTTTTCGAACGAACTTCGAAGCGAACGAAATTCAAATCGTAGCAAGCGTGCTGAGTACGCACCGCCGAATGTAATCCCCCTTTTTGAAAGAGCCTCAAAGCGAACGAATTTCCAACCATAACCCCGCTGCCCACGCCAGTCAGATAGCGGGCGAAGCCAGCAAGTTTTAACTGAGCCACGTTATATTAGTTCCTTATTCCAACACCAAGGAGCTCACTCTATTATTAACAAAACTGTATCTGAATGAAACTCCGTTAAACAACCTAATAAGTAGATATGTTACTTGAGGTCGCGGTGTTTTAAAAGCTAGAATTTCTGTTATATTTCCCGATTTTGTTCGCAACCACACTCTCTTTTACGTCGAAATATGACTTTTTTTATAAATTTATATCAAATGCCAAAAACTGCCACAAAGTTTCAAAATGTTCCAGCAAGAATATAACATTTTTACAAAAATTACTATTAGAAAATAGTGGTATTTCGATGCGGAATCTTTTTCTTAAATAATTATCATCATGTTTTTTTCTCTGCGAGGTTCATTCGCTTCAACATACGCCCGTTTCGAGATTTTATATAAAACAACGGGCCCGATAGCGGGCGAAGCCGGCTGATTTGAACTAAATCGCTTCCAAATTCCAACACTTGGGTGCTTGTGTTATATTAATTCCACATTAGTCCGTTGTATTAGTCGCTATATATTAGTCCGACGTACGTACGTACATAAGTATGTACATACGTACGTACATACATACATACATACGTACATGGTTACTTACACACACACAGAATCTACGAACACATTAGCTCTCAGGCTTTGATAGTTTGTGAGCTAAAAGCGAGTCAAATTGCATCGGCCTAGGATAAATTAGATTAAAACTAGAAAGTTGGCGCCGTGGCGATCTTTAGATTCAATAAAATCACGCCAAATTGAATTGGCCTAGTACAGTCTAGTTCGGCCTAGGATAAACTAGTTCAAACCAATGAATAGCAGGCTAAACTAATTCATCCTAATGACCGTTCGGCCAAACTAGTTTGGCCTAGGAAAATCTAGTTTATCCGATGGGCGTTCGGATAGACTAGTTTGGCCTAGGAAAAACTAGTTTATCCGATGGGTGTTCGGATAGACTAGTTTGGCCTAGGAAAAACTAGTTTATCCTATGAGCATTAGGATAGACTAGTTTGGCCTAGGAAAAACTAGTCTATCCGATGGGCATTAGGATAGACTAGTTTGGACTAGGCCAATCTAGTTTGGCCTAAAATCGGGTTTGGCCTGTAACATATATAAATGAAAATCAGTATTATTTTTCCTTTTAAAAAGTTTTTCAAGAACTCGTCTCTTTTTAAATGTGATTGTATTTCCACCAGAAAAAATTGCAAATGCTTTTATAATTTTAATATTAAGCTATTTCAATAATATTTATGTGTTTACCTTAAATCAGCGGTAAATGCGAATCCCAAGATGATTAACTTCTCTATTGTAACCATAAAATAAACAGAAGATTTGCTACATTTATGAGTTCTGAAAATATTCTTATTAAATAAAAACTGAATTGTACGAAAATTAATCCGAAGTGGCATGAAAATTTGTTTACATAAAGCAATTTATACATTTAAAGTGTTTATTTATCTTCGTTATTAATCTTTATGAAACGTTCGAATAAAAATAAGCATAAAATTAAACACAGTATGCATAGAAAATAATGTGAAATTTTCGATGAAAGCGAGAAATTCTAAATAAATAATTTTCTGTGAAATGGATTAAATGTGACATATTCCATTTATTTGAATAGTTTTAGATAAACTTTTTATTAAATGCTAAAGGGTTTTTTTATAAATAGCTGAATAATTTAAGATATCCCATTACTTATGTTCTTTCTAATTGCTAAAAAGGTGTAAGATTGAAACTTAAAAACAGTAAAATAGTTTTATTTGACTGTTGATATGTTTCAATTCTTCCCAAATCATTTTCAAACCAAATAAATAAGGATATTCTGCAATTGCCCGGTCTAGGATGCAGTGAACTAAAATGCCGTCATTTAGTTTTTTATGTAACGCACGTTATTTTTTTTTCTTTGCCTGTGTTTATTTGTCTGTTTATTTCTATTTTCGATACAATTGAGTAACCCTAGCCACAGTTTTGTTAAGTTGAATGATGCTGTATCGCTATGTATGGATTTTTTACGGGTTAGAATCTCTATTATTTCTCTCATAATGATGGATAATATAGTTTGGAGGAAAAAATTATTTTACTTCCACTAATTTTTTTAATAATATTTTTTTTTATGTAATTTGATCATCAGAGCTGAGATTTTTCTATTATATTTAATGTCAGTACATGCTCTTTTTTTCTGTACTTAAATTCTCTGTTAGTCATTCCAATGTAATAATTTTTTATATGTCTCTCGTTGGCTCCAATAAATAGTATTTCATATACAGTGGCTCACAAAAGTGTTCGTACACTTAGGAATTTCAACGAAATAGTGCTCTATCCATTAATTAAAATTAATATTTTAGAATGGGTATTTAAGAGTAAGATCTATGACTCATTTATAACAAAACTACATAAAATATTTTAAAAACATAATAAAACTTTATTTTGAAAAAATCATTAATCAAAAAACAACAAAAAATTTACCTCACAAAAGTCTTCGTACACTTTAAAAAAAATCGCTGTATATTTGTAAATATTGTAATATTTCGCTAAAGTTGTACTTATAGGATATTATTTAACCCCCACAAAAGTTTTTTAAACATCTGGGAATAGATATAATTAGTGTTTTTGTAATTTGTGAATGAAAGTTGATGCCTTCATCGAACATTGCTGTTTTTACTTCGCTTTTTGTTTCAATGCAGTGTTTTCGTGTTCTAATTTCCAGTTATCTCTAAATATGTTTTACTGGGTTTAAATTCAGCAATTGAGGTGATGTTTTTAGAACTTGTGTACAATTGTAAAGACGCTAGAGGCGAACGTTGAGAGCCATGTGCCTTGTATCATTATCCTGATCAAAAACAAAGTTATATCTGTTACCCATATATTGGCCTGATAATTTTAAATTGCCTTTTAAAATATTTGAACAAAGATCGTGATTTATTATGCTATCAATATATACAAAATTATCTAATCCTGATGCTCCTATGCACCCTCACACAAGGACAACGCCACCGCCGTGCTTTAACTGTTCCAACTAAGTTCTTTGAATTAAATTCTTAATTCTTTTTCTCCATACTATTATGCCGTCATTGGAGCCACGAATAGCATATTAGATTTAATCTGTAAATAAAGCATTATTTTAATATGATTCGGGTTTATTTATCATTGATTTTACTAAAGAAAGCCTAAGCTTTTCTGTTTTTTGCACTGACAAAGAATTTTCTACGGTCAGAATGCCTATATAATGCAGCTGGGCTTACCACTCGTCGAACAGTTTCAGATGAAAATGAAGTAAAAACTGTTTCATTAAATTCTGTAGAAACTTTTATAGCACTTAAACGCGGATTTTTTACGACTTTTCTAATTGTAAGTATTTGATCTCATTGTGTTAACTTAGATTGACGATCTTGTCATACCTAGTTTTCAATCCATTTTTTTTTTCTATAAAGCCTTTTATCGCATACCTATTTCTATAAAGCCTTTTATCGCCGTAGAATGGAATAAATTAACTAATTTTGCAATATTTCGAATTAATTTACTACTATTAGGAAGAAAAATAACTAATTTCGAACGCTATTAGTCCTGACATTACGATTACAAACCATTTTTAATTAATAAATAGAATATTACGGACCAATTCTGCAAAATATAAAGCCAAGCGATTTTTCAAATGTCAATACAATGCATAAATAAAAATAAAGCGACAAACAATATTTTTAATAATGAATTTATCCGAAAATGTTTCTGTGTACGAAGACTTTTGTGGCGTGTATTTTCTGTGGCATCTTCAGTTTACATTTTTAGATTTAAAAAAAATCCATTAATTTTAAACAAAAAGGTTGTGTGTTATTTAGAATAATTTGGAGGTAATATAAAAAATTTCTCGACTTCATATACGAATTTAATTACAGGGAAATTTCTTTTTAGTACAAATTTTTAAAGTGTACGAACACTTTTGTGAGCCACTGTACTTCTGATTAATTCTCAAGATTAATTGGATCAGTTTTAGTGCAAATGATATTCTTTAATCATTGTAATCTTATAGTAATCGTTTTAAAGTTTAACATATTAATATACTAGCTGTTACCCGTGACGTCGTTCACGTAGCATTAAAAAAAAAGATAAACGCTTTAGTTAAACAAAACGTTTCATTAATAATAATTTAAAATATATATAACACATATCTTATAGGAGGCTATGCAGTAGTTTTTTTATGGGGGACTTAAAGAACTCGGTCAAATAAAATGGAAATGTGTTTGATAATATGAGCAATCGCGAAAATGAAATTGAAACCACTTATACTGTAGAAAAACTGTAACGCACCCCAATTGTACACAAATCATGTTGTAGTGTATTTCAGAATTCCATATCAAAGAAAGAAAAATCATATGTTAAACCTAGGTAATAAAAAAAATCCAACATTTCCATAATACATAACTTCGCCGGCCCATTCTTTTTTTCAGCTGTGTATATGATCTACGTGTTTGTAAATATTCTAAATACAATGTTAAAATTTTGCTTAGTTAGAAAAAGTGTAACGAAGATTAAAATTCACCTTTAGCAATTTCTAATAATAGACAGAAACTTACTTGGATTCTTTTTTACAGTCCTGTATACTACGTGCAAATATTTATACGACCGCATATTTAGCTTAAATTATTCAAGCAAAAAACCCGATTAAAATTATTGAATTCATATTTCCGGGAATCGCTATTGCACAGGTGACCATATATCCAGTTTATTGTATAGTCCGATACATGATTTATTCAAATTCTACAAGCATCTCTTATTATACTAAATGTAGCTGAACTTCAGGATGCATTAGTTTTCCTTAAAATACATACGATAATTGTAAAAGCTCTTCAGCATTCTTTTCTAATAGACCAATACTTTGGATACAATATCTGAGATCTGGACACAGGTCCAAAATCTTTTATGCGTCTATGTAAATGAACAACAAATGTGATGCAAATCATACTTAACTGCAAGCATATTGTAGTAAATTTCAGTATTTATCATTGTATTGATTAATCTCAGTATATTAATTTCATCATGTTTGAAATAGTGCAACGCAGTTAAAATACGCTGAGAATATTTTTCCCCGTGGACTATTATATTACCGAACATTTTTCTGTGATCTTGTAAATGAATGTTAAATCTTTTCACCCCATTTTCTATAGAAATCCTGTTTTAGTGCATTTCAGAAACTGATATCAATTTCAATATTATTAAAATAACCTTACTAAAATAACATTATTAAAATGCACTGCAAATGGTTTTTCTTCACAGACCATTATATATTGAAATACTTTTGAGCTCCCTGTACGCACACTATAAGTACTACACTTAACATATTCAATGGTAACTATGTTCTTGTGAACCTTAAAACTGCATGTAAATCTCATTACATTTAAAACTATGTAACATTATCAAAATACACCAGAAATGATTTTTCCTCCTCAAACCATAATGTAAAGTCTCCTTATGAGAGCTCCTGTGATTCAGCTATAATTGCTACCTGGCGCATTTTCAATGCCGCACATGCTATGGCAAAACTCAATAACGTAAGTTATTTTCATATGAATCCTACTATACTTACTCAAGTTGAAACACGGACAAACAGACGGCAGACCCCAGGCATTCGGCATCCGGTATACAGGCAGGCTGAAGTTGTAAACACTTTTAGACCATGTTAGAAAGTGTCAAAATAGAGGTAGTTTCCGTAAAACGAAAAAAAAAGTGTTAGGAAAAATCTACTTCAAAACTGTGTTTTAGGTGTCATTTTTGTATAATTTGTACATATATGTTTTGCATACCATAAAAATTTATAGAAATTTATTGTAAAAAAATATTCTTAGAAGTGACAACATATTTTTACTTTTTAAGAGCTAAAAAAAAGTGGAATTAATATCCATTTACAAACCTGTTTCCAGCACACTTCGAGCGCATTATGCGAAGTTGAGATATTGACTGAGGGAATGTATTTTCTCACAATTACATTAAATCTTTAGATTTTAAGCCCGATAGTACATTTTTAAAGTGATTTTTATTTATATTTGAAGAATTGAACAATTTTAAGAATTAACACACAAAAATATATTTTTTTAATTATTAGTTGAGTTTTTCTTACTTTCTAAGAATGGTAAAAAGTATTTTTCATTGATCATTACGTTATTTACGATATGTATAAATTATTAACATTTTCTAATCATTTAACACTTAATCTTTAAAAAATTTATTTCATTTTAAAATTAAATATTTATATTAACCACGCTCACATGATAAACTTAATTTTCTTTAAATAATAACTTTTGATATCATAATTCAATCTCATTTCATTACAACATCAGAGCATATTTATTTTATTTTTAATATGTGACGTCACAGTCGTCTCTTTTTAGCACTTACTCTAAATTACATTGTGTTATTAAAATGAAAACTTGAAAACTTATACTTTGTTTCAGATATGACGTTACATTGATAAGTTTAAAATTCTTAATGGAAAGTAGTCCTGTGACGTCACAATTGGTAAAAAATTGAATTGTATAGCCTCGAACCGAAAGAAAGAAAAAGGTTCATTTTGATTACGGATTAATATCTGGAAAAACTACTAAAATATTTATTTTCTTGTAAAGTGTGAAGTTATATTCTTGTGAAGTCTTCTAAGTGCAAAAGAAATTTTACATAATCGTCTGCCTGATATAAGAAGAAAAACAGTATTCCTCTGACGTCACAATTGGTAAAATTGCGGTTTTTAACCTCGAACCGAAAAACAGAATAGGGTCCATTTATTTAATTCATTTTGTTTTATCACGTGAAAATCTTTCAGTTGAAAATTAATTACAGAAGATAAATAATTATTCCGGTTTTTTTATTTTTTGGCAACGAAAAAAGAAAGATGATTAAATATTATGGAAAATTTTTCAATTTATTCTGTATGAAAAATAGTGAAATTTTGAATTATTAAGAAAAATATTTGAATAAAATAAATAAAAATTAGCCTATGGTCATTTCAAGCCAGTAATCTATCTATATACAAAAATTCAAAGACATTAATCCATCCGTTTTGAGGCCAAGTTCATTCCAATTTTCGGACACACTTTCACATTTATAATATACAGGGTGTCCCCTCTCAACGGTGGCCAATGGCTAATTTCTAAACCGTTGGTCATAGACATATAGTTCCAATTGCAAAAATGCTTTAAAAAAGGCAAAGAATTGTTTTTTAAGCGATTTTGGTCAAAAAAATGTTTTACTAAAAAATTACGAAAATTAAATTTTTATACGGTCCCCCGGTCCTATAAGTGATATTTAGTAAAAATTTTTCAACACTCTAGCAAGTAATACAGAAAAGGTCCCATTCTTGTAACATTAAAATTGACCGAGTTGTGAAACTTTAAATTTCATGACTTAAACCACTTTTCTATAGCTGAAAACGGATGAGTCCGACTGAGCTTTAAGGGAACGTACATTAAGTGCTTAAAGTATTATAAAGGGAGTTGATTTCCAACGCTGTTCAAAGGCTGCTTCCTAAACTATTTGTCACAGACATATAGTTCCAATTACAAAATGTTTTAAATGAGCGATTTAACTGAAGGCGCTATCACCGTATAAGTTTTACGGTAGTGTTAATTATAATTAATTAACTTCTAGATTGGTTATTAAAATAACTGAAGGCATCAATTTCAAAATTCTCTTTATCGAAAAAATCAATTTTTGGAAATAGCGAAAAAATTTAAATGCATCTATTGGTTTTCATTATAAATTTTGAGATTGCATTGTTACAATAGTGGAGGTTTGTATAGACTGATTGAGAAATCAAAAAGCGATAAGTCGAGTTTTGAAATTCATATCCTCAATTGTATTTTTACGTATGTTTTATTTTGTAAGCAAATGAAGCTGATTCTTTTCGTGATTTTATTTTAAAAAGGTATGTTATTTTGATAAGCTTTTATTTTATTCATAGTTTTTGCTTGTAAATTTTCCTAGTTCAAAACTTATATTCAAATTTTAACTCACTTCCAAATATCTGATTGAGGTTAAATTCCCATACTTATTTAAACTAAACCCGATGACAATGTAATATTAATACGATTTTAGGTGCGTTCCATTTATTTATTTTATAGGACTACATCAAATTCTATTAGGTTGAGTAATCTAATAGAGCTTTAAATATGTATCATTTTGTAACGATTTGTGACTGTTGCTTTTCGTAGTTTAATTTAACAAAATTTCTGTTATTTTTTTACTTATATTTTTAGCACAAATTGCATATTTTACTTTTACATGTAAATGTCAACATAAATTCAGAAACAACATTGTAAAATTTTTTTCTACTCTCAATGTTTAAAGTTAAGTTTTCCATCTGATGTTTATTTTTATTTCCAGTAAATTTGTGACTGACCCCTATTTTGCAGCAAAAAATATGCTTCAACTTTGAACAGCTATAACTCGGTCAATTTTGATCGCAGAGGAATGGGACTTTTTTTGTCTTACTTGTTAGAGTAGTGGTAAAAATTTTCTAAATATCACTTATAGGACCGGGGGACCGTATAAAAATTTAATTTTCGTAATTTTTTAGTAAAACATTTTTTTGACCTAAATCGCTTAAAAAATAATTCTTTACCTTTTTTAAAGCATTTTTGCAATTGGAACTATATGTCTAAGACCGACGGTTTAGAAATTAGCCATTGGCCAACGTTGAGAGGGGACACCCTGTATATAAGGATTAATAGTGAATATTGCCAATAACAAGATGCCTGAACAATGACGTCTGCTCTTTTAAAACGAAAGTGTGGATTTGGCTTCTCAGGAAAGAGCTGTAATTTATTAGATCGTAAATGAGTTGTTTTTTAAATGCTTTACTTATTTTGATTTAAATTGCTTATTTAAATTACTCAATTTAAGTTGCTTAAAAACAGCTCGACAACTTGAATTGTATCAACTCTTTATGAGAAGTTGACTTTCGCCTGAAATGGCTGGATTTAGGCTCAACTTGAGTTATTTTGTATAGCTCAGGTTTTACGAGAGTGGATTGAATTCACAAAAATACAAATTCTACTCTATACAGTATTAACCAAGCTTTTTGAGAAATCAAAATATAGTCTTAAGAGCCCACATTACTGACTGAAAAAGACCCGGATGATAATGTAAAGTCTATGGAGGCGTTCTTTTCAAATATCTCGCTAAAATTTTATATTTTGACATGATTTTTTTTTTTTTTTTTTTTTTTTTTTTTTTTTTTTTTTTTTTGCATAGGATAGCTGAGGACGATCCACAACCTGGCTAGTTTTTATTTTTTCGATTTTGGCTATATTCTTTTCATATTAGGATAGTTTAGTTTCATAGCCGGTTCTGAAAGTTAAAGTACTTTTTTTTTAATCTGAAACCAAAATTGAAAAAGTAAAAACTAGCCCGGCTGTGGATCGGCCTCAGCTATCCTATGCGAAAAAAATCATGTCAAAATATTAAAATTTAAGCGAGATATTTGAAAAGAATGCCCCCATAGACTTTACATTATCATCCGGGTCTTTTTCAATCAGTAGTGTGGCGTCTTAAGTAGTTCAATGTCTACTTAGTAGCCAAACCACCACTGAAATTGATTTAAATATCTCTATCCGGTTTCATTACTTTTACATGATTTTTTCTTCGTTTGGATAGTTGAAGTCCATCTCTAAAAAATTCTTTTTTTAATTTTTTGATTTTATTTAGAAGTTTTTTTTTTTTTTTATGAGAATATTTTTATTTTTGGAACCGGTTTCAAAAATAAAAAACTTCTTTTTAAAAAAAAAGTGCAAACAAAATGGAAAATTAAAAAGCAGTCTTTGAAGAAATCAACATCAGATATTCAATCACTTAAAAATAGTGAAATACAAACAATGTATTTAAAAAAATTCTTCCATTCAATAATCATATGATATCTTGTATTTTCGCGTGAGTGAAGTAGCCCCTTCAGTGGTGAATTCAGTATTGTCTGGCTCGGGTAAGAAAAACCCTGAATGGGGTTGCTGGTTTCGAAGGTTCCAAATCTTCTTAGGGAAGGGAAAATTCACCGGTAAGAGCAGGGTTGCCACATTGGCAGCGGCTTTAAAGATTCCCCCTTCTTTCTTTTCTTTTCTTCTTCCTATCTTATCTCATCGAAAGCGTCCGCCTTCACTTGGGATAAAAAAGTTTTCAGAACTCAGTTATAATCTTAACAGGAAATTTGTTAGATGAAATTTAGGAGAAAAAGTGAAAAAAAAAATGAATAAGTTCATGATGTTGATGTTCCATGATTCATCAAATTTCATGGAAAAGGAGAGATGCCGTTTTCGGGTTCATTTAGAGATTTTTAAATGAAGGAAAATATTTCAAATTATTAAATACAGACTATTGAATAGATTATTCTTTCTTAGAAATTTGACTTTCCTCTCAATCACGATATGAATTATATTTTTTAAATAAAAGTTCTTTTTTTTCACCCATTTTTATAACTTTTAAATAAAAGTTTTTTTAAATCCATTTTTAAATAAAAGTTCCCTTTTTTTAAAATCCATTTTTATAATTTTTAAATAAAAGTTCCTTTTTTTTTATCCATTTTTGTAATTTTTAAATAAAAATTCTTTTTTTTTATCCATTTTTATAATTTTTAAATAAAAGTTCCTTTTTTTTAATCCATTTTTATAATTTTTAAATAAAAGTTCCTTTTTTATCCATTTTTATAATTTTTAAATAAAAGTTCCTTTTTTAATCCATTTTTATAATTTTTAAATAAAAGTTCTTTTTTTATCCATTTTTATAATTTTTAAATAAAAGATCTTTTTTTTTATCCATTTTTGTAATTTTTAAATAAAATTTCCTTTTTTTTTATCCATTTTTATAATTTTTAAATAAAAGTTCTTTTTTATCCATTTTTATAATTTTTAAATAAAAGTTCTTTTTTTTATCAATTTTTATAATTTTTAAATAAAAGTTCCTTTTTTTATCCATTTTTATAATTTTTAAATAAAAGTTTCTTTTTTGTATCCATTTTTATAATTTTTAAATAAAAGTTCCTTTTTGTATCCATTTTTATAATTTTTAAATAAAAGTTCTTTTTTTTATCCATTTTTATAATTTTTAAATAAAAGTTCCTTTTTTTATCCATTTTTATAATTTTTAAATAAAAGTTTTTTTTAATCCATTTTTATAATTTTTAAATAAAAGTTCCTTTTTTGTATCCATTTTTATAATTTTTAAATAAAAGCTCTTTTTTTATCCATTTTTATAATTTTTAAATAAAAGTTCCTTTTTTGTATCCATTTTTATAATTTTTAAATAAAAGTCCTTTTTTTATACATTTTATAATTTTTAAAAAAAAGTTCTTATTCGTTTTTATCCATTTTTTAAATTAATACAGAGAACGTTTATTTTTTTTTTTGCATTATATATTACTATTTATTTTCAGTTTTCCTTTAATTTTACAAAGTAGCATGCACTCATTTTATAAATCTTTGAAATAAGTGTATGTATTTTTATTTCTGCTTTTCTTTGCGCAGGTTTTTACATGCCTTGGGTTCATTACTATCATTAGAAACATTTTGAAACCTTTTTTTACAAAATGTAATCAAATTTCTATTTTAAAATATTCAATCAAGCTAATTGTTATACATATACACAGAGCAAACTAGGAAAATAAAGATTAAATTTAATGTTAAATCACATTAATATAAAAAATAAACGCCGAAAGTTTGCGTTTTTAATAGAATGTTCGGGCATAATAGCGAGAAAATGGAGAAGAACCAGCCGTCATGTGACAAAAATCGCTTATGGCTCAGTGACTAATAATTTATTTATATAAAAAATGAAAAACAGGTTTCGATTCTAAATCAATTTGATAATCAGACCTAGCATTTTATTAATAGCAAAAGCGCTGAAGGTAAAACCGGTCTCTGTGGAAGAACCTCCGAATGACGATTGAATGGGGAGGAATTGGCGAGAAATGAAAACGCCGGACTCCCCTAAAAAAAAGTCGACTGACCAGTTACCCTGGCAACAGGGCCAAGCCGAAACCGGTCTCAGAGTTTTTCTTATCTTGGACGGACAATAGGTGTCCTGGAGGGGAGAATCATTCTCTCCCCCCCTCTTGAAGTTGAACATTTTCCCAAAATGCTTCAGAAGTCGTACGTTTTAGTCTCCGGGAACATATATATTTTGTCAAACTTGAACTGAATTCTAGGAAATCCTTTCTTCTCTTCCCTTCTGCGGTTTATTGACTATAGAAAACGAAGAGATTACAGTGATTCAGAAGATAAGCAGTTCGACCCTATTTGTGGGAAAAGTTCCCTGTCCTGCAGTTGGATTGAAGTTTTCCCTCCTTGACATGGAAAAGTCATTATAGGTAAAACACGACGCCTGCGAACACAAAACATGTCAACGAGTGACCGTAAGTAATGGTTATGTCTATCAAGACCTTTAATGAATAAAAGTGTAATTTCCTTCCACCCCTGAAGCCGCAGATATCCCACCTAGGAAAAAATGTCCGACTTCAACAGTGAGCTCGTTACGGTTATTTGCGGTACCGTTTTAAGTAATTTTCAATGCATTACTTTTTTTTTAACTCAAAACTTTGAAAAAAAAATTCAAAATTTATACAGAAATTGAAAAAAAAGAAGCTAAATGAAAATCATAAATACATGTTATGTACATTACAAAATCGTTTTCACGATTAAAAGCACAATTTCTTGTTTGAATGTGTTTTAAATTATTTTTCGTAGAAAATAAATTTAGAAAAGCATTTTTTTTGCGCAAAATGTATCAACAGCAAAATTCTTCAACCGGAATTCTTTTCCATAAGAAAGTGTTTAGAAGGAAGCCGCCAAATATTGAAATTTTATTTCTTGCGGTTTTTAAGAGATATTGAAGCTGCATGTCAGCTAAAACTTTGCAAATGGTTTTCCTTACATTCTTTGAAGATTTCGATATCATTATATTGAAATAGAAATTTTTAATACATATTCTATAAAGTGTACTTGTATAAAATGCAAAACTGTATTTTTGAAAGTACATTTTAAAAAACCTACCTCTTTTTTTTATTATTAAAGCATACAAAGATTTAGTTTTACATTATCTATAAATTTTTTTTGATATTTTATAACAATATTTGATGTTTTAAAAAAGCGGCATTTGCTTTGCACAAAATATAGTAGATCTTCTAAACGGAAGCTATTTTTAACGAAATTCTGTCTTAATGAAAAGAGGTACTTACGTATTAATGCCACCGCAGCAGAAGTTGCGCTAATGCGCCAATAAACAGTAATCTTGTTGTTCGCACGCGCAGAAAAAAAGTCGTCAAAAATGAGCTAAAAAGGCACTAAAGCACTAAAAAAGTGCTAAAAAATGTCGTCAAAAATGAGCAAAAGAAGAAAGCACTAAAAAAGCACGAAAAACAAAATTGCTTTTTATTGGCGCATTACCACAATTTCTGCTGCGGTTGCGTTAATACGTAAGTACCCGAAAAGCTTTTGTGTTTTGAACACACGGGAAATTGTTGTTATCTTCATAAATTTGTGTCTGTGAAGATTAATACAATAGTTTTCAAACGGTAACACCGACTGAGCTCTCATTTTCTGAAGATGTACTAGATGACAATCTCATGATATGTACAGATTTTATTTTCATACAAATCGGCCAGTGGATAAGTAATAGGCCATTTTGCGACTGGTATAAAGGTAAAATCAGCAATAAATTCTGACATAATATAACTAAAAATATTGTAGAGATGCAATCAAACATAAGTATCTCAGAGGAAACGTCTCCAATTTCAAAACCGAAAGTCCAGTGTTCGAATCCAGCTGGTTTCATTCAATCAGAAATTTATATGAACCCGCGAAATTTTATAAAAAATTAGAAAAGTCGAGTAAAATTCTTTTATATTTTATTACAAAAATAGGAATCACAAAATAGGCTTAGCTACTCGATCCCCCAAAAATTATAATCAATTAGATTTCATTACCCTCAACAACATTGCCATCCCGTTTAATACTTTTAACTTGACACTGAGAAATTTCGATTATCCAAAATGATGTGTTTTGGAAATAATCTGAGTATGAAGTAATCTCTGGATAATTGGAGCAGTCATTAAAATAAAACATTTATAAAATACATTTTTTTTTTTTTTTTTTTTTTTTTTTTTTTTTTTTTACTATCGCATTTGCTTAATATATAGATTATGAATTAAGTTAATCAATTCATATTGAATTTCTATTGCTGTTCTTATTCGGGGATTGAATCGAATCGAAAATAGTGGAAACATCAAAGATACTGGAAAATATGATTACAAATATCTCGGCAACTAATTATCCGATTGACTTCATTCAGCATAATTCGTCATTATTCAGAATTAATGTTTTTTATATTGTCTTCTGTATTCACTTCTTCTCAAAAACATATGCGAAAAATCTTATACATCTTTTATCAAAACGAATATTTCGAGGTTAAAACTGTTGTTAGTTTTCGTTTTTTCAAAAACTAAAACAAAATCACTTCACCTTTTTTCATTCACGTATAAAAACATTTCATATTTATTTACTTAGAAGGTGTCACAAATAAAAATTAAATTAAAGAGTTGACATGTTTCGGTTCATTAATAAGAACCGTATTCATAACATATAAAATCAGTAGAAAATTAAATGACACTGGATATAAATATAATTTATATCCAGTATTATAAATAATTATGATATGATAATATGATAAATTATATTTATATCCAGTGTCATTTAATTTTCTACTGATTTTATATGTTATGAATACGGTTCTTATTAATGAACCGAAACATGTCAACTCTTTAATTTAATTTTTATTTGTGACACCTTCTAAGTAAATAAATATGAAATGTTTTTATACGTGAATATTTCGAGAATCCGAAAAAAATAATTCTTGATAATCGAGGTTACTGATAGGCTTTTTTTTCCATTGTTATACTAAGTATACAACAAACTCATGTTTTAATCTCAATTTATACAAAGATAGAGCGTTTACAGAGACAAAAACAAATAGACAGACGGAAAAATATTTTTTTTTTTTTTTTTTTTTTTTTTTTCCTAAAAATATGTTTTTTGGAATCCCCAGTATCTGACACATGTAAATCCGTCAAAAAAAATTTCTAATTTTAAAATGATTACAAATGATTTAAAATGATTATTTATTTCGCTTTATATGTAACACAATATCGTGAAATTCTTTAGGAATGAATGTCGATGTACATCTCATAATACACAGGATTAAGTACCTCGCTGTCAAAGTAAATGCTATATTGTCAGGGTGATCAAGAACTTTCGTCGGGATTACAAATTCAGCCTTTTTCTCTCCTTTCTTTTCCTTCTTGCCTTTTGGGCAATGCATTATTCATTGGCATAGTTTCAATGAAACAATTTCTCTGCAAATTTCGAATAATTCTTAAGAAATGAATGTATGCTCTGATTTCTTTCAACTTTCCAGTTTGTTAATAGAAATTTATTTGCTAAAATAAATAAAGATATAACACTGTAAAATAATTTGCTTAAAGTAAGCAAGTATATGTGTATTATAATCGACTAACAAGATTCTGATTTTCTTTAGAGCACTGGTTCCCAACGTACGCCCAACCGATGGGCAATTTCACTTTTTTATTTGATTTTTTTTTCATTTTATATCAGAACGAATTTTTCGAGAGTCCGAAAAAAATAGTTCCGGATAATTGAGGTTACTGATAGGCTTCTTTCCATTATCACGTACTAAGTATACACTATATTTTAAGTTTTTATTTCAATTTGTTCGGGAGATAGAGCGTTTACAGACACACAGACAGACGGACGGCAAAACAAGTTTTTTAAAAATATGTTTTTCGGAAATCTTCTGTGTTTGAAACGTGTAAGTACTTCAAAAAAATTTCTATTTTTAAAATTATTACAAGGCTTACCTATCCTACGTATGATATGAAAGTAATTATAATAGCAATAATAGTAATAATAATAATAATAATGATGATAAGATATCGGAATTGAAATACGTCAGCAGTAGGGAACTTAAATTGATATAAATTAGTTATAATAGTCTATTAGATATTTATTTATTTCGCTTTATATATTACTCAGTATCATGAAATTCCCTAAGAATAAATGTCGATGTACATCTCAAAATACACAGGATTAAGTACTTCGCTGTCAAAGTGAATGCGATATTGTCAGGGCGATCAAGAACTTTCGTCGGGATTACAGTTCAGCCTTTTCCCTCACTTCCTTTCCTTCTTGCCCTTAGGGCAATGCATTATTCTTGGCATAGTTTCAATGAAACGATTTCTCTGCGAATTTCGAATAATTCTTGTGAATGATAGTGTGCTTTGATTTCTTTCAACTTTTCAGTTTGTTACCAGAAATTTATTTATTAAGACGAATAAAGATAAAAGATAGTAAAATTATTCAGTCTTAAGTAAATCTGTATGTGTGTATTATAATCGACTAACAAAATTCTGATTTTATCTAGAGTTAGCCTAATAAATAAACCAACAGTTGCATTATGAAATAAAGAATATAATTCTATTTATTAGATGAGCAATATATTTATCATATTTACAATGTTACAGGGTAAGTATATTTATCATTATTCTGTGTATTAGATGTAATATTATGTCTGAGTATTAGGTAGCTTTAATATTTATCATATTTATAGTACGCACTAGCATTTAACACACAAGCACTTGCATGCATAGTATACATAAAATCTATTAATAAAACGAAAATAATAATAATAATAATAATAATAATAATAATAATAATAATAATAATAATAATAATAATAATAATAATAATAATAATAGTAATAATACGAAGAATCTAATTTAAAAGACCAGGCTGTTTCTTTAATCATCAGCCGTGGAGTTTCTGCGAAACCGATTTTGATAATTGTTTTTTTAAATGAAAGCTGTTCATTTGTAGATGTGCTCGTACTATGTTTTTTATTTCTATTTTTATATTTCATTCTTAATTTTAAAAGTTTTTTATGATTTTTTTTTTAAATGATTGCCAATTGAATTACTTCCATTGTTGCAGGGGAAAAACTAAATAGAGTTTGTTTATGATGAGATGATTATGAATGCCATTTTCTCATTAAAATTAAAAATAACTTTAAAAATTTTCAACAGAAAATGACATCACTTTTTAAGCAAGTTGGAAATCACGTCAAGCGTATCAATGAGGAAGTTTTAAGGTAAGTTTTAAGGACGTTTTAGGGTAAGTTTTAAGGAAGTTTTAGTTACTATAAAGAAGTTTTAAAAATATTTTGATCTTGGTGTAATAGTATACAAATCTTTTAATTTTCTTTTAATTATCTTTTAATTAATCTTTTAATTGTCTAATCTGTAAATCTTTTGTGAATCCCTGTAAATCCTATCTGCTTTCTGTCATACAGGAAGTAACGTGTAGTAAACCTCAGCAACGTATATAAATTTCATAAAATGTAAAATAGTTTAATATTGTTGAAACGCTTCGCCAACAATATTTTCCCCTATACCATTATATATATAGGGCAAAGTTGGATAAAACCGTGTAGGTGGATAAAACAGGGAACCAGGCTTTATGGCTTTAGTTGTTGCGGTATCTAGCCGAAACTTTTAGAATTACTTTTAGGCGAGCGGCATGCCAGCTCCCAGTAACCAGAAGTTGTGTAGACGAGCGCATTTCGCAGTGGTGATTTATTAAAGATTTCACGTGAAGATGTAAAAAATGCGACGTCTACAATATTACTTTACCAATCCTAAATACTTAAGGATTTAGGATAAGTAAGTATAACGTATGTTAATCTATTATTTATTCGTTATTTTAACGTTTTGTGTTGGTATTTACGAGTTATCGGAACAACTCTAGAGTAACATTTGATCAAAATGGCGAAGTCGGTCAAAACCAAGATGCAGATGGTCGGACATAACCGGGAATTTTCCGGTTTCGGACAACTCATTTATTTCCATGATTGAAATAGAATTAATTTGTTTATGCATTGTTTGACGATCTATAAATATTTAAAAAAATATGCAAAAAATAATATTTAAATTAAGTTGTCATATAGAAGATTGTGTTTAGTCATTTCTATTGCAACATCTATCCTTATTTCAATCCTCTAAGAATTAGAACGCGAACAAGAAGAAAAAGAAAAGGTTGAAAAACAAGACAAGAAGAACTTAACCCTGAGGTAAAGCTTTCCGTAATGACTGAAAAGGAAAGTAGAAAAAGTGATGTAAAAAAGAAAAGTCCTAAGAAAAAAAAACCCTTGGCATTAAACGAAGAAGAAGATGAAAGTGAAGCATGCATCTTTTGCAACGGCTTGCATGAACAATCTAAACCTATTTAGAGTTAGATACAGTGCCTTTATTGCAGATGGTGGGCACATGAAGCATGCAGCAATGCAAATGAACAAGACCGAACTTTCATTTGTGATTTTTGTGCCTAACAATTTTAACTCTTTCAGCATAACTTAACTCATTTTTATTTAATGTATATTTGATATTTACATTCTATAAATATAATATGTCAAATTTTCTTTAATAAATAGTATTATTGAAAAATTACAATGTGCTTTTAATTATTTTTTCCAGTTCCCGGTTTTGTCCGACCTGGTAGGACAAAACCGGGACACTGCACACTTCTAAAAAAATTGCCGTTATGATCTCAATTTCTGAATGAATGAATGGATACATTTTTCGTCCTAAGCAATCAATTTATCGTTTTAATGCAAATTTTTATTGTTTTCTTCATATAGTACTCAATAATAAGAAGAAAAACATTAGGGTCCCGGTTTTATCCGACCTTCCCCTACCATTATATATTGGACTATTTTTTTTTAGCCCTGTAAATTAATAACAAATATTCTTTTCACCACAGATTGTACATAATGTATATTTTAGTATACACCTGATAGATACATAGATCAGTTTTATTATTTTCGAAAAAGTGTAACACAAACGAAGTGTAATGCAAACGAAATTATTTTTTCCCATTGGCCATGATGTAACAGAATACATACTCGATTTTCTTAAAATTCGAAATGACTCGACAAAATTATGCAACAATTATGTATTTTAAATTTCAAATGATTCACTTGGGTAGTTTTTGATCTTTTATATGCAGACAGACGAATGGACTGAACGACGACAAAATATATATTCTATGTATTTACGAACGCAGCTAAAAAAACCTTTTAACATAGAACTGCTACAATTCAATATTTTTTCGTTCCGTAGAAATTGATGAGACGTTAAGCGAAATATTTGATGAAAATAGAGAAATATGAGAGAAAATATCGTCATATTTGAAAGAAAACCAGCATTTTCTTTGATAAAACTAAATATTTTTCCACAAATGAGTAAGACATAACTTTCTGGAGTTTTTACACGCCGGAGTGAGGTTAGACTCCCAAGTGCGAATGTTCACATGCAAAGTTGTAGCTGACAAACGTGACTTCAAGTTTTGAAAAATATTTATTAATAGTGAAAAAACACCGTAAACACTGGCGATAATTAATAAATAAAATAAAACCCTTTGTAAAATCATCATAAAATGAAAAAGTAAAGTAGGACGCGTTTCGAGGTACAACAATAACAGCTCGTCATCAACTAAACCAACACGTGTCCGTAAGTGCACAGAGTCAAGATAAAAACTTTATCCCAACTCTGTGCCCTCATGGACACGTGTTGGTTTAGCTGATGACGAGCTGTTATTGTTGTACCTCGAAACACGTCCTACTTTACTTTTTCATTTTATGGTGATTTTACAAAGGGGTTTACTTTATTTATATTTATTAATAAGCTACTACGCATCAAAATATTATTAAAATGTTGAATACGGGTATGAGAGGTACGTATGTAAATTTTGAAATGGTATAAAAATGGCGCAATGTTTAGATTTCACACAGAAAAAAAATCTGTGACTGTGTTAGAATGAAATAACTTAAGATGATTTTTCATTCATAATACGCTGTATAATAACCGTTATTGATAATTTTATCCTACTTATTATCGTGATTATATTTTACAAATTACGCATACGAATAAAGTTTAATTTTTCACAAATTTGGAACGGTTGAAGTTTGTAAAAAATATTTTGATAACTTTAGATGATAGTAATATTTATTTTAAGAGTCACATTAACCAAGGTTCGATGTATATTTTTATTGCATTTAATTTTGAAGATTTATTATAATTCAAATTTTAATGTAATTTTCTTCTTTAAACATTTTCGCAACAATTTTCTTTAAACATTAATAATAATAATAATAACAATAACAATAACAACAACAACAACAATAATAATAATAATAATAATAATAATAATAATAATAATAATAATAATAATAATAATAATAATAATAATATCGAAATCCTACATCACTAGAAAGCTTAAAAAATTATAAAAGTGTTCTAAAACTCTCTTCAGTATATATTATTCATTTTATACGTCATGTCAGAGAAATTCATTAAGAATAAATATCATTACAAACACTAAACACGGGATTAAGTGTCTGGCTGTTAAACTAAATGCTACATTTTCGGAGCAATCAATAACTTTCAGTCTGATTTAAAATAGCGCTATGAAGAATAATATGTGCTTTATTCGCAGTTTCATGGGATAGCAGTCTGATTCATTCCTTGTAGCTTCTTGCCTTTGGTGGAATGCATTATTCATTGGCAGACTTGCACTGAAATGCATTCTCTTCCAATTTCCATTGATTCTCAAAGAATGAATGCATGCCTGCGATCTGATTTATTTTGATGTTTCAATTGCATTGATCATAAATCACTTGCCATGATTTCTGGTTCACAACATTTTTAATAGTAATCTTACTTTTATTTAATCGCAATTAAATAACACGAAGATTTTTGTAAGAAACCATGCTGGGAACCAATTATCGTAGCACATGGCAGTGATTCTGTCGATGGAAAAATATTGTTTTAATGTTACCGAGGATCACCACTAGTGATGTTCATTTTTGTCTTATGCACCTCTTCACTTAGATCATTAGATTCTTCTGTGACTATTCTTCCATAATATAAAGGATTTTTTCTTGTGCTCGATGACTTAGGATTTTGTGCGGTCGGCTCTTGGACTAGCAGTGATGCTGTCGATTGAAAACTATTGTTTTTATGTTTCCACGGATATTAATCACTCTTAGGTTATTTTATAGAAAAATTTTCGCTCTTTCAGAAAAACTTAGTATGACAAACTTTATTCTGTCGGAAAATTTTGTCCCACTATTTTAAGGATGCAACTTGTGATGAAATTTTAGATTTATTTTGCTGTGAATTTTCCCGGTGGTTTCTTTATTTCGTGCCGGAACGCTTATCAAATGTCTGTTTTCCTTAATAATGATAAATCATTACAGCTTTTTAACAATAATTAATATGATAACATATTTTTAGCTAGTCAAACCTACTTATACCTAACTCATTTTGTTTGTATGACGCTTTACTATTGATTTAGATAAAAAAGATTTTCCTTTTCTGGATCACTGGACTTCCTTTAGGTTTAAGAGTCATACTAACAAAGGTGTGATGGAATTTTTTTTTTTTTTTTTTTTGCATTTAATTTTGAAATTTAATTATAATTAAAATTCAATGTAACTGTTCTTATTTAAATATATTCTTTCGTCAAAATTTGACGGGTTCCGCCTCGTAATAATAATAATAATAATAATAATAATAATAATAATAACTAGTTGGATGTGCCAATCCCAAAACTTTCTTCTATCTCATACATACATTTTAATATTTAAAAAAAAATAGTTACTCATTTTAACGCTTTAATAATTTTAATTCAATACCCTACCAACTTTGATTTTCATCTTAAATTTCTTCTTCAATCAATTAATCGGAGTAAAAACGAATTTCTGTCTCTGCACGAGCCAATAGACAAAAGAATGATAGGCAGATTTTTTTTCAAATTCAGGGAGGACCCACTTGCCTTACTAAAAAAAATCATATACAAAACGTTTAGTTCAGTTCTAGAACTAACTTCATACACTTTTATGTGGCGCAGTATTAAAAATGGCATAAAATTCGCTGTTGCAGTGCCCCCTTCCGGCGGATTTTTTCAGATTCAGGGCGATCCAACTAGCCGTAACCATACACTTACACAAAAAATTTCGTTCAATTCGATGCATAACTTCATGTACTTTTGGTCGGTACAATATCGGAAATGGCACAAAAATCGCGATTGCAGCGCCCCCTTCCGACGGCTTTTTTTCAAATTCAGGGAGGACCAACTAGCCATAGCCATACAGATACACAAAAAATTTGGTTCAATTCAATGCATAACTTCATATACTTTTGGTCGGTACAATATTGAAAATGGCACAAAAATCGCGATTGCAGCGCCCCCTTCCGGCGGGTTTTTTCAAATTCAGGGAGGACCAACCTGCCATAGTTATACACATATACAAAAAATTTGGTTCAATTCGATGTATAACTTCATATACTTTTGGTCGGTACAATATTGAAAATGGCACAAAAATCGTGATTGCAGGGCCCCCTTCCGGCGGAATATTTCAAAACTGAAGGAGGACCTTCTTGCCACAACCAAAAACATTCACAAAAAATTTGGTTCAATTCTATGCATAACTTCATACGCTTTTTGATGGTCGAATGGCGACATACACACAGACACACACACAGACAGACACACGGACAGAAGGACATTTTGTAAAAACATGTTTTTTGGAATCTCTGACCCCTAAAACGTGTAAATCCGTCGAAATAATAATAAAATACATTAGTATCGAAATTTATAATAATAAAATACATTAGGTCAAGGCTTAAAATAATTATAAAAGAGTTCTAAAACTCTCCTAAATATTTATTACCGTGTTTACTCATGTATAAGGCGCACTTTTTTCCAAAAAATTAGGGCAAAACTCCTAGGTGCGCCTTATACACGGAATATTTTTTTACTGTTGGATGCAGTAGATCGATATACATATGAAACAAGAAATTATTCAAAGAAGATATTAAAACTCGGAAAATGTTACTTAATTGATGTTTTATTGCATATTTATTTCATTCCTTGCAGTTTTTTTATACAACAGAGCTAATGACATTATCTAAACGCTAATTAGCAATTCTCTTTACCGTCACTCATTCCTATTTCCCGTAATTCTCTTACAACCCGAAGTCTAAAAATGCATTTTCGTCTTGTTTTCTGGTCTGGTGTAATGTTTGTTTCGACTTTTTTTTTTTTTTTTTTTTTTTTTTTTAACTGAAATATTCTTTATTAGCGTATCAAATTTATGGTGCGCCTTATATACGAGATTTTAAGAAATCGACATTTTTAGTTGTAAAGTAGGGGTGCGCCTTATATACTCGTGCGCCCTATACACGAGTAAATACGGTATTCGTTTTATACGTTATGTCAGAGAAATTCATTAATAATAGATATCAATACAAGCACTAAAGATGGGATTAAGTACCTCGCTGTCAAACTAAGTGCTACATTTTCATGGCAATCAATTAACTTTCAGTCTGATTACGAATAGCGCTATGAATAATAACAAGGTCGAACCCGTCGAATTTCTACGAAAGGAAATCTTTAAAAAGGTGCTGTTTCATTGATTTATAATAAACCTACAAAATTAGCTATAGTAAAAAATACATTTTATATTTAGTCTAAACAAACGGTATTTATCGTTAAATTAACAAAATATTATTTCTATAAAACTCCGTCGTAGAAATTGTTAAAATTAAACTTTAATCGCATATGTAAGCAGTAAAAAATAAATAAATAAATAAAGATCTGCTATCAATTTAGGTTCTTATGCTAGTATTCAAAAATGGAAAAAAAAAAATCAAAATTTATTCAACTTTGACTCAATTATAGAATTTTTTTCCCGTGAAATCTAAACCCGGCAACATTTTCATGATATCAAAATTTACAAATACACATTTCGTATCTGTATTCACCTTTTTAGAAAAAATTTGCATTTTAATTTGAGCATTTTGATTCAAAACATAAAGTCTGAATGCTATTAGCTGAAACAGATATTAAACTTTTGATATTACTTGTGTGAATCAAATTTTGTAAATTAAATCAAAATCCACCGGATTTTATAACAGAAGATATTTAAATTTCAATTCTTTCCCTTTTTATGAGGAAATGGCAACATAAAGATACAGTAATCAATTTCTCGCAGTTTCTTCCCTTTTTTTCCTTTGCTTTTAATAGAAATGGAGTACTCATGTTGCCACAATTAGAAAAGCGGTATTAAACACTATAAAAAAATTAATATTTCAAAAACAAATTGAGATACAGCTTTCAAACAAATTTCATTTAAAAGTACATTTTTTTCTCTGCACGATGGTGTAAAAATTGAAAATATGCGATATTTATAAGTTTAAAAATTTGTAGTAGCAAAAATTGCAATACCGAAATTTCTTTAAATATCTGAAAGTGTTGCCATTCGCAAAATGACGTATGCGTTACGCACAGATACGTTTGGCCTTTATAATATAGATATATTCTTTATCCACAGTTTCATGGGATTACAGCCCAAAACTCCTTGCCTTTTGTGCAATGCATCATTCATTGGCAGACTTGCACTGAAAAGCATTCTCTTCGAATTTCAATTGATTATTAAAGAATGAATGCATGGATGCGTTCTGATTTATTTTGATGTTTCAGTTGCGTTGATCATCTTAGTCACTTGCCATGATTTGTGGCTCGCAACAATTTTAGTAGTAGTCTTATCTTTATTTAATTGCATGAAGAATTTTATAAGAAACAATGCTGGTGACCAAAAATCGTAGCATATGGCATAGTCCAAGAGCCGACCGCACAAAATCCTAAGTCATCGAGCACAAGAAAAAATTCTTTATATTATGGAAGAGTAGTCATAGGGGAATCCAATGATCTATGTCTGCCGGAAGTGAAGTGGTGCATAAGCCAAAAATTAATACCCCTTGTGGCTCACTCGTAGGTCTATCATTGTGTTTGCCGTTTAATCAAAAGTATGAAAACATGTAAAATTGGTGCAGGAAAATATAATGCTAAGTCTATGAGTCAACCACTAGTGGTATTCATTTTTGTCTTATGCACCTCTTCACTTTGATCATTAGATTCTTCTATGACTATTCTTCCATAATATAAAGGATTTTTTCTTGTACGCGATGACTTAGGATTTTGTGCGGTCGGCTCTTGGACTAGCAGTGATGCTGTCGATGGAAAACTATTGTTTTTACGTTTCCACGGATATTAATCACTCTTAGGTTATTTTATAGAAAATTTTTCGCTCTTTCAGAAAAACTTAGTATGACAAACTTTATTCTGTCGGAAAATTTTGTCCCACTTATTTTAAGGATGCAACTTGTGATGAAATTTTAGATTTATTTTGCTGTGAATTTTTCCCGGTGGTTTCTTCATTTCGCGCCGGAACGCGTATCAAATGTCTGTTTTCCTTAATAATGATAAATCATTATAGCTTTTTAACAATAATTAATTTGATAACATATTTTTAGCTAGTCAAACCTACTTATACCTAACTCATTTCGTCTGTATGTCGTTTTACTATTGATTTAGATAAAAAAGATTTTCCATTCCTGGATCACTGGACTTCCTAGGACTAAGAGTCGTACTAACTTAGGTTCGATGGTTTTTTATTGCATTTAATTTTGAACTGTAATTATAATTAAAATTCAGTGTAACTGTTCTTATTTAAATATATTCTTTCGTCGAAATTTGACGGGTTCCACCTCGTAATAATAATAATAATAACAATAATAATAATAATAGCAAAACAACAACATCATCATTAATAATAATAATAATAATAATAGTAATAATAATAATAATAATAATAATAATAATAATAATAATAATAATAATAATAATAATAATAATAATAATAATAATAATAATAATACATTAGTATCGAAATTTATAATAATATTATACATTATATCAAAGTTTAAAATAATTATAAAAGACTTCTAAAACTCTCCTAAATATGTATTAATTCGTTTTATATGTTATGTCAGAGAAATTCATTAATAATAGATATCAATACAAACACTAAAGATGGTGTGAAGTACCTCGCTGTCAAACTAAATGCTACATTTTCGGGGCAATCAATAACTTTCAGTCTGATTACAAATAGCGCTATGAAGAATAATATGTGCCTTATTCACAGTTTCATGGGATTGCAGTCTGATTCATTCCTTGTAGCTTCTTGCCTTTGGTATTGCATCATTCATTGGCAGACTTGCACTGAAATGCATTCTCTTCGAAATTCCATTGATTATCAAAGAATGAATGCATGCCTGCCTTCTGATTTATTTTAATGCTTCAGTTGCATTGATCATATTAGTCACTTGCCATCATTTGTGGTTCGATACATTTTTGGTAGTAATCTTCAATGTAATCGCAATTTAACAAGAAGTAGATTTTTATAAGAAACAATGCTGGTGACCAAATATCGTAGCACATGGCAGTGATTCTGTCGATGGAAAAATATTGTTTTAATGTTACCGAGGATATTGATCACTCTTAGGTTATTTTATAGAAAATCTTGCGCCCTTTCAGAAAAACTTAATATGACAAACTTTATTCTGTCGGAAAATTTTGTTACACCTATTTTAAGGATGCAACTTGTGATAAAATTTTGCATTTATTTTGCTGAGAATTTTTCCCGGTAGTTTCTTTATTTCGAGCCGGAATACTTAACAAGTGTCTGTTTTCCTTAATAATGGTAAATCATTGAATATTTTATTCGTGAATTTTCATACTTCTACAAAGCGTAATACCAACTCAGGGGTAAATGTCCAAGCCGCGGTACGAACCCGGAACCCTTGGAACAGTACTCTAAGTGCTTTAGCATTCAAGCCACAAGAACGATACACAGCCCAGAACTTCTTACTTCATACGTTGGTCAGGCTCCAAATCGCAGCACGAGATGGAACCGTCTTCATGAGCATACAATTCTGGGGCGTAACATGAGACACAAGAGACTCAGCATCGGTCTCAACTAATTTTCAACAGTGAAATTACACATAAAATATTCAAGAATTTCAAGTGTAATTTCACTGTTGAAAATTAATTGAGAAATTGATTAATATCAAAAATATATGGTAAATCATTATAGCTTTTTAACAATAATTAATTTGATGACATATTTTTAGTTTGTCAAACCTACTCATACCAAACTCATTTTGTTTGTATGACATTTTACTATTGATTTAGATAAAAAGGTTTTCAATTTCTGGATCACAGGACTTCCTAGGACTAAGAGTCTGACCAACCTAGGTTTGATAGATTTTTTTTTCATTTAATTTTGAAATTTTATTATAGTTAAAATTCAATGTAACTGTTCTTATTTAAATATACTAAATGGAACCCGTTAAAACTTGACGGCACCGAAGAAAGAAAAAGGTATTTTCCAGCTATTAAAGGAATTTTTAACGACTAATCTTCAGCAAAAATTTAAATAAATAAAAGAAAAACCTGCATTTTGCATCCAGTCAAATGACCCGCAATTGGCCGAGTTACATTCATACATGCTGTCATAGAATTAGAATCTCTCTCATTTGATAATTTTCCATTTACAAATACAACACCAATAAATTGTACATGACATGAATAAATCATAAATTACTGTCATTACTCATTTCATACAAAATATACATACTTCACTTACTTCGCAGCAAAATAAGACTGAATTTATAGTTTGCCATTTAGCAACAACTATAACAATGATCCTCTCAGTTGTTAATTTGTTGTTACATTACCCACCCCATTCAACAAATAAACATTTGCATTTTCAACTACTTTTCTATTACCTTTTCATGGATCAACAATACATGTAAATTTCACATATTAAAAAAATTAATGATATTTATTCTGGCTAGGTGAAACCCGTCAAAACTTGACGGCAACAATATGAAAGAACCAAAGAAAAAAAAGTACAAAAAAATTGTTAAAAAAATGCTAGAAATCATTTGCTATGTACCAAAGTTTGTCTAGGTACCATAACAAATGCAAATTTTGGCAAATAATCACAAAAAATAGCAAATTTCGTCAAAATACCCCCCCCCCAAAAAAAAAAAAAAACACCACCCGGAAATTTTATAAATAGATGTGGAAAAAAAACAGCAAATTTCGTTAACAGATTGCAAAAAGCAACAAATTTCTTCAAAAGATCTCTAAAAAACTGCAAAAAAAAAAAAAAAATGTCTAGGTATCCCAAATAAAACAAATTTCGCAAAAGTATTGCAAAAAATCAAAATTTTGCCAAAACGTCTAAAAAATGGCAATTTTCATGAAAAAATTTCGAAAAAAAGTCAAATTTTGACAAAAAAATCCTTCAAAAATGGCAAATTTGTAAACGTATTATGAAAAAAAATTCAAAATATTGTGAGAGAACAACAAATTTCGACAAATGATTGTGAGTAAACAACAAATTTCGACAAATGATTGTGAGTAAACAACAAATTTCGTCAAAGGATTGAAAAAAAGCAAATTTCATCCCATAATCACAAAAAAGATAAATTTCGCAAAAAAAAACAACAAATTTTGCAAAAAGATCTTCGAAAAACGGCAAATTACATTGAAAAATCGTGACAAAACAATAAATTTCATCAAAAGAAATCGAGAAAAACGATAAACTTTACCGAAAGACCTCAAGATGACGAATTTTGTCCAGTTATCATAAAAGACGTGAATTTCACCCAAAGGTCACAAAAAGCACATAAAATTTATCCAGGTAATTGCAAAAAAGGTAAATTTAGCTAAAAATAGTGAAAAAAAACGACAAATTTCTAAACAAATAACAAAAAACGACAATTTCGCAAATAAAAATCACAAAAAAAGCATAAATTCGATAAAACGGCAAATTACATCGAAAGATAGCGAGAAAAAAAATGACAAATTTCATCGAAAATCCCTGAGAAAACAAATAGTTTTGTCCTGGTACCATAAAAGATGTGAATTTCGTCAAAAGATCGTGAAAATACTTAAAATTTGTCTAGGTACTTCAAAAAACGGAAATATTGGTAAACAGATTGTGAGAAAACAACACATTTTGTCAAAAGATGTAAAAAAAGAGGCACATTTCATCAAAAGATCGCAAAACAGGTAATTTTTGCAAAGAAAAAAAGCGAAAATATGACAAATTTCTGAAAATAACGAAAAAAACGACAAATTTCACAAAATAAATCACGAAAAAAGAATAAATTTGATAAAACGGCAAATTACATCGAAAGATAGCAAGAAAAAACGACAAAATTCACCGAAAATCCCTGAGAAAACAAATAATTTTGTCCTGGTACCATAAAAAATGTGAATTTCGTCAAAAGATCTTGAAAATACTTTAAATTTGTCTAGGTACTTCAAAAAACACAAATATTGGTAAACAGATTGTGAGAAAACAACACATTTTGTCAAAAGATGAAAAAAAGAGGTACATTTCATCAAAAGATCGCAAGACAGGTAATTTTTGCAAAGAAAAAAAGCGAAAATATGACAAATTTCTGAAAATAACGAAAAAAACGACAAATTTCACAAAATAAATCACGAAAAAAGAATAAATTTGATAAAACGGCAAATTACATCGAAAGATAGCAAGAAAAAACGACAAATTTCACCGAAAATCCCTGAGAAAACAAATAATTTTGTCCTGGTACCATAAAAAATGTGAATTTCATCAAAAGATCATGAAAATACTTTAAATTTGTCTAGGTACTTCAAAAAACGCAAATATTGGTACCAGATTGTGAGAAAACAACACATTTTGTCAAAAGATGAAAAAAAGAGGCACATTTCATCAAAAGATCGCAAGACAGGTAATTTTTGCAAAGAAAAAAAGCGAAAATATGACAAATTTCTGAAAATAACGAAAAAAACGACAAATTTCACAAAATAAATCACGAAAAAAGAATAAATTTGATAAAACGGCAAATTGCATCGAAAGATAGCAAGAAAAAACGACAAATTTCACCGAAAATCCCTGAGAAAACAAATAATTTTGCCCTGGTACCATAAAAAATGTGAATTTCATCAAAAGATCATGAAAATACTTTAAATTTGTCTAGGTACTTCAAAAAACGCAAATATTGGTACCAGATTGTGAGAAAACAACACATTTTGTCAAAAGATGAAAAAAAGAGGCACATTTCATCAAAAGATCGCAAAACAGGTAATTTTTGCAAAGAAAAAAAGCGAAAATATGACAAATTTCTGAAAATAACGAAAAAAAACGACAAATTTCACAAAAAAAAAAAAATTACGAAAAAAGGATAAATTCGATAAAACGGCAAATTACATCGAAAGATAGCAAGAAAAAACGACAAATTTCACCGAAAATCCCTGAGAAAGCAAATAATTTTGTCCTGGTATCATAAAAGATGTGAATTTCGTCGAAAGATCGTGAAAATACTTTAAATTTGTCTAGGTACTTCAAAAAACGCAAATATTGGTAAACAGATTGTGAGAAAACAACACATTTTGTCAAAAGATGAAAAAAAAGGGCACATTTCATTAAAAGATCGCAAAACAGGTATTTTTTGGAAAGAAAAAAAAGCGAAAATATGACAAAATTTAGAAAATAACAAAAAAAAACAAATTTCACAAAAAAATCACGAAAAAAGGATAAATTCGATAAAACGGTAAATTACATCGATTACAATTATTTTTCTTTGCTGATTATAATGATCTTCATATTTTTGAAAAAATATTGTTGAGAGACTGCATTTTTGCTATCACTGTTTAATGCAATGCTATGATAATTATATTTCTTTTCTTTTTATCTTATAATGATCGAAATACATTGGTTTTTTCACTTTACGTAAGTTATTTTATTTCCATTAATATTCTGCACAGCAAACAAACAGCAAGCGATGAATATGTATATAAAGACTGCTTTATCATGATTGAAAGCTTTGCAAAAAGAGGGATCTCTTCTGATAATTTTATTTTTCTTTGTTGATTATAATGATCTTCATATTTTTGAAAAAACATTGTTGAGAGATCAAGATCAAGCGATTGAAAAAAAATAGCAAATTTCATCAAAATATTCCCTCCTCCTTCTCCCCAAAAAAACTCAGCAAATTTTGTCACGGGAACACTTTTTTAAAAAAGAGTACTTTTTTAAAAAGGGAACTTCGAGTCAACACAAAGAAAGTGAAACATCAAATAAATATTTATGATTTACAAAGCTGTTTCTGTTTATAACTGGTCATATTTTCATTTCATATGCAATTCTCCATTCTTCGGTGAAAACAATGTAATGTGAATACTTCCTAAATGTTATGAATTTGCTCAAAAATGAAATTATAAGGGGGAAAAAAATCACCGTTTTTTGACATGAGTATAATAAGAAACTGAAACAAAAAATAAATAGTGATTTGCGAATCTGTTTACATCCATGAAGTCAAAATATCCGTCGAAAATCGCACCATCAAAACACAAAACAAAAAAAAAAATGTGATTTCCAGCGTTTTTTTTTTATATACATACTTAGTATAAATTTGAAAATTACAATATAGAAAATGATTTATCGACCGAGAACGTAAATAAACACTTTAATCATTAACTATTGAATGTTTCAATTTCATATGAAACATCTCTACAATTAAGCCTAAGATTGCCCGCAATAACATTACAAAAAAAGAATACAGATGGAAATAAAATAACTTACGTAAAGTGAAAAAACCAATGTATTTCGATCATTATAAGCAGTGGCGCAGCCAGAGGGGGGGTTTTGGGGTTAAAACCCCTCCCAGAGCTAAGAAAGATCGCTATAATTGCCGCTTATATGAATCAAAAACCAAACTTAATATTTAAACATTTTGGCGTATTTCGGAATCCGCTGCATTATTGAATCGGATTTCATTAAATAAAGTGATTCAATTAAATGGCAAAAATTGTATTTAAAACTCTGAAAGTGCATATTACATGGAATAGTTAAATAAAAATTGGTTATTTAAACTAAATCCCTTTTCTGAGACGTATTATGCTAAAAGAATGATGATTTCCTGCCACACAGCTGCTCTTCTAGTTTAAGTATTATACAGTGAATATTCTAATTTGCACTGATTCTATTAACCGGTGATTCAAATAACCAGCGAAAATAATTATCAGAAACTCAAACCCCCCCCCCCCCCTAGACCCGAATTCTGGCTGCGCCACTGATTATAAGATGAGTAAAGAAAAAAAATTATTATAGCATTACATTAAACAGTGTCAGCGAAATGCATTTTTATTCTTATCCCATATTTACAAACGCGCTTTGCAAATGCTTTTACAGACAGTAACTACACTCTCCTCCGATTAACCAATAGGAGGACACTCTCAGAAATCGGCGCAAGTATCGATGCGTAGAGACCAATTTAAAGCATGCTGACTTTTTTGGGCTATT
The DNA here is from genome assembly GCA_964019185.1 of Maratus speculifer. Lineage (NCBI taxonomy): Eukaryota > Metazoa > Arthropoda > Arachnida > Araneae > Salticidae > Maratus > Maratus speculifer. The sequence continues at coordinate 129,633,856 of OZ025295.1, read as the reverse complement.
CTTTTAATATATAAGATTCTTCCGTCGAAATTCGACGGGTTCCACCTCATAATAGTAATAAGTAATAATAATAATAATAGCAAAAAAATCAACAATAACAATAATAATAGTAATATACATTAGTATCGAAATATTTGATCACTAGAAAGCTTAAAATAATTATAAAAGAGCTCTAAAACTCTCCTAAATATGTATTATTCGTTTTATACGTTATGTCAGAGAAATTCCTTAATAATAGATATCGATGCATTCACTAAACAGGGATTAAGTACCTCGCTGTCAAACTAAATGCTACATTTTTATGGCAATCAATAACTTTCTCCCTCGCTGTCAAACTAAATGCTACATTTTTATGGCAATCAATAACTTTCAGTCTGATTACAAATAGCGCTCTGAATAATAATATATGCTTTATTCACAGTTTAATGGGATTACAGTCCGATTCATTCCTTGCAGCTTCTTGCCTTTGGTATTGCATCATTCATTGGCAGACTTGCACTGAAATGCATTCTCTTCGAAATTCCATTGATTATCAAAGAATGAATGCATGCCTGCCTTCTGATTTATTTTAATGCTTCAGTTGCATTGATCATATTAGTCACTTGCCATCATTTGTGGTTCGATACATTTTTGGTAGTAATCTTCAATGTAATCGCAATTTAATAAGAAGTAGATTTTTATAAGAAACAATGCTGGTGACCAAATATCGTAGCATATGGCAGTGATGATGTTGATAGAAAACTATTGTTTTAACGTTACCGCGGATATTGATCAATCTTGGGTTATTTTATAGAAAATTTTGATCTCTTTCTGAAAAACTTAGTATGACAAACTTTATTCTGTCGGAAAATTTTGTCACACCTATTTTAAGGATGCAACTTGTGATAAAAATTTACATTTATTTTGCTGTGAATTTTTCCCGGAGGTTTTTTTATTTCGCGCTATCAAGTGTCTGTTTTTCTTAATCATGGTAAATTATTATACTTTTTTAACAATAATTAATTTGATAACCTATTTTTACCTTGTCAAACCTACTCATACCTAACTCATTTTGTTTGTCATTTTACTATTAATTTAGATAAAATGATTTTCAATTCCTGGATCACAGGACTCCTTAGGACTAAGAGACAGACTAACCAAGGTTCGATGGATTTTTTTATTGCATTTAATTTTGAAATTTTATTATAGTTAAAATTCAATGTAACTGTTCTTATTTAAATATACTAGATGGAACCCATCTTGGCTAATTTTTAATTTATTTCTATTTTTATATTTTATTTTTAATTTTAAAAGCTTTTTCGTGACATTTCTTCAAAACAGTGGCAACATGTTAAGCTTTCCTCACTATAATAAAAATTTATTTTGCTTTATTACTTTCCACCAATCAAGAGCTTGATCTCATCGATGAATGTGTAATCGCATTTCACAAAAAATAATAATGATTTTCGTAAAATATAATCCTAATAAAATCATTGAACATAATTATTCACTAATCGGGTTACAATATACAGATTGTTTACTGAGTAATACTGTTAAGTATTATGTAAACAAAATAACAGAAAATAAACTTTAATAAAATATAATATCTAAAGCGAAATTTTGTTGGGGTAGAAAATGTCGTCATTCAAAAACCAGATAAATTTGTTTCAGGAATATAATATACATTGTTATAGCTGTGTCAGTGATAATGTCATAATCACTGACTTTTATTCCTACATCTAAATAAACTGAAGTTCTATTTATTTAAAGGTCAGTGGTGCGCAAAAATGTAAATATTTCTATAAATTGCACCATTTCTATTTAATTATAATAAATATTTTATGAAACTAAAAAATTTTTAAATAACTGCATAAATCACGCTTTTATTTCGGAAAGTATGAGTTTTTCTGAAGGTGTAAATGATGTCATATTAGAAAAAAAGAATAAAACCTGTGGTATGCCGGAATTAGGATACTTATATTTTACATAATATCAAAAATTAATTAAAATCACTTCGTTGTATTAAGTTATTATTTAAAATAAAAATAAATAAAATGTTTTCTGCGCATCAGCAACAAACACAAAAATTTTATTTTTTTAATAATAAAGATATTTTTTTTCTTTTCGTTGCCATAACAATAAAATTAATATTGACAAGTTCATGGAGGCTACAAACCAATAAATAAATCAAATTTATTGCAAGTGCTGTAAATGTGTAGTGGGTTACTTATGCAGTTTAGTAACTCCCTGTTTCTATTATATTTAAAATGATTTGTTGATATTATAATTATTGTACAGTTACCAAGCGATATTTAAACGGACAAAAAATAAACTATGCAGATATTTTTGAATTCGTCTTCTGATATATTACACTAACTTCCTAAATAATTTGGCATTTAAATAATCTTTAAGGTTTAGAAACCGCATAAAAAAATATTTGTAGCTGAAGTTAAGTTCAACATAATAATTTATGAGTTGTTTTCCTGATTTTTATTTTTTTTTTCTGAAGTTTGTGTATCTTCATCATGAAAAGTTATGCTATCCCTATTTTAAGATGTGGCAATTGTTTGTCTCGCTCAGTATCTGATTGTGTATATAAGATTGATATATATGTATCATATCTAATATATATTCTTTTCCGTCGGTGCAGCTAGTAATAATAATAATATGCATTAGTATCGCAATACTGATCATTAGAAAGCTTAAAATAATTGTAAAAGAGTTCTAAAACTCCCTAAATATGTATTATTCGTTTATACGTTATGTCAGAGAAATTCCTTAATAATAGATATCGATGTATTCACTAAATAGAGATTAAATACCTCGCTGTCAAACTAAATGCTACATTTTCGGGGCAATCAATAACTTTCAGTCTTATTACAAATAGCGCTTTGAATAATAATATATGTTTATTCACAATTTCATGGGATTACAGTCCAATTCATACCCTGGAGCGCCTTTGGTGGAATGCATTATTCATTGGCAGACATATACTGAAATGCATTCTCTTGGAAATTTCGATTGCTTCTCAAAGAATGAATGCATGTCTGCGTTCTGATTTATTTTAATGTTTCAGTTGCGTTGATTATATTTGTCTCTTGCCAGGATTTTTGATTCCCAATATTCTTGTACAGTAATCTTATCTTTATTTAATCGCAATTAAATAAGACGAAGATATTTATATAAAAAAAATACTAATGACCAAATATCGTAGCACATAGCAGTGATGTTGTTGATAGAAAAACCACGGATATTGATCACTCTTAAGGTTATTTTATTTTTAAAAAATGCTCTCTTTCAGAAAAACGTGCTATGACAAACTTTATTCTGTCGGAAAGTTTTGTCATTCCTATTTTAAAGACGCGACATATAATTAGTGATAAAAATTTACATTTATTTTGTTAAGAATTTTCCGATACATATATATATATATATATATATATATATATATATATATATGCATTAACCTACGGAGCAGAAACATGGACACTAACAGAACGGATGATACAAAGATTACAAACAACACAGAGAAGCATGGAAAGATGTATGCTAGGCATAACTAGAAGAGACAGAAAGAGGATAACCTGTATAAGAAATTAAACAAAAGTTTTTGACATCTTTAAAAGAATCAAGCAGCTAAAATGAAAATGGGCTGGGCACATTGCAAGAAGACAAGACAATAGATGGAGCGCAAATATACTACAGTGGTATCCCAGAGATGTAAAACGACCAAGAAGACGATTACAAGTAAGATGGAGTGACGAAATTAGAAAAGTGGCTAGTGTAAATTGGATGACGAAAGCACTACACAGAAAACATTGGAAAAATCTGGGTGAGACCTACATCCAGCAGTGTATCGAAAACGGATGATGATGATGATGATGATGATGATGATGATGATGAAGATATAGAGTAGTGATATATAGTATGATATATAGTAGACGATAGATAGTATATATATATATATGTATGTATATATATACACTCTTAAAACGAAAGAGGGAATTTGGCTTCTCAGAAAAGAGCTGTAATTCATTAAACCGTGAATGAGTTGTTTTTTAAATGCTTTACTCATCTTGATCAAGACTGCTTATTTAAATAACTCATCTTGATTTAAATTGTATAAAAACAACTCACTCACTTGAGCTGTTTCAATTCTTTATGAGAAGCTACATTTCAAAACGTGAGATGAGCGAATTTCGGCTCAACTTGAGTTATTTTTTGGTTGGCATTTTAAGAGAGTATATATTCGTTTGGACCCTGGCCAAGTGTCGGCTTTCCGCAATAACGGTAAATCATTTTAGCATTTTAACAATCATAAATTTAATAACATATTTTTAGTTTGTGAAACCTTCGCATACCTAACTCCCTTTGTTCGTATGACTTTTTGCGATCGATTTATATTTTTAAAAAAAATTCCAATTCCTAGATCACAGGACTTCTGATGTCACCGGTTCATGGACTATAAGTAAAATTATATAATTTAATGCAAAGCAATTGCGTTATAAATTATGCAAATATTGTACTAAACGTTTTGTTCATTGTGTTTTCTTACTTTACCTAGTTTCGTGTAAAATAGTAATAAGCTGATAAGATTAATAATATATTATGTATTTTACATAACCTGACGACAATGCTCATAAAGTCCTTTCGATCAATGTCAGGAGGAAGAGGTAGCTTTAATATTTCTTGGTTTTAAGTTTTATTCGAAGCTAATTTTACTCAAATTTTAAGAAGGTAAAGTAACCCAATGAGAAAATATTCATCAATAGTTAATTTAAATGAGAATTGCGCCAAATTAGTAAGCTATAACGAAGTTGACATCATTTATAATTACTTGTTTTTGGTCACCAAATTTGGCGATATTTCACCAAATGTCGCCAAGCTTAGTGATAATTTGAAGCTAACGAATATTAATATTATTCATCTTAGGGATTTTCATGCAGGAAGAAGCAATACTGCCGACAAGTCACGAAATCTTAAAGCGCAATTGGTTTTCTTCCACTAACAAAATTCCCTATACTATCTGAATACCAATCTGCGTGACATATACTCTGTGTCAATCACATTTTGCATCCGACGATAGATTTTACTATCACTCACATTTTCCGCGGTTAAAAATGGTACGATCGCGTGTTGACAGAGGTATGGATGATGCGAACGATACCTTTTAACGTGCTCCCACGCTATCATGTGCGTACCTGGTGGGATCTGACAACATCGCATGCATTCTCAGTATTTTACGCCTCAATAGGAGCATGCGAAATCATCTTTCTTTTCAATTGGCATAGATATTACAGCAATGTCACTTTCATTTGGACGGCCCATATACACAGTAACACTTGGACATAGGCTATTCAATTACAATAAATTTGCTAAATTTTTATCAACTAGTGATAATCCTCCTTCCTTTCGTAATGATCCTTGTTATAGTAACTATGCTAATACTGATCATAGTCACATTATTACTGAAGACATTGATTTATGCAATTTAATGGCAAATGTACCAAAATTTCGTGCACTTTCTTGTTTTAATATTGATACAATTTTAAAATAATTTAATCTAGATTTTGACCTTTTAATTTATAAGATGATTTGACCTTTAAATTTATAAGGTGTTTTTAATTTATAAGACACTATAATAACCCCTAGGATATTTCAATTAATGGAAAATAAATGCTAGATATATTAAATTTTGAACTTTATAGGAATATAGACAATTATAATTTGAGTATTAAACAGGTAAATTGTGTTATAAATAATTCACAAAATAAATTTATTATAAAATATGTTGATAAATTACCAAACAACTAGGCAATAATATGTAAATATTATAACTCACAGTTATTATTTAATGCTATAAATAGTAGTTCAAATTTTAATAAAACAAATCTTGATACAATCATTAAAAACCGTCATATAGCTCAATATTTCAAATTGAAGAAAATTAAAGATTATAACTTTGATTATCCATGTATTGTGGTTATTCCTAAATTCCACAAAACTCTTTTAACATTTCGTACAATAATTATTGGACATAATACATGTAATTACTAGTAATTACTAGTAAATTTATATTAACAATTCTAGCAAAAATGCTTGATCTTACAAAACATAATGATAATTTATACAGCATTAAAATAGTTTTCAATTTGTAAATGATATAAAATATTTAAAGAACATAAAATACATCAAAATATTTAACTTTAATTATTTATTCAATAAAATTGATACTGTAGAAATGTACAGAATTATTAATCTATTATTCAAAGAATATAAGGATTATCTTAATTTAATAAATAACATTTTTTTCTTTTACTTTAAAACATCAACTAAATTTTTATTTTATTATAATAAGATATTATTTAATGATACTATATATATATCAACAAATAATTAGTTTGCCACAGGGCAATATAGTATCATCTATTTGCGCCAAATTGTTCTTATATTATTATTAAATTAGAACTTCCATTGTTAATTGTACAATGTATAAATAGTATATTTATGGTATTATTGTCTGCTTCTTTAAAAGTAAATCAAATTATTTATTACCAATAAAACACCATAAATTTTTAAAGTACAGTTATATTGATATGAAGAATAAATCAGTGGGATATATTTAATTATCTGTGACAGCAGATATATATCTTAACTTTTAAATTAATTTTAACCATTAGTGTAAGCTAAATAATTTAAACACGTGCAAATGCAAAGTAATTTTAGTTATTTATTCATTTTTATTTACTTTCATGTTTATTTTCTCTTATTAATAAATTTCATAGATTTTATTGATTGATTCATTACCTTTGAGTTTATTCTTCAAAGTTTTACTTGTGGTTTTCTAACATACACAGTCAATAAAGCAGATGAAATATATATTTTAAGCTTTATGCTATGTAATTTCAAAAGAAATTGAATATTTTTTGCTTATGTATGGGAATCTCTGCTCCTGATGAAATCATTCTACTATATAAACCTTCTCCCGTATTTATTATTCTTGTTTCATAATAGCTAATTCATTCAAAAACTTTTAGTTATTTCAATTTATATGGTCAATATTATATGTTCCAATGATTTCAATTATTCAAAAAGGTTATATTTATATATATATATATAAGTCACACTTGAATAAAGGATGGTTTTATGGTGTGGAGGTCATGATCGAGAAAATATACCATAATTTCCCCTAAGTACTTTCCTTCGGACACGGCTGCAATAGGAAGCTTTTTAAAACAAGTTAAAGAAAATAAAAATCTAAAATAATACATTGTTTTCAAAGAATTTAAACTAATATGAAACAGATATAATAAATTCTTTAATATTTAATTATTTATTTTTATATGTGTTAAAACATCCAAGAAATTCTTCAGCTATAAATGTCAACATACATTAATAAATTCATGATAAATATCTCCCAGTCAAACTAGGAGTTACATTGTCACAGTGATCAAGAACTTACATTCAGATTAGAATTCAAATCATTCCATGCAGTTTCTTTGCTTTTTCTTTCCCAGGAATGCCTTATTCATCGACAGAGCTTCAAAAATGCTTTCTCTTCGAATTTCGAACGACTCTTTATGAATAAATATGTGTCCATGTTCTGTTTTCTTTAAATTATTCAGCTCTATTGATATAAATCTATTGAAGTTTGTTAAAAGAAAGAAATTGATGAAATAAAATTATCTTGTTTAATATAAATCTACGTATTATAATCGATACTAACTACACTCTCATTTTATATAGGTTCACCCCTGATCCTTTTTTTTTCAATAAATAACAAACAATTATTTCTTATTCCATAAGTAGAAATGTCCATTAATGGAAATAACTTTGTGCGTTAGATGGGTATTTTTATCGTTTACTTTATTCGCCCCTTTCAGGCATTGGAACATAAGTTCTCGCATGCTTATTATATATGATTATTAACAATGTAAACAACAGAATATTACTAACAATGTTCTTCAATAATAATAAGAGCATTTTTGACGTCGACGGTTACTGCTAATTATGTATAGAGTTAAGTCTCACTTCGAAAATCTAAAAGTGATTAGTACGATAATGTGATATTGTCTAATTACAATAAAAATTACAGTAATGAATTAAAAAATTAAAATAATGCATGACATTAATAATGAAATACCAACACCAAAATACATTATCAGAAGTAAGTTTAAATTAATGTAAAAGCCTTATTAAATATTTATATGTTTAATTTTGTGACAAAATCACATAAATTCTCTGGAAATAAATGTCAACATCAATAACTAAAATGCAGAATTAAACTCATTCCCCAATCTCCCTCTCAAATTAAATTTTTATCAAGGTAATCAAATATTTTCAGCGACATACAGTTCAGCTCACTCCATGCTGCTTCTTTCACGTTTGCTTTCTCAGGAATGCATTATTGATGGACAGATTTTCAGTAATTATTTTTTTTCGACTTTTTTTATTTTGAATGATTCTGTTCGATTTTGAAATTTAATTATCATAATTTTATTTTTCTCCAATTTTCTATTGTTTTTTTTTCGTTGTTGTTGTTGTTATTGTTTTCTATCATTGTTTTTCGTAACTGTGCGCTTCAAATTAGTATTACCAATAGTTTGCATGAAAATAAGATTATATAACATTCAAAATATTTCTTTGAAAATATGAAAATTAACAGAAAATCTTGATTTATTATATGCAAAAGCGCTAATCCCTCCAAACACCTATCCCAAACCAAAATCTAAAATGTCGCTCCTGTTAGTGTTAATTATTATTATTATTATTTATCTATTTATTTATTTATTTAAATATTTACATTCTTCTGGTAATAAAAATCTTCTAACTGCTGATTTCTAAAAACACTTAATTGTACCAAAATTATTTTCTAAATTCTGATTATTCTGTAGAATTTTAGGAGATAAACATTATTCATCTTATTATATTCAAAAATACCTGAAAAACCTCCTGATATATTTTGCACATTTGACCTTATATTTAAAAAATTTCCTAACTTATATAGAATATCTTAAGGCAATTTTCGCTTATCTTTTAATAATTAAAATGTCTTTAAAAAATTCTGCAAATATTTTAAACATAGTAAAATTTTCAAAATATTTTCGAAATGTCTTTGAAAGTACTTTTCTGCACACTTTTTAAGAGTGTGACAAACATTATGTCTACAAACATTTTGCAAATGCTTTAAAGTAAATCAAATCTTCAAAATATCCACAAAATTCTGTAGATATGTTAAAGGTAAAGCTAAATCGGAAAAAAAATCTTTAGATTTCTGTAAAATTTCTAAAGAAAAGGGCGATTTTATCCAGATTCTCTTCAGATGATTTTCAGTGGGGTATGCATCAATAAGCACAGGATTAACTTTAGAATGTAGCATCTCCGCATTTGCATTTTATTTCAATGAGAAATGTACGTCAATATGATGTAAACTAGTTTTCTAATATTAAATATATTTGGGATTGTAATGGAGGGTATAAGATGATACGTTCTTTTTTTTTTTTTTTTTTTTTTTTTTTTTTTTTTTTTTTTTTTTTTTTAACTATTTGGAAAAAAATAGTTGTTGTTCTTGGTAGAGAATTGGGAAATCTAAAGTACATTTGCATCTTTTGATTGGTTCCATTCGGAAACTTATTTAATTTTCATGATTAGTCCGCGTTTAATGTCCAAAAATGAAATACATCTGTTTTTATTTTATTCGTTTCTGATTGGTCCAAGTTTAATGTCCAAAATGGAATACTTCTGTTGCCACAATGAAAAAAAGAATAAAAACTTTAAAAAAATTAAAAATTTAAAAACAAATTGTAATAGAGATTTCAAACAAATTTCATTAAAAAGTGCGTTTTTTTTCTCTACACAACGGTGTAAAATTTTAAAGTGTGCGATATTTAAAAGTTAAAAAATTTGCAGTTCCGAAAATTGTAAAACTGAAATTTCATTTAAAATTTGTTTGTGATGGGTCCAGGAATATTAATGTTTTATCTAAGTCGTACTTAATATGAGGCGTTCAGAAGTCAGTCTGATTAACTCCATCCAATAAAAATGCACACTTTAAACAATTAAAGTTGTCTATCTTTAATCTACTGTTTTTTTTTATCATTGGTCTAGGAATATTAATGTTTAATGCACGGCATACGTAATATATGACTCGTTATAATCATCCTAATGTATATAAATATAATCATCATGTTTATTATTATTTATTTAAAAATAGAATTTATTTTTGAGACTTTAAAATTTGAGGCTTGAAAATATCATTTTCCAAATAGACGGTGTAATTTGTTAAATTACAATTTTGTTATATATATTTTTTAATACGCTTAATCTTTTTTTTTTTTTTTTTTTTTTTTTTTTTTTTTTTTTTTTTTTTGACATTATAAGTTAAAAATGAATGTGCAAACAATTTTTTCTCTACTGAAGTATTTTAGGCCAGTCAAATTGTCAGAAAAAAGGGCCAATAGATGCAAAAATTCTGCTAGAAGATTTTATGTTTTTAAAATGTTTATGGTGATGCTAGTAATAAGAATTAATGGTTTTCCAACAAAATATCTCGAGGCTAATTTTTGTGGAGCCAAAAAACCACAAATTTTTCGGACTTTTTTCAGTTTTTTGCCAATAACTCAAAAATTATAATTTTTTTGCGTAACATACTTAATTACAAAAAGAAAGAGCATTAAATTCTCTATAAAATTTGTTGCAAAAACGTTTTTCTAAACCCATTACTAAACGCGCTAAAGTTTTTTGAATTTTTTTTTTTTTTTTTTTTTACTTTACAAAAAGTGGCCTATTTTTCTCATCCCATCCCAACAGACTTTTTTCATAACTAACAATGAAAATTAAATGTACCTATTGATGGATGAGAAATGAAAATTTTAAGAAAGGAATACAGAAGAAACACAAATTCTAGAAACCCTATAAGAAAAACAATTACAAAGGGAGGGAGGGACGGGGGATATAAAAAAGGGAATGCAGATGGAAGATTGCGGCTATGTGACGTTCCCGAGCCGCTTTTGTCCAGATGCAAGTGTTCTTTTTTAAATACATACTCTTCTAATATGCTGCTATTGAGTTTATTGCATCTCTTCTCGTGCAGTAATGAAAAATGTGTGTGCTGGACCCAAAATTATGTTTCACTTGCCAAACAGCTTCAAATAGTGATACTCGTGTTGTGAACCAGAAAGAACTTGGCAATCTTTTTGCACATAGCGTTCAGCGACAAAGTAATATTTATCAGTTTTTTTTTTTTTTTTTTTTTTTTTTTTTTTTTTAATTAGCAAGGAAGTTAGAATACAGAATGATTACCTAAAAACACTTGCGAATCGGAGAATGATAGTAGCATATGTTCGCCGGGGTGAAGATTCTACACAGACTATCGTTTGTCTCTCAGATCGAGCACTTCTTTCAAGTTTAAAGACAGGGGCGTAGCTACTGGGGGGGGGCGTAGGGGGGCGTCTCGCCCCCCTAATGTCGGCAACTTCGATGACAGTCGGCAAATTCTAGGTAGTCAGTAACAATCGATACAACTGTAAAACACCCGATTTTTTTCCAATTTTACATGTTTTTACTTAAAACATACACTAAAAAACACCAATCCTTAGCATTTTTCTAAAGAATTTCTTCCGAAAATCCGAAGGTTGCCTCACCATTTTTCAACTTCTCGTGACTACTGAAAATAAATTGAAAAAAAAAAAAAATCGGGAAAGACTAGTTTTTCTGAGAATTTGCAGTAGATGAGTAGAGTTCTAGTAGATCAACTAGCATTAAAGATAATGACTATTTCGGTGAAGAAATTCATATTTTTTTGTGTGCATGGACTTAACCCAGTAGTGGCAACAATCACACTTCGGTGACTATGTACCGTCCAAAAAAGACTGTTTATTGGACGAAAGGAAAGTTGAGTAAAAATGTTCTTCATTCCTATTTGACAGGAGAGCCACTACACAGCCAATCACCTCATTGAGTTTGTGGCTAAAATTCTAGGATTGGACAGAACTCGATTATCATATTAAAATACAGCTGATCTGCCAAAGCCATAACTTGGTGGAAACAACTTTCAAAAACTCTATTTTAGTGGTCAATTGGAAGGTTTATCATACTGTGTTTTCCTGCTCGCAGTCGTCTATGTTTTTCATACCTTAGGCTACAAGATAGGGACTTGCACGGGCCCGGGCTTGATCCGAGGCCCGCACCCGGCCAGGCGAAATAAAGATAATTTTCAAACGGGTCGGGTCGGCAGAATTAAGACATTTTTATCAACGGGCTGATAAACGAAAAGTACGGGCCGTGCTAGCAAATAAATTAAACGGACCAGCTATGCCGGTAAAAAAAAAAAAAAATTAGTGGGCCTGCCGGCCCGATCTAAAAGAGTAACCAAACCCGGTAAAATATAGGCTAGTTTCAATGAATATGATTTTCGAGAGAATAAGTGCAAATGTTAGTCTTGAACCAATGCTAGTTTGATAAATCAATACAGAAATGTTGCATGTCCACCATAGAAGTCGGCATCAGGCATGGTGCCTAAGCTGAGTTTTTTTTTTTTTTTTTTTTTTTTTTTTTTTTTTTTTTTTTAGCAGACTCGTGCAGTGCTGAAATCAAGCTTGCTTTTTTTCTCAGTGAAGTCGAGATGGGCTGGAACTGTACTTAACCTCTTGAAGGGCACCGGTATATAATATATACCACTTAATTTTAATTCCCAAATGCCACATTGGCACCAGAATTTAGATATTAAGTTTTGCTTTAAAAAATTATACGCGAAAAAAAGCTTTTACTTACTTTCATTTGAATTTGTTTATAAATACTGGTGTTATTCAATCATTTTGATATTCTAGCAACATAAGTACTCTGCCCCTCAAGGGGTTAATTGTTCTCAGGATGTATAGCGCAGGCAACATGTTTTGTAAAAATATTAAAAACGATAATGTTCTGTTAAAATAATCTTTGGAAATATATCGTAAGGTGGTCAAATGTATTGCTAAACAGCACATTTTTAAACTACTTTTAACTGTAAAGGCTTAAAACTGACAAGCCTGACTATTGAAGTAGCAGTTTATCTATCTTCTATAATAATAAAGAGACAAGGATGTTTGTCTGTCAGCGCTGTTCTGAAGAGACCGCTGCACGTAGAGTTACAAAATTTAGAGGGAAGGTACCTCTATACATGTAGTTTTGCACCTCGAAGTCCGATTTTCGATTTTTTGATTAGATTTTTTTAAAATAATTTTTTAGTCGATTTTTAGGGTTCCTTTTGCGGTTTTATCCCATTAGTTAAAGGAATACGGTTTCATTCTTTTAACCCTATATAGCAATTTTTTTTCTCTTTTCAACAAAGTTTATTCGGAATTTGTACAGCAATTTTTGAATTTTTAACGATTTTTTAGTGCGATTTTTAGTGTTTTTTTTCACATTTTGCGACTATTTTTAAACATTGATAAAATGAAAATTGTTTCAAACGTTTACCCTAATGCACGAAATTTTGTCTGATGCAATTTTTGAATTTAAATGACTTTTAATGCGATTTTCAATGCGATTTTTAGCGATTTTTGGAGATTTTTTGCGTTTAGTATATATTTTTTTCCGTAGTTTTTCTATCAAAAGCTTGAACCGTTGAGAATGTAATAGGTAGAATTTTTTGTGCGAAATCTACCTAAAATGTCAAAAGTTTAGGTACCACTATTTTTTAATAGGAATTTCATCAAATATCTTAAATTTTTGTTTAAGATCGCCACCCCCTCGAGTAATATATCTCCTGATAGGTTTTTTTTAACGGAGTTTTGTTTAGATATAGTTTTGGTAAGAATAGAGTGCGCTCCCTGGTGGTGGAATATGGAACCAGCAGACAGCGATTATGTTAAAATTCGAAAATCTTACAATATGATTTGTTTTAAACTGTAAGATTGTTTATAATACATGGGGAAAATTTTAAAAAAGCATGGTGTAACACATTTCAAGGTGCGAAAGGAGATGGGAGCGAACAAAATTAGGAAATGTAACAAGAAGGCCTGTTTAAAACTTTAAGATAGCTTATAATATATACTAAAAATTTTTAAATGCCGACGATGTCCTGGAGAGACGGCTGCACGAAGAGCTACAAAATTTTGGTGTGAAGTTCCTCTATATATGAAGTTTAGCACCTCGAAAGCCAATTTTTGATTTTTTAATATAATTTTTATGCGATTTTTAGCAGATTTTTATAATGTTTCGAAGCGGTTTTTCCCCCATTAGCGAAAAGAATGATGTTTCATCTTTTTAACCTAATATAATGGGTTTTGTTCTCTTTTCAATATAATTTATTTGTATTTCGCGTAATGACTTTTGGATTTTAGTGAATTTTTTAGTGCAATTTTTAATGTTTTTTCGTATTTTGCGCTGTATTTTGATATTAGTAAAAGGAATTTTGACTCAAACTTTTAGTTTAATGTACTAAATTTTGTCTACTAACAGGGGCAAGCGACGAGAAAACTAAACCCGATCCAAAATATTTGGCTCCCCCCCCCCCCCCAGTGAACTTTTTTTGTGATAGACCAAAAAAATGACATTGGTAGTATAAATTTGGCATACACTAAATTTCCGTTCCCGGGGCAATCGTCCCTTTCGTTTCCTTCCCCTTTCGCAAGGTGCTGTCTACTAACATTCATGAATTTCAGCGATTTTTAATGCGATTTTTCCAGATTTTTTGCGCTTGATGTCGAATTTTCGTCATTCATGAAATATTTCCATTTACAATGTTTTACCCTATTAGAATAAATTTTTAACCCTGCTATTTTTTATTACTAACGATTTTTCATGCATTTTTCAATGACATTTTTAGCGATTTTTAGTTCTATGGTAATTTTTCATATTCGAAAATAAAAATTGATTAATAAAATTTTAATTGTATGTAATTTTAGAGAATTTTAATTCATTTTTTAAAGATTTTTTGCGTGCCGCGTCGATTTTTTATCATCCATAAAAGATTTCCGTGTAATACTGTCGATCAGTTTCGCCAAATTATATAAATCATCAAACGACTCGCCAAACTATGCAAATTGATGTAATTTTTATGTTAAACAATGAAAGGACAAATAAATTAAAAAAAAACATTAATAAAATACAAATAAAATAACGAAGTAAAAATCACTTGATGAAGTAACAAACATGTGTATAACGTGTTTAATATCAAGTGAATGTGACATTTACGATCAGCCATTATTGGCGTATAATCTTATAGTTTGGCAATTAGTTTCTTGATCGACCGGATATGATTTCAGATTAGAATGTTTTATCCATTTGAGAAAATTCTGATTACTGCAATTTTAAAATCAACTAGCGATTTATAGTGCATTTTTAAGTGCATTTTAATGCAGTTTTCAATGCTATTTTAAATGCGATGCTTTTTAATGCGATTAGCACCATTTTTTCGATCCCCACAGTGATGTTTAAACAAATTAAAAAGGAATTTGGTTTCAAATTTGTAGAATAATTTAGTAAATTTTACCATCTACATTTTTTAAATTTTGTCTATTTTCAATGCGATTTTTGGATACATTTTGTATTCTGTGTCGACTTTTTTGTAATTCATGAAAAATGCGATTGCTATGTTTTACCCGACTATGATAAATTTTTACTCTCGGGATGCATTTACATTTAGCTATTTCTAATGATTTTTTCAATGATTTTTTAGTGGTTTTTAGAATTTCATGGCTAATTTTTGAAATTTGTAAAAGGAATTTAATTTCAAATTTTTATTCTTATTCTTTAAAAAAATTTTGCCATTTACGAATTTTGAAATTTAGCAATTTTTAATGTGATTTTTAGCAATTTTTTTAAATTATTTTTTACATTTTGCGTAAATTTTTTGCCGTTCATGAAAGTTTTCCAATTGCAATGTTTTACCCTTATATACCCTAGCCTAATGTAGTTGATTTTTTCATATATTTATATTTAATACGATTTTTCAAGATTTTCTACACTTTGCGCCGATTTTTTATCATTCGTTAATGATTTCCGATTACAGTGTTTTACCCAAATACAGTAAACTAGCCGCCCTTGGCGATCAGATTGGTCTTCCTTGAATGTAAACTAACCATTAAATCATATTTCTTTTATTCATAATTTATTTTAATTGCTTAATTTTTTGCTAAATTAGAAGATTATGCCAGAGAAATAGATACAAGATGTCATATACGCAGCACATTGGTGCGATTGCAACAAAATAGCAATTATATGTGCGTCACATGGTAACCCAGCTACTGTAACTTTTTTATTAAAAAACTGTTTGTTTATTTTTATTTTCTTTTTTAAAATGATATAAATTGTCTTACTCTATAATTATTAACTAAGCTTTTTTTTATTTGTGATTATTCCCTTTTAAAATAATAGAAATTACTTTAAAAATATGCAAGTAACTGGTTTTCGCCAAATTGGCGCCAGAAAAATAGCGCGACAATGTG
The DNA here is from genome assembly GCA_964019185.1 of Maratus speculifer. Taxonomy (NCBI): domain Eukaryota; kingdom Metazoa; phylum Arthropoda; class Arachnida; order Araneae; family Salticidae; genus Maratus; species Maratus speculifer. The sequence goes on along the minus strand of OZ025295.1, from coordinate 129,617,450 downwards.
GTGCATATATGACATCTGTGCTGATATCTGTGCTGCGACATCTGTGACATTTAGCCATTTGTTTAGTTCCTTGGCGATTTTTTGCCATTCGGAAACCCATTTCGATTTCAAACTTTTTGCCTATCATATAGTTATTTTTCGATTGCACTGTTTTATCATTTAATAGGATTTTCGGCGTTCCATGTCAGCATTTTGTTATTCATGCATAATTTCTGATTACACGCCCTCCTCCCCATCATATTAGTTTTTTAGGCATTGACTTCCAAATATTTAGCGATTTTTAATGCAATTTTCAATGTGATTTTTAGCCATTCTTCAAGTTTCGTAGCGTTTCTTTGAGATTCGGAAACTGATTTCGATTTCAAACATTTTGTTTAGTATAGTTAATTTTTTGATTGCAGTATTTTATCTTTTAACAGTAACTTTTTACCCTAGCGATTTCTTAAAATTTTGCGATTTTTAATACTATTTTCAGTGCAATTTTCGGGCTTTCACAGTCATTTTTTGACATTTTCCAAAAGAATTCGATTTAAAAATTCTAGCCTAACGGGAATTCGGTTTCAAATTTTTAGTCTTTATGATAATTTTTTTGCTCTTCTATTTTAATCTCCAACGATTTTTAATGCAATGTTTTAGCTTTTTTTGGTTTGTTTGAGTTCACGACGATTTTTTTTTTATACAGAAAAGGAATTTGGTTTTAAACTTCTTTCTAATGTGAAATTTTTTCTCCTTTGCGGTTTTGGCTACATTAAAGGTTTTTATTGCGATTTTTAAAAAATTTTATTCGCATTTCACTGCTTGCCATTTCATTACACTAATTAGATTCAAAACTTTTATCCAAATAGAGTAAATTTTTAGTTCCGTGATTTTTAAATTTTTGTCATTTTTAATGTAATGTTTATGTTTCTTCGCGATCCGCTTCGATTTTTTAGACGTTCAATTTTCGACCGAATGTAGTAAATTCTGCCATCCTTTCCTCTAAGTTTATTGGAATTTCGAAATACAATTTTCGAATTTCGTTTTATATTTTTATAAACTTTTTAATGCTTTTGCAATTTTGTAAGATTTTTCCACATTAGTAAAAAGAATCCAGTTTCAATTTTCTAGCCCTTCTCTTTTCGATAAACGTTAAACGAAATTCGTGCAACAATTTTTAAATATTTCGAGTTTTTTTTTATTTTGTTTTTAATGGTTTTTTTTTCACAATTATTGCTGCTTTTTGACTAATCCGAGCAACGCCGGGTAGATTAGCTAGTATATATATATATATATATATGTAAGGTTGACAATAAAAGATTCTTGTTACGGTTTCAGGTTTTTCTCCTTTTTCGTGATGTCGGAACTGGAAATTCGTTTCAAAACTCTTTCTTTAACACTATTTTATCTAAGATGCATTGCCTTTACCAAAAAATAAATAACGTCATTCGATTAAATAGTTTCTACTGAGAACAACTGCCAATCTTATGCATTTCCGAAAATAAATGAATTCGAAAGTGTGTCAAAAAATAGTCCTTTTGTTTTGGGAAAACCTTATAAATGTCGGAGAAATATTTTCACAAATCTACTTTTTATTAGATAGCTTCAAAAGTATTCTAAACTACATTATTATTATTTTTATTTATTTATTTATTATGAATCCTTATTTGAATATTGAAACGTCTAGGAAAAATAGTCATTAATGTTGCTTTTATGTACTTTCTGTCGTGTGAACGCATCGTAATATACTGTATATACTGTACATTTATTATATAAATATGCATGCAATATTGTTAAAGGAATCTTAATTGTAATTAAGACAAAATTGTGATTTTTTTTCTTACAGAAATTGAATTGGGGCAGATCGCGTAGGGCGGGGCTGTGTACTATAAATATAAACGGACCAAACTTAAAATTTTTACATTGGATAGGCCGGTTCAATATAACTACCATTCGAGTCGGGCCTGGGCCTGAAAATTCTGGCCCATAGTGAAATTCTGGCTCTAATACAGGAAAATTTGATGATAAACCTATCGATCATTGATGAAAATCAGATCTGCAGGTGGCACTAAGAATGACTTTGGCAGACCAGTTGCATTTTAACATGCGAATATTGAAATTTCAGCCGTCAATTCGATGTGGCGATGATCCGTGCAGCTTGATTCTCAGTCTGATGGTGTTTGTTTATCTTCTAGATATCCGCAGCTGATGTGACATAGGTAAAGTTCAATGAAATGGGTTGAATAATTGAGTCATTTAGTCGATTATTTACGACTAAAGCCGATTGTTGAAAAATCGACCAGTCTGTTGAATAAAATGTTTTTTTTTAATCCCTTTTAGAGACTAGAGATTCAGTTATTCTTAATACTATTAATCCGTATTCCATGTATTGGAGATAAAAATATCTTAAAAATGGCATACAGTAAAATCTTCTAAAACGGAATCGCATAGGAAAGAAAAAAATCGTTATAGACATGTTTCCTTCTTAGCAGGTATAAAAATGTATTATATTTTACCCTCACATATTATTCCATTAATTTTGCATGGATGAAACGCAATTTTCAATTTAAAACATTATTCCGCCATAGGCAAATACTTTTTTATACATTTTACTACAATTTAATGAGCTTAGAAATCTACGATTCTTTAAAAAGAATAAATTTTTATATTTAATTGAAGAATAAAGGCGACTTTAAATTGTATGTTTTTTTTTGCAAAAATTTTCGGCTGAGGCCAAATTTTACTGATCTTTCAACAGACCTGGCTACGCCGAGACAATGATTTTCATATAGGCTGGCTCAAAACTGGGACAAAATATTTTGGCCCGTGAAGGCTAAGAAGAATGAAATCAGTCCCGGCTCGGTACGGAAAAAATAAATTAGGCCCGGCCTGATCCGATCTTTCAGGGAAAAAGCAAGTCCATATCCCAACCCGACCTAGGAAGAGTAATAAAATAAATTTTGATTTAATTCTTTTTAATATAAATAAGTTAACTGTAAATAAATTCCAAGTAACTTCTTACTGAAAGTTTCAACTTGTTTAATTAATTTGGATTCGAATTTCCTGCTGTACTATCAGCAATAAAATAAACAAATTTTCATTAATATCAAAATACGTAACTGCAATATTTATAACAATATAACGTAAGGAGTAGTATAGAATGTCCATCTTTAAATCTATCTTATAGTCTCCTCAATAAGTGTAAAATATTCTATGTTTTAAAGTGAAAAATTTAACCCATTAATGTCCAAATTATTTTCTTCAATAAAAATGAAATTTTTGGGTTTCCCACCACTTTTAAAAGGAGAATAACTTTGATCTTAATTTATTGAGGTCTCTTAAAAAATAGTACTTATTTATCTTTCTATTTACTGGTGTGAAAAGTGCTTTTTTGTCTTTTTTGTAACTGTCCCTAAAAAGGGACGCTAGGCAGTAATGAGTTAATCTAGGTGGGTTAATAATGTTGAATTTTATATAGAACATACATGGTGTCTTAAAATGAATTAACTGATTTAAAAATTCAATAACTTACAAATGGTCGCAGCTATTTAAAAAATACTTGCAGAAGGGTTAGGTAAGATGTGAGGAGTGTTTTTTACAGCGTTTCTCGACTTAAGTTTAAAATAGAAGAAATAAATGACATTGCTAGCAATGGGTGCTAAATTGAGGGCCGATATTTTGTTTCTCTTCACTCTCAGTCTTGTTGCGACAAAGGGAGATTAAATATATGAAGTGACTGTCAGTTGCCAATGTAATTTTGTTATTAGGAGTCCATTGCATATATTTAATATATTCTTTCACACCAGAATTGAGAAAAGAGGCCAAAAGGGCTCAGACTTAGCGCCTGTTGCTAATAGTACCATCTATCCCCGCTATTTTAAATTAAAATCGAGAATCGCGGTAAAAAACTCCGGCTATCTTACATTCTTACATAACACTCTTGTAGGAATTTAATTTTACAGCTACCACAATTTGCAAGTTACTGAGTTTTAAAATCAGTCAGTCAATTTTAGGACATCCGGTAGATGCATATATACAAATACAGAAACATGCTTTTAAAGATATAAACATATCTATTTTAAGTTATATATTTTAAGTTAGTCGGCAAAATCGTCATTTACGCCCCCCTAATGAATTCTACTTAAATACATTTTAAAGTACCCTGTTTAAAGATAATTGCTTCTTGTGTGAAGAAGGCAATTCTGGTGCCTTCAACGAAAAACAATAAAAAAAGCCCTACTCAAAGAGGTATTTGTTTCATAAAGTACAGTGGGTTGCCAAATTATTAGGGACAGTCATGAAGTATAGATTTTTTGTACATAGGATAGGATTAGGATATAATTTGAATTAAACACTGTTTTTATATTTAAAAGGCTTTATTGTTATAGTTTAAGTGTTTACGCAATATTATATGAGAAAAATATACATAAATTCAGTCAACAAAATATAATACAGTCAATTTACTAATGTTATGTAAAGAGCATTAATATTTGGTGACATTTGATTTCGCTTTGAGGAGTGCTTTGATGCGTCTCGGCATAATTGCTATGCAATTTCTGACACTTTCTTTTATTTTAGAGTTGTGATTCCATACATTTATTAAATTTTCGATGAGTTGTACCATGGTTGTAATCATATCTTTGGCGATTTCCGCCTTAGTGATCTTTCTTAAGTTTTTTTATGTGGTTCATGTCTGTAGAATCGACAGGAAAAGGTATAACTGGGATATTCGGGCTCCCAAAAACTTTGCAACACTTCTAGATTTATGGCAAGGTGATGAATTATGCATAAACATGAACTCTTCACCACCTGAGAACCATTCTTCAGTTTGCGTCACCAGCCAAGTTTCCAGAACTTGCCTTTATTGGTCTTGTTTTATGGTTCCCTGGACAATATAGAAGCATCCAACCCCTTTAGCGCTTATAAAACAGCACACCATTGTTTTATCAGAGTGTGTAGCACTCTCTATGACGCAGTTAGGGCGGTATTTTTAGCCTGGGGGTCGCCTGACAATGTGGCTTTTATCGGCTAAAATCTCAAAAGTTCATTCATCTGAGAAACACACCTGAAAAACTTAAATATTTTCACAATTTATAAATAAATGATTTTAAATGATATAAATAATAATTATGTTAAAAAATGACCTTACTACAGTCTTCTGTCAGTGCTTACGAGCCCATGTAAAGCGATTCTTCTTCATCGTTTCTGTCAACCATATTTTTTTGATTGGACAATGTTCTGTCAACCTTACTTCCGCTTATCTGCGCTACACATTTTCCTTAGAAACTGTTATTCCATATTTTTGGAAGGTCTGAGTAAGGAGTCCCATACTTTTCTTTTGGTTTCTTAAACAGATATCCCGTATTTTCCTATCGGTAAGTGGAGTTCTTATGCGTTTTCTTCCATTTTTACCTTTTTGTTTAAGCGAAAGTGGCTAGCTTTTGTTCAGATTTACTTTTATCCTGTTGACTACTGACTTGAAAACTCCAGTAAGGTCTGCTATCCTACTTTGGGAATGAATCGTATGCAGGAAAAGGGTTTTTACCTCAGATTTTTTCCTAGGGGACAAATCAACCCCTGGACCCATACTGAAATCAATAAAAATATAAAAAAAATAATATTGTAAGTAATTTTTAAAAAAACAAACATTTAATCAATAACAGAAAGATAATAATCACATATATTTCTTAACTTTTCAAAAAAAATAAAAAATAAAATAAGAATTTTGTTTAAATTAAAGAAAAGCATCTTCCACTATTTCATGTGTAACCGACTCCGCGTCTCTCCCGTTATTAAAATAGTTATAGGAAACAAATAAACCTTTTAACATACCAAAAGTACTTAAAAGTATAATTATAGAGGTATTAACAATGGTAAAATACAATTCTGCAACACTTAAACCACTTAGAGTCGCTGCCAAGCGCACCCGAAGTATAAAACTTGCAAAAAATAAGACTGTCCCTAATAATTTGGCAACCCACTGTAATGAAGTTAGAAGCGAAAATTACATTTTTCAAAGCTGCAGAAAAACATGGGAAATAATCGAAATAAATTGAAGAAAATAATTGAACGTATTCAGCACGAACCTGACTTGCAGATGCATGGTATCATAGTTTTTGTCGCGTAAAACTAGATCAATCTGTTGCAAGTGGAGAGAAAAGAGGGTGTCGATCCGCATCATCCGTTGACGAAACCAATGTAAAAAAAGAGCCGCTTCATTTCATTGCTTAAAATAAATTAAAAATTTCAAAACAAGAATTGCAAAGTAACAGAATTTAAGTTGAGCAGGTAAAAGAAGATGATTTCATGATAGTTACCTCAGCAGTTTCAAGAACATAATCTTTTGAAAGCGTCATAATTGTCGGAGAAGACATTGACCTTTTTGTGATCATGATAAGATTAGGCTATCAGCTCAAAAATCTCTTTTTCCAAAAGCCAGGAAGAAGTAGTATTGAAACAAATGGTTTTTATCCATATCGTTCATATACAATTACAACATTGTTCTTTTCACTCATGTAATCAGCGGATGCAAAAAAACATCCGCTGTTTTTGGGCAAAGAAAGTCAAAGTTTTGTAACACTTTGAAAGAACATGATCTGCTTGGAGAAATAGCCTGCATGTTCAATAAATTAGGTTCTACCCGTCAAGAAATCATCAAGGTTGGAGAAAAATTCCATATTGCACTACACAATGGATGCATAAATACTACACAAAAATTGAATACCTTAATGTTCCAGTTACTTGGTAAATCTGCCACAAAAAGCAAAGTTCATTTTGCAAAACTACCACCAACACAAGAGGCTGCGCAGCATCTTTTTCTCTGATGTTTTCATCAGGTACAAGCTAGGCTAGGAAACAACATCCCTCCTGAAGAATGAGGATGAACGATCTCTTTCAGCCAGTTCAAATGCGCCAAGATCCGGCATCTGAATCCTTGCTACCTGTTGTGTCATGTAGTTTTAAAAAAGTGTGCAACAAAACATGTTCTTTTCATAAATTAAGACTCAAATGCTCGGCAATTTATAAAAAATGTAATGGGGTCAACTACGAAAAGGTCGACGACATTATTTATCTAGAAGGAGGGGATGTAAAAATGTCACCGTAAGTATTTTTTTACTTGCATTCAGTTAAATACCTAATATTAATGTTCTCCACTAAAGGTCTAAATACACAAAAAGTTACAATGTTCTTAATTTTTTTACAATGTTACGTTCTAATTCATTATGATTGTTATCATGCAAATAACTATAATTTAAATAAGTTACATTAAAGAAGACAAAATAATGGAAAATTGTGTCAAATTTTCGTTTTTGGCCCCACCAGTGGCCGCGAGGTTCTGACCTCCAAACTGGCAGACGGTAGGTGCTGGGTTCGAACCCAATCACGACCGTCGGCCTAATCGTTCGAAGTTTTCCGTGGTTTTCTTTGAACCTTGCGTAAATACGGGTTAGGTTCCCTTAGAAAGACCCCCACGGAGGGCAACCCACCCCATAGGGCCTATATCCCATAGCGTAGATAATTGGCCGACAAAAATACACCAAATACACCGTTTTTGCAATTTTTCCACTAAGTTAGAAAAAAGGGTCAATTTCAGAAAGATGTAGCGCGCTTAATAATCGTTTTAGAAAAACAGTTTTTGAATGAAATTTGTAGAGAATTTAATTATCTTTCTTTTTGTAATTCAGTATAGTACACAAAAATTTTATAATTTTTGAGTTATAGACAAAAAACTGAAAAAAGTCCGAAAAGTCCGAAAAAATCCGTGTTTTTTTTTTTTTTTTTTTTTTTTTTTTTTACTTTACAAAATTTAGCCTCGAGATACTTTGTTGGAAAACCATTAATTCTTGTTACTAGCATCCCCATAAACAGTTTAAAAACATAAAATCTTCTAGCAGACTTTTTGCATCTATTTATGACAATTTGATTGGCCTATTTGTGTTATATGATAAAGATTGTCTGAGAATTAATAAAGGGAAATTTACAGTTACAAATAAGTGGTATCAAAAAGATTTTAGTAACGAAGCAAGTAAACTGTACTTGCCCGAATCGGGTTCTGTCATTTTAGTTATTAAAAAGCTCCATGCATCCTCCAATGTTTTTAAATAAAGATATATCGTATACTCTTTATTTTAAATCCTCTGCTTATAGTGTATACCCTCTGATTCTTTTCGGCTACAACACTGATAAGAGAAGACAACATCGCCAACTGTCGGTTCTACATTTTGACAAGAGTGGTGTCGTTCAAAAACTCTTGAAGACGGAAAGAGAAAAGAATTGTCATATGATCAAAAGCGCTTATAACTCGATAGGTTATAAGCGCTCAATATATTTATTAAAAAATGGAACAATCATTTCAATAATAAACCGCTTCCATAGTTAGGTCTGCCTTTATGTGTACATCATTGAGTCATAAAATTTCACATTTGTTAACCACTGAACTTAAGAACAGCCTTAAGTATAAGACAAAATATCGATCATCTATAGCATTCGAAGGAATGTCACTCAAAATGTCACTCTGTTTTTCCTTCTTTTATTCATATAGCGTTAAATGGCCATATAGCGTAAATTGTTGGATTCAGAAATACAGTTTCTGTTCATTTTTTGATTAAAAAAACTGCAATGAAAATCAATAAAGTACAAAATTACCTAATTAGACATCGGTTTCAAATATGCTATTGAAAAACGAAATTAAAAATATTGAAATGCAAATTATAAAGTCTATATCATTTTTTCATAGTCAGAATATCATTTTTATTTGTTTCGAAATTGATTCGGGAAGAGTTGAAATATGTCAACAATTAAATCTATTTTTCTGTTTTTAAAATCTAGACACACGTCAGTGTGTCAGCGAAGTTCACAAAATAAAAGGCTACACACCGGCCGTGGGTTATTTTACCCGAACCTTTTCGGGCCAAATTTGACCCCTCAATAACTTAAATTCTATTTGACTTACACAATTGCAATTTTTCGTGTCATGTAAGACCGTCTTCTAATTTCCGAATCCTATAATTTTTTTTAAAAATCTTTCACCGATCACTAGAAATTGTCGTCTGAAAATCATTGTTTTTACCACTGACTCACTGACTCACTCATCAAAATGTTTGACTACTTCCAGGTAACTTAGGAAGTTGAAATTTGGGGTGAAGGTAGGTTATTGGATCTATAAATAGAAAAAATCAGAAATCACTTTAAACATTAATGGTTGGTTAGAAGATAAATACTGAATTACAATGGGAGTTTATGAGAATTTTACAAAATGCCAGAAATAGTGCCAAGTTAGTGTCACTTTTGGGAGTATCGGGCGGGGCTAATTTCAGAAACTACCAAACCGATTTCAAAAGTAATGGTACCAAAGTGATGGTATTCGCCCCGGTTCAAACACAGACTACATCTTATGTCTGTTCCATTAACCAAAAGAGGGTTCAGAAGTAAAAAACATTATAAAAATGTGATTTTTGTTTTACTGAGGAGAAAGAAGCACAAAATTTGGCATGTTAATTATTTAAATGTTAAGATATAAATGTTCACTAATGACATTTGCTAAAAAGTACCAATTTAAAAGGGATGTAAATCCGCGAAGAGCATTCTATAAACATTCTAAATAGCGCTTTTAAAACAATCTCAGCAAACAACAAACTGATCTTAAAAGTAATGATATCAAAATGATGATGACAGTCCTTGCTCCAACATAGGCTATATCTTATGTCGATGCCACTAACCCAAAGGGGGTAAAAGAGTAAAAAATTTCAAAAAATTCGATGTATGTATGTTAAGGGACTGGAATTATAAAGTTTGTCATTTTAGAGTTTATGGAAATTTCGCGAAATACCAGAAATAATGCTAAGTTGGCGTCACTTTTGGCGAGTGTCGGGGCTAATCTCTGTAACTATAAACCGATTTCAAAATTAATGGTACCGAAATGATGGTATTCGCCCCGGTTCAAACATAGACTATGTTTTATGTGTATACCATTAACCATAAGAGGGTGGGGAAGTTTTCAGCCACCAACTTTAATGTTCGAGTCAGAGTATAATTTAATCTAGAATCTGATTGGCAAAGATCTAGTCAATCGAGTGTTCAAATAAGTACATTGAAGTTAAGGTATTGATAAATTAATTAAGTGATCAACTCTAAGTTCTGATCAATTAAATAAAGAAATCTGAATAAGAGAAAACTTGCTAAGTCGCTGTATTGAATAACAAGTAACATACTAAATCATTTTAAGCAATTGAAGAATATTATGCATGACAGGAGCTATAATTTAAGGAGATTCGAAAGAACTTAGTTTGCAGTTAGATCTCAATTCTTTTATTAGCGAAACCTTTAACGAACTTGGCATTCTTTCACATTCATGTTTTTGATAGGATCTTAATTTTACACCTTTTTATCAATTAGAAAGAATGTACCTCTTTTAAAAGCAATTCTGCCTTAAAAAGAAAATTTTCATTATCCAAACGGAAGAAATATCATACTTGCTAAGGCAAAAACCTCCTTTAAATAGAAATTTTATCTGTCCTTAGCCATTATCCTTTCACATGTTTTACTGAAAATCATTAATAATAAGAAGAATAATAATCTATGATTATAAACATCAATAAAATGTATAACTGTGAGAGATCGATATACACTGGTGTAAGAAATTAAGCGAATTTTCATATTTGATCTACGATCTCCAGAACTACAGAATAGATTTTAATAAAATTTAGTGTGAACATAGGTTGATATAATACAAAGAAAATAAACATTCAACAGTTATAATAGACACACATATTCGAACATAGCACACATGGGGGTCTAAGGTCTGAAACAGCGGTTGCAGAATACACAAAAGAAATGGGTTAATAGGGAGTAGGGTCCCTTCTTACAGGTATACAGGCCTCGCAGCGTGATGTCATACTGGAAATAAAACAGTTTATCCATGCCTGTGGCAACTGGTCCCATTCATTCAGCAACGCTGTTTTCAGTTCTTGGATGGTTCTCGGAGGGGGCTGCGAGTTGCAATTTCCCTCCCAGAGCGTCCCAGACATGCTCTATGCAGTTGAGGTCTGGAGACCTGGCTGGCCAATCCATCGGGCGAACATCCTCACTCTAGAGAAATTCGTCGACCAGAAGAGCTCTATGTGGCGTTATCATCCTATAAGATAAACTCGGTGCCAACTGCACTTTAGAAAATGTGAACATAAGGGTCCAAGATCTCATACCTATACCTCCCACCAAGTCATAGAGCCACTGTCAAAGACATGGAGAGGTATGCAGCCGTTCAACATCATGCCTGACAAGGCCATTACACCGCCATTGCCATAATTGTTGATTTTGCGGACATTGGAGGGTAGGTAGCGGATCCCTGGCTCTCTTATATGAAAATACGGTGAGATTCGGTGTTTAGGATAAAACGGGACTCGACAATGAGCAGAAATGTCACCCATTGCTCCATACTCTAATCGCTATGCTGCGTGCACCACGCTAATGAGACTCTCCTGTTCGTATACGTGACTGGGACGCAAACAGCCGGTCTTCTGGCAAACAACCCTCTCCCAATCAGTCTTTTGGAAACAGTCACTCGATGGATCCAGTATCCTGGAACTGTTTCCATAGGTTACACACGATGCTGGGCGTTAAATTAAACTTCCTGTATATCTGGACTTGCGAATGGCCAATCTCCATCCTCCCCACAATTCGCCACCTCATTCTGTCATCTATACGTTGGGGGTTACACATTGTTATTGTTCCTATGTGAATTTAACCGATTGTTGCAAGATGGCGCCAAGAAATTCGCCGAGGTGTCCTAGTGAACAGAAATCGTCTTACCCTCCACTCGCTTTTAAAGCCTGTATTTTCTGCTCGCTTCACCTACATTTACGTGTACGCTTACTTATTTACCGTACAAGATTTGCATTTTTATCTAGAAACAGTGGTTTTCCCTTCAGTTCAGTTCTTTTCATGCAATTCGATAAAACAAGGAAATTCTCTTAATTTACTTCATCAGTGTATATTGATATTCTTCCGTAAATGTCAGCATTCACACAGAGGTTTAGTGTACCTCCACTAGTATTTGCTAGAATATTCGAGATATCCTTATTCTCACTTACACTTTTAAAATAGTCACATTCAACATGCACTAATTATGAATGTTGAGTAAAAATATTTTTATTACGTTAAGGCATAAGTGTAGCTTTTTAAAGCATACGTTATAACGTATTAAAGCATACTAGCCGCCCTTGGCGATCACTTTGGTCTCCCTTAAATACATACTAAGCATGGAATCGTATTGCTTTTATTCATAATTTATTTTTATTGCTCATTTTTATTGCCAAATTAGAAGATTTTGCTAAAAAATTAGGCGCCAGAAAAAAATCACGTCAATTTGGTGCGTATGTGACATCTGTGCCGATAAATCAAGAACTCTGTATTTTTATGCTAACCTTGTTCGCCAAACATTGTACTCATGGCTGTTTTTTTTTTTTTTTTTTTTTTTTGTATTTTATTTAAAATATAATAATATAACCCTTTCACTCATTTTGTTTATGATACACAAATTTAATTTGTAACGGAAACGTTTAAAATTCATGATTTTTATTTATTTTTTAAGCCAAAAAATAAAAAAAAAATAAAATAACGATGTTTTGAAGCTCCATAACTGAAACGAAAGAACAAAACGTAAATAAACCCAATTTAACTCGGCCTAAATCCTGCGAAACGATTTTTTCACAATAACCAGCAAGATGCGCTTCGTTTAGGCGTTGCTATTAAACAATTAACAAATAACCGTGATTTTTCTGCCACATATGTTAGCGTAATATATAAATATATAAAAATTACTATATTTGTCAAAGTAGGAGAAAGCTAAGTAACAGCACATGAAATTAACTGTTTAGCCTAAAGTGAACAATATATTCTAAATACTAATAGTATTAAATAATGTCAATAATAGAATTACACATAAACTATAGAATTAACATTATAAAATCTTTCTTATTGTAATGACTTAAATTGTTACGACAGTTTGAATTGTACAAGATTCCCTTGCATTTCTCAACTGCATTTATTTGTGGAATACTTATTTTTAGAATTAGATCATATATTGTTTTTCCCACTATTTATAGAATTAGTGGCAACTGTGTCTCCAGCGACACTTCTTTAGAAGAAATCTCATTTATCAAAAGTTATTTTTCTTTACAAATTACGAGCTGATTATACTTACAAAGTTGATTGAACATCATTTTTTTTTTACTAATTTATAAAAGTCAAAGTCTTCTATCCCATACTATAAAACATTTGTGTAACATTACTCCAAAAAACTAGTGGCAGTTTTGCTGCCACCAGTGTTATGGTTTGATTTTTTTTACTTATATAATGGTGTAATTTAAACATATGTTACTGGTGTAACATTACATATCATAGCAAACGCGGTAGCGTTTGGTATAATATGTTTAAGAAATAGAAAATGCGAACGTCTTTTTGAAATTTCTGGCGAACCAGTTGACGTACAACAGTGATTTGGTTTTTAAAAGATAGAACTCGACAATACGAATAAAATGATAGCATTCAAAAAAATATCGCATTTTACTGTAGTTTTTTATTTAACTTTTAACGAAAAAATGAAGACGAAAAATTCAACAAGCAATAGCTAACGTTATTATGGATGGATTAACTTCGTTTTTGGTTTATTTTTATCGTCCTGATAAAACTAAGAACAGTTTTTTTTCATCTTTGTGTGTTTGACGGTTTCTGAGAAAATCGAATTTATGTTTTAAACCTCCAGTTAAATATTGTCTTTTGCTGTTGCGATTGTAGTTTTTTTTATTCATTGCCACCAAATTTAATATAAAAAATTGTCATGTATGTATCATAATTCATTCAAATTAAACAAATCGCGTGAAAAACATGGTTATTTTGTTTTTATTGTGAAGCTTTTAGTTTCAGTTCTTTAAATAATAAAGGGTACTTATGTATTAATGCCACCGCAGCAAAACTTTTGCTAATGCGCTAATAAAGAACAATCTTGTTGTTCGCACGTGCACAAAAATAATGACATCAAAAAATGAGCAAAAAAATGCACTAAAAGGCACTAAAAATACACTAAAAGGCACTAAAAAACTTTAAAAAAGCCCTAAAACACTAAAAAATGGCGTCAAAATTCAGCTAAAAAACAAGGAATCCAAAAGATAACTGCGGTGGCGTTAATACGTAAGTACCTAATAAAGTTGTGTTTTTTTTTTTTTTTTTTTTTTTTTTTTCGAATTCATGGTTAATTTTTCAAATAACATGCATTTTATATGATTATGGGATGATTTTCTCGAGTGTCCTAACATTTTGAATTTTAGTAGTAGAAAAAAAAGGGAAAAAACAAGTACATCGGGAAAAAGTATCTGGGAAAACCAAAATTTTTCTTCAGGAACTAAATGTAAGATTTTTTAATTATGATCATATAACGTCGTAATTTACATAAGGAAAAGATATCCTTCTATAGTAAAAAAAAAACTAGCCTTAAAAGGAATGACTCCTAGAATGATGCTGATGTGTAAGATTTCCGGAAATAACGAATCCGGGTTGACCACTCCTTCCATGAGTCGAATAAACCAATGAGGAAAGGGCTCCGTCTATGCATCGCCGTATGGGTTACCATAAAGATGGAAAGGTTACCATCGCCAACAATTGCCAAGTTTGTCGCCAACTTGGCGATATATCGCCAAATTTGGCGACCAAAATTACTCGTCAAAAGTGACGCCGACTTGGCGATAACTGTAATATTTCGCCAAATTTTTAATTTCTTCACAACACCAGTCGTGTGACACATCATTTGAGAGGTCTGCAATTGCTTATTCATATTATGAAAGTCTTGTTTGTCACCTCCCACTCTGCCCCCCAGGGGAGCACATTTTTAATTTCTTTACAACACCAGTCGTGTGACACATGATTTGAAAGGTCTGCAACTCCTTATTCATATTATGGATGTATTCTGTGTCACTCCCACACTCTGCTCCCCCCAGGGGGGAGGCACATTTTTAATTTCTTAACAACACCAGTTGTGTGACACATCTTCTAAAAGGTCTGCAACTGCTTATTCATATTATGAATGTCTTGTGTGTCTATCCCCCACTCTGCCCCCCAGGGGGGGCACATTTTTAATTTCTTTACAACACCAGTTGTGTGACACATCATTTGAGAGGTCTGCAACTGCTTATTCATATTATGGATGTCTTGTGTGTCACCCCTGCCCCCCAGGGGGAGCACATTTTTAATTTTTTTACAACACCAGTCGTGCGACACATGATTTGAAAGGTCTGCAACTGCTTATTCATATCATGGGGTATTGGCGAGCGCAGCAAGCAAGGGTAGCCTACAACTTTGAATCGCGCAGCGATTCCATACGGGATCGCGAAGCGATTACGCGGGAGGTTGGCGAGCTTAGCGAGCAGGGGGGCGGAGCCCCCCTAGTAGAGTAAAACAAAAACTTCACATTCTGTCCATATCTTCAATAGCATTCAATTGATTTTAAATGGGGATGTGATGTCAAATACGCATAAGGGTACCTAATTGGCACGAAAATTTTGTTATTTTGTCCGATATGATAACCGGGCTAATGTTTATTAAAAATATATATATGTGGGATATTGAGTGATTAACTTATGATTTAAGAAAAACTAATATTCTTGATAAGATAAAAAAGGTTTAATAGACATAAAATATATACGTAGCATTCAAAAATAACAGTAGAACTGTATAATATTCAGTATAAATAAGCTTCTCTGAGCTTTGGATTAAAAATCCATCAAACTCGCCATCGCTGAAATCTATAGAACACCTCGTTCTTTCCACGCATCATCACACGAGTCTCATTTTGGATATCACGTTCATTAAATCATTGCGTTTATTATCTTTTATTGCTGAATACTTTATTCTTTAATCCCACATTCTCGGTCATTCTGACGTTTCTGACGTCCTCGGCAGCTGTTTATAAAAATTTAGACACAAATTCACACAAATTCAAGGTAAAACAAGTAAATATAAAACAACAACATCTAACGTTACGAGTAAAAATAAAACAAAAACATCTAACGTCATGCAGATGCATTACCCCACGGCTTGACGTATTTTGCAATAGTGGATATCTTGTCCACCATGGTCTCCAATTCTTTTTGTATCATAATGATCATGAGATTTTTCTATAATGTTGTTATTCGGTCCATGGAATTTTTCCCTTTTCAGTCCTGTTCCATACAGCGTTTCTTGGATTACCTCGGGATCATTTAATTCATATCTGTTAGGTACTTTTCTGATCATGTTAAATTGCTTTCTATAATTATCGTTACTCCAGAAATATAGATTTCTACGCGAACCATTAAAGTTTGCTTTGATGCTTGTTAGCATCCGATGCTATTTCTTTCAGACAAGCTAAAAATGTCGTGTCATCAGCCCTGAATTTTCTAGTCAACCGATTTTGATAATTATTTTTTTAAATGAAGGCTATTTATTTGTAGTTGTGCCCATTTTAATTATTTTTTAATTTCTTTCCATTTTTATATTTTATTTTTAATTTTAAAAGCTTTTTCATGACATTTCTTCAAAATGGTGGCAACACAGTTTAGCTTTTCTCTCGATAATAAAAATTTATTTTCTAAAATGATTGCGTATAATTATGCACTAATTGAGTTAAATATATATATATTTACTGAGAAATAATATTAATAATGTAAATAAAATGACAGAAAATAATTTATGATAAAAATTAATGTCTAAATCAAAATAAGAGAAATTTCAAATGAGGAAAATTATGTCATTCAGCAACCAGATAAAAGGGAATTACAATATTATTATGGATGGCTTTTTCATAAACAGTAACTTTTAAAGAACATTTGAAGAGAAAATGACGTCACTATTTAAAACATCGTATTTTTACTCATAACGATATTAGGTACTACTCTGTTATCCCGTCGACCAATTTCGCCAAATTATACAAATCGCCGCATTAATAGCCAAATTATACATATTGACATAATTTTTATTTTAAATAACGAAAAAATAAATAATTAGTAGAATATTAATAAAAATATTAATAAAAAGTCGAAATAAAAATCACTTAATGACATTTTAAACACATGAATCGTATTTAATGTCATTGAATGTGACATTCACGATCATCCATTATTGGCATTTAATCTTATAGTTTGGCGATAATTTTTTGGTCGATGGGGTAACCTAGTAGTACCCAATATTACTTTTTTTTCTTTTTTTTTTTAATAAACTATTTTTCTGTGAGTGCATATAAAATAAAATTTCTGAATTTCGCCGGCACTCATATTACAATTTTAACTGTAGATGTGCGAATATTTGAATGCAAAATTGTAACTGGCAAATTTGACATTTACTTTGTAAATATATTTATTATATATTGATTCAATAATGTAATTACTTTTTTTTTTTTAACCAAATCGATCGGGCCTTTTAAACATTTCATTCGTCGAATTCGACAGGATTCCATTCGTTTTATTGTTAAATTGCATTTCCTTTTACTCAGAGTCTATAAAAAAGCGTTTAAACTAAAGAAAAAACCCGTTTTAGATTAATCTAGTCAATGAAGAAGTAGAACGTCAAATTGTATCTCTTTATTATTCCGCAATTCCAATGTCTCAGAGAGAAATTGCTATTCAATTGGGTATTTCACGCCGTTCTGTTTGCTATTATATGGATAATCACAAGAAAAATGAAGTTAGTTCATTGCAATCTAAACGGGGTCGCCCTTCTAAAAAACTTCTATCGATTTTTTTTTCTAATCGGAGGCGAAACTGAATTCTGCAATGGTAGAATCTACATTCATCTTGTTTTATTATTCCTTTCACGCGGTTCAACCCTTTCTTTTTCAAAAATTTCAAGTTTTCTTTCCCTTAAATATTTTCTCCGATTTTCACATTTGTGACATTTTCTATTAAAATTATTTCTCGAATAATATTGCTTTTCTTCATCTCTATCATTGTATTCACGCTTCTTGTAATTTCTGATAAATTTCTGTCTGATATGATAACCGGGCTAACGTTTATTAAAAATATATATATATTTACCTTCATTTAATTTTGTTAAATTTTATAAATCATTTCATTCTGTAGTTATTGATTAAACTTTTCAATACTACTTGATTATCCCGTCGATCAATTTCGCCAAATTGTACAAATCATCAATTTATTCACCATGTAATTCATATTGGCATAATTTTTGTTTTAAATAACGAAAGAAGAAATAAATTAGTAAAACATCAATAAAAGTACAAATAAAAAGTTGAATTCAAAATCACATTATGGCATAACAAACATGGGTAACCTATTTAATGTAAACTGAATGTAACATTTATGATAATCCGTTATTGGCATTTAATTTTATAATTTGGCTATAATTTTTTGGTCGAAGGGATATTCAATTATCACCGGTTTTTATTCATTATTATTTTCTTTTGAAAATAATGGAAAATAGTTAATAGAGGTACTACTTGGTTATCCGGTGGACCAAAAAACCATCGCCAAACTATAATATTATAAGCCAATAATGGATGATCGTGAATGTCACATTCAATGACATTAAATACGATGCACGTGTTTAAAACGCCATTAAGAGATTTTTATTTCGACTTTTTATTTGTATTTTTTATTAAGATTCTATAAATTTTGTTTTGTGTTATTTAAAATGAAAATTATGTCTATATGTATAATTTCGCTATGAGTTTGGCAATTTGTATAGTTTGGCGAAATTGGTTGACGGGATAACTAAGTAGTACCTTAATATATATGTATGTAATTGAAGTTTGAAAACTAAGCTTTTGCGAAATGGGCGTCAGAAGAATATCACACAATGTCGTGCATATATGGCATCTGTGCCAAGAAAGCATCAAATGAAAAAACACATAATGATGCAAAAAACTTTTGTGATGGTGTGAAGTGAATGTAACATTTAAGATCAGCAATTATTGGCATTTAAAAGTATTTTTGCTTGAGATATTGTCGAAAAAACATTGCAAAGATATACTTTCCCGCTCCCTTCTTTTCCAAATGTACTAAATTTAAAATTATGGAAAAAAAATCCGAGTTTACTTAAAACCGTGCATACAAATTATAGTAATTATCCTAATTTTTCTAATAAAAATTCTCAATTTTCCGTTATTAACAAACGCTACTTTAAAATCGCAAATTTAATCGGCTAAATCGCCAAGTTGCATAATGATCATCGCCACTGAATATATAAATAATGTCATATTTGCAAACTTATCGGTCAAAAAACAGTGGAACTTTGGTTTACGGCCCCCTCTGTTTTTGACAAGTTCGGTTTATGACCAACTTCAGTGATCAAAATTTTACTCTTTAGGCATAGGATAACTCGATTCGCGACCAAAGCTGTCGAATAGTTCAGTTGGCAACCCTCACATAACTCTTGTTATAAGTCAAGTTTGGAATAAAGTACGCGTATCAGAGTGCTTTGTGCCCTTCAGTACAGTAAAAAATTTTACCTATTGTTTTAATTTTAATCAGTTTTGCGAAAATTTTAGCCTTTATTATGACTTCTAAGAATGAAAAAGCGTTTAGTGATAGCAGTAGTAAGAAGCTTAAGCGAATTACTGATCAATTATGAAAAGAAGTAGTGACAAAACTTAAGAACGATGATAGTATAATCAAACTAGCTAAACAATACGGTGTAGATGAACCGTCGATTACTCCGATTATAAAGAACTAGTCGGATGTGGCAACCCCAAAACTATTTTCTATCTCATGCATTTAATGCGTCAAAATTCATTATTGCAGCGCCAAAATCAAATGACAATCATATGCTCACCGAGAGGATTCTAAAGACATGAAATTCCAAACATTAGTTTTTGAAATAAGCACTGTTACGGATATCGGGAAAAATACAGCATACATGCGACATTTCTTGGGAGATTTACCCAAAACACGCAATGAGCAATAATATAAATCAAAGTGTGCCTAAATCTCAAGTTTGATGAAATTTGTGCATTAATTCCTGCGATAGAGATATTGTGGTAATCGGAATTCAGCATAGCAACGCCATGTGTTTGGTTATGGAAACAAAACTTAAACAAAGCCAATTCATATAAAGATTAACTGAATTTGAAGTTTGATTAAAATCCGTGCTTTAATTCTAGAGATAGAACTATTGCGAAAATAATGAAAAATGCAGCACGGTTAAGCCATCTGTTGAACGATTTAAATCAAAATGTAAACAGCATCAATTTATATCAGGGATTACCTGAATATAAGTTTTTTTAATCCCATGCATTAGTTTTTGAGATAGAGCGCCCAAAAATTTATATCACATATAGAAAGACAGATTCAAGAATGGATTATGATCGGGAACTGAGGTTCCACTGTATATTATATAAAAATTTTATTACAGTTGGTGATTTCAATGTCAATTTTATAAATAATACTAAAAATGAATTTTCAGTATATTTTCATCCTTGGTTTGACATAGATCTATTAAGGCTGTATTTCGAGCGACTTTCTCCAAGGAAGATAATTTAACCTATAATTTCCACGAAAATGCCCTAGAATATTATTCAATAATTGGAATAAGCTATTTCAATAGATATCAAGAAGGAGAAATAAAAATATTTTACTTAATTTTTTTTTTTTAATTTAAATGGGAAAATTCGTTTTTATGTGCATTGACTATAAAATTATGTTTAGCGACCTTTGTGTGCCATGATCACAAAAATCTCGCTAATGTCGGAAATATTTCATATTTATAACATATGATTTTTAAAACAAGTAGATAAGAATGCCATGAATTCTATGCGAAATGAATAAAAATTTCTATTCGTATTACTTTTCTACAAAATATGTGTTATCTAAAACTAATTGAATCTGTCAATTTCTGTACGAACAAATTAAAATTAATTTCGTTTTTTCACGTTTTCTGTCCATTGATTAAATAGTTCAATATTGAGCGAAATAAGAAAAAGTACTGGGAATATTTAAAAGCAACTGAGGTTTTCTTATATTCTATATATAATTATCAAAAAATTTAAATGACTAGTATTAAAAAATGCTCTGACGAGCACCAAAAAAGGTTAATATGTTTTTAAGTATGAAAAAGTGTTTGACAAGAGCTTCTAATTGAGAATGAGAAAGGACAAGGGGTCGCTTCTTGGCTGCAGTTCACGGTCAATGCCAAATTTAAAAAAATCATATTTGAGCTTTTTCCATATAAAAGAAATCAGTCACTGTTACGATAAAATTGTGTAGTGTAAAGGCATAATTAGAAAAGACAGAGCGTGATTAAACATGAAAGTAAAGCAAAATAGGGCCCGAAACCATAGTTCCCGCAGCCAGTGTGTAATTCAGACACTTTTCTCCGGGAGGGTCTTCTGTATCTTCGGGGGGGGGGACATAATAGAGTTCTAAGGGGATTGTACTTTTTTACCATTAAAAACACAAAATCTCAAATTTTATTGGGGGGAGAGCATTTGATACCTTCGGTAGGGAATGTCCCCCCACCCATCTCCTGCATTCAACACTGCCTGCAACTATCACATTCACGCAGTCCCACCATAAACTGCCGCAGTGTAAAGCAGCACAGAAAACTGATTTGTAGTGCAGTTGCAGTGCAGAGTCAAAAATGCAGTTAAGATGTAAAGCACGATTGAAATTTTTACTAGAAAGTAAAGATAGAAAGTTTTGCGCAAATTTCTTATGGGAAAAGCGCAAATATGATTTTTTCAAATTTGGCATTGACAGTGAATTGCAGCCAAGAAGGGACCCCTTGTCCTTTCTCATTCTCAATTAGAAGCTCTTGTCAAACACTTTTTCATACTTAAAAACATATTAACCTTTTTTGGTGCTCGTCAGAGCATTTTTTAATGCTAGTTAGTGTAATGTTACACTGGTTATCTTGGTTAAGCCGGTATTATCGGTTATTCCACCATAAATTTGGTGGAAACTGTGCTGCGACCAACTTTATGGAGTAACGTTACACAAATGTTTTACAGTGCAACAACTACATATTTCGGCTCATCGATCTTGGACGATATCAGGAACTTGTGTGCATGCGGCACTACCAATTTGAGCAGGAGGCAATTTTCTTTTTGAGATTCATAATGTTTTCTTTGCTTGCTGTAGAAGATTTTTTTTTGCGGCCGCTCTTTTTATAGAAAAAAAAAACTCGTGTTGTTCAGTCTAGGCTTGAATGAGGACGTGGTCGATTGAAGCTGTTCTTCAAATGGTGAGGTCTAAACAGGTCTTACTATGGATACTATGTCTCTTTTTTATTTAACGCCAAACAAGGCTTCATAAGGATTCGTCACACTCTTGCGTGTTCTTGATAAATTAAACAAAGAGTAAATCATCTGATCATTTATAGAGAATCTTTATCGTTCATCCTTGAAGTTAATATATTTTGAATATCCTGATTCACCCTTTCAGCTGAACTAGTGTTTGATTATGATGAGATTTTCCACGAACTATCTTAACATCTTTTGGCGTATCGTATAGTTTTTATATGACATTATTACTGAAATGATACTTTTATCTGAATGCAATTTAACTGAGGCACCAAATTTTTAAAAGTATTTGAACTGGTGATACGCTTCTTCTTCAACTGTCTTAGTTTTTAAAGATCCTAATTGGAGAATCTTCGTTAAGTGCTCTTGATACATCATTATGAAATTTATTCGCCCTCCTTGTCTTACTTTAGGTCTGTCAGATCACTTAACATCGACAGTTTACCTACAAATTATCGATTGGTTCTACAACAATACCATGTAAGTGCACTATGCTTCATTTGACGCTGTTTACGTAAATTTAAATATGACGTCACAACTTCATGTATAATATTTTTGTATTTAACTTGCAACGCTTTAAGCAAATGTGTTATTCATCTATGGCCTGTTTTGATGCGAGTTTCGGACAGTATGTTGAACAAGTCATCATTGTAATATAATACTGAATGATACTAACGAATATGTAGATATTCGTTACTTCTGCTTTAATAGCATAATTAGTTTCTATTCATCCTTAGTTTTTAAAATGTCAAGATGTTTTAATCAACTCTGCTAAAATAAAGCATTCCATACAGAAATTAAGCAGAAATCACTTTAAAATATGTTTTAGTTTTTATTTTCTTGAGAACAAATATTGTTTTTTCATTTACTCGCAATTAATGAGCTTAACTTTTCAAAAAGAAAAAAAAAAGATCAGGCTACTCCCGAGTAATTTCTTATAATTAATAATCGAATAAATTATTGCAACGAATAAAAAAGTAAAAGTTGAAAAAAAGTTGCATGCACCACAAATTTTGCATAAGGCTGACAAACACCAGAGTGTTCGAAAATCTAACAAATAAGTGTCATATGACTTCAAGCAAAACAAGCTATATGCTGTTTTGTCGGCTCTTCTGTTGAGTTTTTGTCACCTGTCCGGCTGTTTCTCCTCGTAAACTTGTTTCGGCCATGGAACATTCGGCCCCTACCCAGACCTTATCTGTGCTTGTTGACATTGACATGCACCTGCATTTATCAGAATCATGAAGATAGAATAGCAGAAAAAGAACAGAGAAGAGAGGCTTTACCCAACAGAATTTAGCCCAGAATGTAATGTTCGGTACGTGGCGCTAGTACTCCCGTTCTGTGGGTCACATGACCTGTAGTCTGCTAGCTTTGGACTATGATTGGACCGATTTTAAAGCAGGGTGTAGATGGCGTTATATTTACCGTTCTTCATTCATTCATAGACCACCGGAAACGGCAGTCATACTAGGAAAGACTTCAGAGCCTAAAGTGGAAGCATCGTCTTTGTTCTCCTTTTATTACTCTACCTTCATGGTCAGAATGTATAACAATATACTCCAATTTTCGTCTTTCACAGACATATTTTGTTATGAGCCGACATTTATCCCTAAATAGTTTCATTATCTAATTTCCACCTTTCACAAAAACATAGTATTATCAGTTCTTATACTCTAATAAGCTATTAAACTTTTAATTCATTTACTTTATATGTTACAAACTTTAAGAAAATTTCTCATGAATAAAAGTGAATATACTGCACAAAACATAGGATTAAGTACCTCGCCGTCAAACTAAATGTTACATTGTCAGGACGATAAATAACATCTGACGAGATTACAGTTCAATTTATTTCCTGAAGCTTCTTTCCTTCTTTCTTTATATGGAATGCATTATTCATCAGATGAGTTTCAATAAAAGGCTTTATCTTCTAAATGTTTATGTTATGATTTATATGAATTTTTCATTTCATTGATAGAACCCTATCCTTCTTTATTTAACGGACAGTAAAATTAATAAAATTATTTAGCTTAAAATAGATTTCTCTATTTTAATAGATACTGACAAAATTCAAGATTTTAAAATTTTAACCTTTAACTTCTCAAACAAATAACAAATAATAAAAATATTTTTTATGCATTAAATGAGTATTTTGTTGAGTATTTTTTATGCATTAATTGAAACACAAGCACTTGCATCTGTAGTGTATGATTATGAAATAGTGTGAAAAGCATGATGTTATTAATAAAATTATTGAACGCTGCATAGTATGACAGCGTTGACAACACCACCAATTTCTTAGTTAGTTTTTCAATAATTTAAAAAAAAATCTCTCTCATTAAATCGAGTGGCTATAGCCTCGAGAAAACATAGGAATTTCTAAAAATCATCTAAAAAAAATCCCTTTCGGCATGGCCTATAGGCGGAGGTAGATTTCGAAAAGTTTTCATCTCAAAAAAAAAAAAATAAATAAATAAATAAATAAATAAATAAAAATAAAATAAAATGATTAGAGATAAACCCAGTTTAACTACTTTATTCAACCGCTTTTAAAATTTTTTTAATTTCATTTTTCTGTAAGAACTGGTTTTATCAAAATTCTCTAAAAAGAAATTCTACTCAAATGCCCATTTTGGCAACATATTTTGAATTATATTCTTACTTTATTAAAAAAATTGACCAATATGCTCATTATATAGTTCTTAAATAACAAAAAACTGTTAATTAAATTCGTTTGACAGCAAAATTGAATTTAAAAATGAGTCATAAAATAACCAATTTATTATTTTAATACATCCACAATTCTTTAATCAAGATTGCTTTGAGAAATTTTGTACGAAGTGCCCACTTTGACAGATTTTTTTAAATATATATTTAGCCTTTATCAAAAATCTGACCAATATGGCACATTACACAGTTCCTAAATAACAAAAAACTGTCAATTAAATGCGTTTGCGAGAAAAATTGAATTTAAAAATGAGTCATAAAATAAACAATTTGTTATTTGAATACAACCTCAATTCTTTTATCATGATCGCTTTGGGAAATTTTTTTGCGAAGTGCTTACTTTGACAGCTTTTAAAAATATATATATTCACCCTTTATCAAAAAATCGAAGAATACGCACATTACATAGTTCCTAAGTAACAAAAAACTGTCATTTGAATGCGTTTCAGAGCAAAATTGGATTTAAAAATGAGTCATAAAATAACCAATTTGTTATTTGAATACCCACAGTTCATTAACCTTTTACACGCCAATGTTCCATAAATGGAACATCAACTTCAAAATTCTGCAAAAAATATATTTTTATTTGTATTGCTTTGTAAAAATTAGTATTTGTAAAGAAAGTATGGATTAATTTTTTGCCGTCGGTATTTCATTGATACAATTAACCATGTCTGAGGGGAAAAATCGTAATTTAGGCCTTTTTTTAGAATTTTCGTTGGGCAAAATTCAAAAATTCTTATAAAATTCAAAATTGAGCAAATATTTTTATAACTAAGTTTGATCAAGTAAAAATAGTCATTTTATTAGTAGAACACAAGTTTTTTTTTAAAAAGATTAATTTATATTGTTTCTTCTGGATAAGAAATTCGCATGTTCCATAAATGGAACATTGGCGTGTAAAGGTATATTTTTTAACATGGTTTAGTTCTTTGATTGCAGTACATGTAACTATTGATAAAAAGATTCCGAGTATCAGGTGGTTTAGTAAGTGTCAACAAAAGATGTTAATTACTTTGATATACTTTCTTTTGACCCCACTCCACACCCTGTCCCTTACCCCCCCCCCCCCCCCTCTGTCTCTCTCATACACTCCTTCTCCTGAAGTGGATCTGAAGTGGATTACTGACAACTGACGGGGTAAACATGCCTGTTTGTTGATAGTTAGACATTGTTTATGACTCAAATAAGCTAAAATGTAAGAGGTGACTTTGGAAAATAGCGTGATAAGGATTTATTTATTATTTCATTTTACTCTATGAATTTCTTCAATTAGCTAACATACGTCTGACAGACGAGTTGTCTCTTTCAAATCCGATTCGAACAGTAGAAGAGGCACAAGAATTTTTTTATGAATTATCAGCTGATTTTGGAGAAGAATGCATTAGCATTCGTCATTTAAACTATCATGTCATCAACACAAGAACGATGTGCTGTTTGCCAAAAGAACACTGTAAAAACTGTTCTGAATGCGAAAAAAGACTACATGCGAAATGCTTTCCTAACTGCTATCGATAATAGATCAAATGTAGGACACAAAAATTAAAGACAATATATATTTTAAAAGTTTTTGGTACTTTTTTTTTCTTTTATATTTTTAGGATTTTTATTTATTTGATTATTTTGCTGTGGATTGGAGTACAGACATTTTTATTATTGTTATTATTTTTATGTATCGTTTTTGTACATATTTCTTTTTTTTTAACTTTGATAAATAATTATGAAGCCGCTTTCATATAGTAATTACTGTCCATCATATATGCAATAATTTTTTTAAGTAAGTGGGAAAGCTTTTTTTAAAAGCTTCGTAAGGCTTCTGGAGCATTTTTGCTGGTTCACGTATTGGAATCCTAAGTCAAACGAAGGCTATGTGGGCGAAGCCCGGCTATTTACTTGCTTAACCTGTTTCATTATACACAAATGCTTATACATGACCTATAATCATGAAAAAAATTTGCACAGAAATAAAGTTTTTAATTTAAATGTCGTTAACAAAATTTTATGAAAACATGTGAAAAAACTAAGTGTTTCCCGCCAATGTTCCATTTCTGGAACATGTTAGAAATCATACACAAAAATTTTTTTGGGAAAAAAAAGTTACTCACAGTGCTTATGTTTGAGTTTTAATAGGATTTTTACCAATAAATAGTTTATGTTACCTTTCGATCATAGTGCGGCGTTTAAAAGGTTAATCATGATCGCTTTGGGAAATTTTGAGCGAAGTGCCCATTTTGGCAGCTTTTTTTTGAAATATATTCTGCCTTTATCAAAAAACTGGCCACTCCGTCACATAATATAGTTCCTAAATAAGAGAACCTGTAAATTGGATGAGTTTGAGAACGAAAAAAGATTTAAAAATGACTCGGTAAAAACGCAATTTTTTAAATTTCCTCAAATTTCAATCATGATAACTTCGTGAAATTTTGTTCAAAATACCCTTTTTGGCAGCCTTTTTAAAAATATATTCTGCCTTTATCAAAAAACTGGCCAATACGTCGCATTATATAGTTCCTAAATAATAGGACCTGTAAATTGGATGGGTTTGAGAACAAAAATGAATTTAAAAATGACTCAGAAAAAACGCAATTTGTTATACTTAATCAATTTTTAATGACAATAATTTCGGGAAATCTGTTCAAAATACCTTTTTTGGCAGCCTTTTAAAAAATATATTCTGCCTTTATCAAAAAATTAGCCAATACGTCGCATTATATAGTTCCTAAATAAGAGGATCTGTCATTTGGATGCGTTTAAAATCAAAAATGAATTTTAAAATGAGTCAGAATATAAGCAGTTTGGATTTAAGGTTTTTTTCTCCAACTCCTATTTTTGTTTAATTTATTTTTGCTATAAGAATTGGTTCTATGGAAAACTTGTCAATATAAAAGTTGTAGACCTTATTGTGAAGATGTAAAATAAATTTAATTAGATTTGATTGCTTAAGAATTGAGTAAGTTATGGGTTTTTTTCTTTTCCCTCCCCCCTTTTTCTTTTCGTTTTTAATTTTTTTCATCGGTAAAAATTGGTCCTATCAAAAACTTGTTAATACAAAAGTTTTAGATAATATTGAGTACATTTATATAAAATTTAGTTGGATTTGATATCTTGAGAATTGACGAAGTTATGAATTCTTTTCTCCCAAAAACCATGTTTTTTTCGCCCCTTGAGCCCACTTTTAACTTTATCAAAAATCTATCATACAGAAACTTTTACCCCATTTTTTAGAAGTAATATAAACTTTAAACTGATTCGATATCTATTTTAATTAAGAAGTTATTGCGTTTTTTCTGTTTTCACAAAAACCCTCCCTATTTCCACCCCCTTGGTCCGATTTTGCCCATTAACGAACTCGACCGAGATTTTAAGCTCCTTGATTTTATGTAAAAGTTTGAAGAAGATCTGAGCATAATTATGGAAGTTATCGTGTCTAGAAGAAAGTGATATACACCGATAGATAGATATATAGATAGATAGATAGATAGATAGATATATAAACTTTTTTACTGATGGTGGTTTTGGGGTCTAGGAGTCATGATTCGTGTAGATCCGCAAAAATTTTTCAGAAATTCCAACATGGGAGAGAATGCAATAGGTAGTATTTCATACGAAATCTACCTAAAAGAAGAATCTCGATAGTAGATTTTAAACAGCTGTTTGCTAACTTTTCATATATTATTTGTGAATTTATAATCGTTGGTTTTCTATCTTTAAAGAAAATTTTATATCTTGCCTAATTCTTGTTTTAGGAAAATGAAAGAATCAATTGGCATATTGATTTTTCTTTGTGTAGCAGTTCTGAGAATATTTAATTTAGGCAGTCGGAGTTGTCACATTTGGTGCTTAATAGCTGCCACTGTAAGATGGTGAAATGTTGACCAATACTTGGAGCTCCTGTTGAAGCATAGCTCCAATAGTTGGAATGAGGTTGAAATGGGAAGCTCCAAATGTTGGTACGAGATTTCACCATCTTATGGTGGCAACTACAGAGCACCAATATTTGGTTCAAACTGCAGCAAAATTTTTAACAGATTATATATTGTGCAAAATTATATCCATACTTTTTCATGGGAATTATTTATCCAGAATGGTCTGCACAATTGGATGGCCAATCGTGTGTGGAAATCTTATTATCTTCAAACCCTTTTTTTGTGAGCTTTCCGATGTAAATTGAAGCATTGCCTTTGAGTCGGCAATTTTATCCTTTGGTTCAACAAATGATATTCTAACATGTGAATGTAAATATCTCTATTTATTTTCGCTTCTCGAAAATCAATTCTAATCTCACCTCTTGAGGAAAATGCAGTCCAAGCCATTAGAAAAATTCGGCCTAGCTGACGTGTAAAAAATAATTTATCTTTCTTTTGAAGGTCATACCAACATGACCGAATACTCTAACAATCATAAAAATTAAACTACTTTTAACCATTAAAAATAATTTTATACTAATTCTTTTGTTGCTTCATAT
Organism: Maratus speculifer; assembly: GCA_964019185.1. Classification (NCBI taxonomy): domain Eukaryota; kingdom Metazoa; phylum Arthropoda; class Arachnida; order Araneae; family Salticidae; genus Maratus; species Maratus speculifer. Next base: position 129,588,000 of record OZ025295.1, on the reverse strand, counting down.
TGAAATGCAAATTGATGCAGGCTTTTTTGTGACAAATTAAACTCGGATATCAGTATGGTTTTACATATTTCACCCCTTCGAGACGGGCGTCTTTTACAGACTTTTTTTATCTCCTTTTTTTTAACAGAATTTTTTTTCTAATTGAATCGGGAAAATGCTTGGATTAAATAAGACAAAATTTGCAATAAAATTTTACTGGTGAGAATAATCAAGGCTTCTGAGCATTTTATGCGACACGTATACCGGTCGTTCATCTTCAATGAGTTAATGATTCCGGACCTTTAAATACCCTTCTTGTAGTCCATAATGATGATGGTGTCTTTGTATGATATCCGACTTCCTTTTCTGTCACTCTTTTGATTGAGACCATGCGAACAATCAAACTTTCAGATCGTTTCGAAAGGATTTTCGACTTTCCTGTACATTTTGCAGTATGAGCATTCAGCACAAGCAGTTGACCATTCAAAATTAACAACGCTTAATTTTATCAGAAATTCTTTTAAGGACATTCTGGCATTGTTTAAAGTTAGAATTGGGTCTCTTCAGTAGTTAAAATAGCCCTTTTTTCTTTCCCGCTATCAAAACGTCATGAAAATTCAATGAATGGGCTCAAAATTTCTTTTAAATGCTTTGTTATGCGAAAATATCCACCAATCACGATCAGTGATTTCAAAATATTCACGAGGTTCTTACTATTTTGCTCCAGCCCAAATTTAGAAAAGTATATATTTTAAAGTAGATATAAATTATTATATACGACTTTTGTAAATTATTGCTTTAACATTATTTGTACTATTAAACATTTACATTTACCAAAAAGATTTGCTCACTTGCATAGCAAAGGAAACTATTTTTTTCGTGTGTGTGTGTGTCGTTCCTATCTCTTTGCATACCGCTGCATTGGAGCACGTACAAAAAGCTGCTCCGTTGTAGAAGTACTGAAGTTGAAAAATCTCTTCCTTGGATACGGAATTTTGAGACTGTGGCGTCGTTAATTATCATCATTATGCCAAACTTAGCTTAAAACTTCCGACCTCAATCCATTTCTTTTGTGGCCTACTTTTGTCTCTTTTTCTCTTTGGATGGCAGTTAAAGGCTACTTTTGGTAAGCGATCAGATTTCAACATCAGCTTCTACAGCTCAAAATTCCAAAACAAATCCGAGAAGTTCTTTATTAGAATGAACCTATACCCAAAATTTGAGACAAATCGGTAAATTCAGCATGAAAAACACATTAGTCTAAATTAATGGAAGAGTGTTATCCATTCCTCCCCTTTTGTGCTTTAACAATGAATACCCAAAACTAATCTTGGGGGCGCCTTATCAAAATGATATTATATCTAAAATTTGAATGAAATCTGATAAATCTGCAATGAAAAACCCATATATCGAAATCAAGGGTGGGGACCCCTGTTCCCGCTCTTTATATTTATTCAATGATCACCCAATACTAATCATCCTACACAGTAGAAGTCCGAAATACGCGGTCCGATATAACACGAATTAGGATTTAACGCGGGGAAAAGTATGTCCCCCGAAAAAAAAATGATCAATTTTAATATAAATTATGCTTTTAAAATTTCAGTGAAACACAATGAGGGACTTGAAGTCTGCGATTAATGCTATACATCTCGATATCTCTGTTAACGATTTAAATGACTGGATAGAAATTGACAACAGCGAACCAATTTCAGAGGTCTATGACCTTTGAGCTCTGACAGATCAGGATATTATTGCTGTTGTAACGCGTAAAAATTGCAATAAAAGATATGACGATGATGAAATCGAAAATGATGTGGTAATGAGAGTACGCGTATTAGTGAAGTCATTTCATATTTAACCCTTTGAGCTCTGGGGTGTAAATTTCTTCAAAATTCCAAATGTCACATTGGCACCAGTATTTTGCAAAGAAAAAAACCGGTTAATGATAAACACGGAAAAATGCATTAAAACTCTTTGCAGTAAATTTGGTCAAATTTTCTGGTGTCATTGTAACATTTTGGAATTAAAATTATGTGATAGAAAATTCTACCAGCAGAGCTCAAGGGGTTAACAAAGATAATTTCGTGGATAGAGAGGCAAGACTATAATCATATTGTACTCATTTACTCCACTTTGCTAGTGTGAAACAATATGCCTAAAAGAAACGAAACATCTCAGTTCACCAAACAACAATTACAGACATTTTTAAGGTAACTTAAGATTAAGTCTGTGTCCAATGAATGATAAAGTTAATCACATTTCCACAAAGAGGGTGAGCGTTTTCAACCTTTTGTATCATTTCTTTGACGCCATTCCGATATACAGCGTTTAAGTTATAACGCGGGTGTGAAACATGCTACCCAACAACCGCGTTATATCAGGTTTCTACAGTATCTAAATTTTGAATGAAAACTGATAAATCTGCATGAAAAATTTATTTATTAGGATGAGCGAAGCGAATCCTCTACTAGCCCACTCAAATTACATTTTGTCGTACGCTTTACAAAAAAACTATTCAATATTTTGATTTGAAATTAAACACAAACATAAATTATGATCTGTAGATTTGCACAATATAATTTTTTTTTACAGAATAACTTTTTAAAAAATTATTATTTTAATTAATTTATTTTACATGTTTTTTCATTACGGACGCATTTTTAGAAATAAGAAATGAAATATGCATATTTTCAGAAGAATAAATAATTCATGGGGTTAACAATTGTATATAGAATCATGATTAATTAAATAAATAAAATGTACTTACTTTATTTCGACAAAATCATTTACGCTGATGTCACTTACGCATTTCAAAAGAATTACATTGTGTTTTATTATTTTTTTTTCTTAAAGTGGCAACAAAAAAATTGTAAACATATAAAATTAATTGTTAAATTCATTATATAAAGAGTTATTTGAATTCGAAGACTGAAAATTAAACCAAATGAAACATACATATTATTATTTTAGTATATGTAGTACTATTTTTAAATAGTTTGCCGTTTAAAAACAATTTATAGAATATATTAGTTCTATTATAAAAAATGTCAAGGAAACATATACTTACTGGATGAAAAGAATGCGAATATGATATAGCTTTAACGCAAGAGGTTAGATACCAGCGTAAAAAACGACGGCATAGATGTCATATACACACCATATCGGCGCGATTTTTCCGGCGCCAATTTGGCAAAAACCTGGTTTTCGAATACCAGTCACCATATATATATTTGGTACTACTCTGTTATCCCATCGACCAATTTCGCCAAATTACACATATCGCCAAACTAATAGCCGAATTATACATGTTGACATAATTTTTATTTTAAATAGCGAAAAAAACAAATAATTAGTAGAATATTAATAAAAATATTAATAAAAAGTCGAAATAAAAATCACTTAATGACATTTTAAACACGTGAATCGTATTTAAAGTCATTGAATGTGACAATCACGATCATCCATTACTAGCATTTAATCTTATAGTGGCGATAATTTATCGGTGGTTTACGGGATAACCTAGTAGTACCATATATTTAAAAAAGGGAATAACAATAAATTTTAAAAAGTTTAATTAATACCTGTGAAACAAAACAATTTATATAATAAAAAAAAGAAAAATTAAATAAACAATTTATTAATAAATAAACAACAGCCGGGTTACCACGTCAAGCAAAATAACTACACTTTGTCGCCAATTAAGTACTCAGGTGCATATATGACATTGACGTCTGAAAAAAATAGCGCCAATGTGGTGCGTATATGACATCTGTGCCAAAAGGACGACATGACCAATCTCTTCTGATAGAGAATGCACGTGCTCGAAAAAATGCTTTAAATTTCGAAGATGCACAAAAAATTTTTAAATTATATTTTTGTAAAAATTTTCATCATCCTTGGCTTGGCATTCACTCTGACGGATCTCAAAAGACTTGCCACAAATGTATAGTAAATAAGGAACTAAATATTTTTTCTTTAGCTAATAATATGGATCCTGGTCCACATCCCTAAATATTAAAGGGCTTAACATTCGTCGAGGAGAAAGTAATTGCCCAAGTTCGTCCAGTTATTACTGTTTATCGCATTAAAGGTGGTCAGCTTGAATACAGTGGGCAAATTATTAATTTTCATCAAGATATTATAGGATTTTGTACTTTATTACCTCATTCCATAGATACTATAACACAGTACATTTTTGGGTACTACTTGATTATCCCGTCCCAAAAATATAATTCCAAATTTCAGGATTAAATGCCAATAATGGATTATCATAAATGTCACATTACATGACATCAAACATAATACACGTGATTGTTATGTCATCAAGTAATTTTTAATTTGAGTACTATTTGGTTATCCCGTCGACCAATTTCGTCAAATAATACAAATAGCCAAACTATTAGCACAATTGAACAAATTGACGCATTTTTTTAAATAACGAAAAATCAAATAAATTAGTAAAACATTAATAAAAATCCAAATAAAAAGTCGAATTAAGGTACTACTTGATTATCCCGTCAATCAATTTCGCCAAATTATACAAATCGCCAAACAACTGGCCAAATTAAACAGATCGACATAATTTTTATTTTAAATAACGAAAGAACAAATAAATTAATGAGACATTACTAAGAATACAAATAAAACTTCATAATAAAAATAACTTGATGACATAACGAACACATGATATGAATTTAATGTTATGCGAATGTGATATTTTTTATCATCATCATTAGCATTTAATCTTTTAGTTTGGCGGTACCTATTTGGTTGAAAGTATAATCAATTAGTACCAAATAATATAAAAAAGGCTTACTTTCCAATAAATAACTAATGAAATAATGCTTCGCGAATTCAAACAAAGCATGGCTTTTGCTAGTATAAATTAAGAGGAGGGGAATTAGTCCCCGGTCCCCCTCTAATACTTATCAAATAAACTCCCAAAACTAATCAGGGGAGCGCCTTATCCGAATAAACCTATATACAAAATTTCAAGTGAATCAGATATTTTTATCATGAGTTATGGCGTCACGCACGCGCGTACTGAGTCGTTACTGATCGTTAATGTAGAACGAACGGGCACAAGCTCTCCGGCTCTCATAGTCTGTGAGCTAAAAAGCTTTCAAAATTAAGAATAAAATATAAAAATTTAAATAAATTAAAAAAAAAATAGCTAATACGAGCACATCTAGCAATCAACAACTTACAATTAAAAAAATAATTATCAAAATCGATTCAGTACAAAGCTCATGACTGACTGACTAAAAATAAAGCCTGGTGATTTTAAATATATAGATTTTCTCCGCTTTATACATTTCACAACATCTAAGAAATTATTTAGCAATAAAAGTGAAGATACATCGCTAAATACAGGACTAGATATTTCACTGTCAAACTAAATGCGACATTGTCATGACGATCAAAAACTTTCATCGGGATTATTGTTCAACTTAGTTCCCTGTAGTTTCATTCTTTCTTTTTTTTTTTTTTTTTCTCTCATCGATTTTCGAATAATTCTTAGGGAATAAATTTATCTCTCGTATATTTTCGACTTTCCAACTCGTTCTTAGAAATTTATTGGAGTGCATTAAAAAGACTTAAAGTGTTAACTTTAAGTTAAAGTGATTTTTAAAAAAATAAATGTGTAAGATGCCCTGGGGTAATAACGCTACGTTAAGGTTCTACCGATTTTCACGACTTAGTTTTAGTTTTTTTTTTCTTTTTTTTTTTTTTTTTTTCAAACAAATATAGAATTTGATACAGCAACATATTGACTACGTATACAAGAAAGAAGATTTTATTACTTTCCTCTATCTTCAATAACTTGCAGTATTGTAGTTTAAAATAATTTTCAAACATGATTTTTTTAATAGATCAATATCCTAGGCAGAAAACTACTAAAAACAAATTTGTTTGTACTTAAATAAATATAAATAGCACAGCAATTGTCTCCAGCTTATATTCCACATTGAAATTAAAACTTCATCAATCAATAAATAAAATTTAAATAAAACATAAATTTAAGACATGCAATCGAACAATGCGCTTAAACCACTGAAATGATCAAAATAAAAAAGGCTGATGTCTTTGACGAATTCTTTTGTTAATTAATTGAACTCCTTCTTTGGTTAACTTCTGGCACGGGGTCAATACAACAGTATCACGTTTTAACCAATTTAAAATCTTTATTTCAATGCATTATTGCCATTATTTATGCAAAGTTAATTCTGATACTGTTAATGGGTACACTAAAAAAATATATTAAATGTAAATTATCTGTTAGAATTTGTAATTTAAGCAACTCGGAAATTGCATATCAAGCGTAGCAAATGAGGGGCGTTCGTACGATATCAAAATTTTTTAAATAGTCAGATATTGGTGCAATAGTATATAGTAATTTGGATACAGTATGTTGGCCAAAATGTTTTGTCTCTCCCTTTAAATACTATATACTTTCTATTATACAGAAAGTAACTTGTAGCAACGTATTTCAGTTTTATAAAATACGAAGTAGTTTAATATAATTAAAACGCAACCCAAACAATGTTTCCCCTTATACTATTATGTATAATTAAATACTTTTGCATAGTCTTGTAAATTAATAACAAATATCCTTTGCACTATATTTATAAAGATTGTACATTTTAGAATAGATGCATATAATTTTTATTGTGTTCGACTAGCGCAACATCATTAAAATGCACTTGAAACTATTTTTTCACATTTGGCGTAATGTAACGGAATACTTTTGATTGTACCTGTAATTCAACTATGCAGGATTTTCATAAAATTTGAAATGATGCCACAAACCTGTTCAACAATTATTTATTTTAAATTTCAAACGATTTGGTTGGCTAGTTTTTGCTCTGTTATAAACGGACAAAAGGATTGACGGACTGAACGACAACTATATATGTACTATGCAATTACATAATTACGAAAGCACCTAAAAATGGTTTTGGACTGTATTTTGCAACCTGGGAAGCCTGGAATTAATTCTTTTGTTTATATAAAATCACAACCGTACTCAAAACAAATAGCGTGAAAAAAATGTCAAAACAAATTCTCTAAGTCATAAGTAAATACGTTAGAGTATTATAAGCAGTGAACTTTAGTTATTGAGATAAAATTTTAACAAATTATATACTAATATATGTAAAAATGTTTAATTTATGCATTTAATTTCAATAATTTATATTAATTTTTTTAACTTATTTAAATTAACTTAGTTTTGAGAAATTATGTAATTATTGTAAATATATGTGAGTTACAAAACTCACCTTAACCAGATAAACAAATTTTGGGGTGTCGCAAAATACCTCTGACTGCGTCCATACATTTTCATTAGAAATCAATATTTTACAGTGCCAGAAATACACAAAAAAAGTTTTTTCAAAATGTAGTTTTTTTTTATGGAGATTTACAAATATAATTGACTGGTAGAGAAGAAAAAACTCCATTTTTTAAATTTTAGATGTTCTATATTTGTAAGTTATTGTATTATATATACAATTTGTGCATTAATTTTTAGTAATTTATGTTAAATTTGTTTTTCTATTTATTTAAGTTAGAGTACAAGAGTTGTAACAATAATTATGGTATATACTGTTTTTAAAAACAATATTAAGCAATTATAGTCTTGGGGGGAAAAAAGTGAAAAACCCCTTATTAATTCTGCAATTAACAACGATAGAAAAATGCTACTGGTTCCAAACGATTGGAAATAAAGTCTTCTTTTAAATGATGTTATAAAATTTGTTTGGGGCGCCATCTACGATTCAAAACCAGAGCACAATTTGTTATTTTTTTCAATGGCAACACTCAATTTTGACAATATATTCCCAAGAAATTAAAATTTTAACTTCTTTTTCCAGTTTTCTCTTCTTAAAGTATGCCACTTTTTAGCTCACAGGCTATCAAATCTTGAGAGCTTATCTCCCCGCCCGTTTTGTATGTATATATATATTAACACGATAACTCATGATAAAAATATCTGAATTACTTGAAATTTCGGATATAGGTTTATTCTGATACAGCGCTTTTCTGATTAGTTTTGGGAGCTCATTAGATAAGTATAAGGTGGGTATGGAACAGGAGCCTAATACCTTCCCCTATATAAATCTGTTTTTCATGTAGAATTATCAGATTTCATTCAAATTTTAGATATAGTATCAATCTGATGAGGCGTTTCCATGATTAGTTTTGGGAGTTCATTGGATAAATATAAGGAGGGGGACAGGGGATAACCCCCCCCTTTAATTTAAACAAATGGATTTTTCGTGCAGAATTATCAGATTTCTTTAAAATACTACACTATCTACCAATAAATATTTGGAAACTTTCAATTTTTGACATTTTGTCAAATATTTAAAAATATACTCATCGGATTCTTCTTAAACTTCAGGATTATGAAGATTATGTCTGACTTCATATTTATCAACATCCATTTGGTAAGCAGGGCAATTAGGGGGCCGACTAAAAATTAAACAATAACAGAAATATTTGAGATCACCCTGTACATGAAAATGCACGAAACGATTTATCTCTGCAGAATACAAATATGTGGATACTGAACAACATGTAAACTGATTTTTGTAAGAATAGCATGTATATTCATGGAGAAAGAGTGATTTTTTTAAAAAAATTCAAAAATTCTGGTATGTTTTTAGTTTACAATATCATGCAGGGTTTTTGACCAAATTTAACGCAAATTTCAGAAATATTGGCAAAATCTATTAGAAAAAATATAGCACAATTAGAATATACATATATTAAATATTTTATGAAATATGAGTAGTTTTATGAAATAATTTTTATCTGCGCATGCGCGAACGATAAAAACGATTCTTTTACATCATTTAATAGTCAATTCTATGGAGTAATTTATAAAAGAAATCCAATCAAATATCGTGAAAATTCAAAAAGATATCATTATTATAAGTAAACCGTTTTTACATTGCTCTCTAAAAACGGCTGAATGATAAAGGATTCTCCACATATTGACATTTTTTATTAACTGACTTTTAGGAAAAAATTAGTATTTAATGTATACAATCTAATAAAATATTTCTGTTAATAAGTATCTTGACATGTGTGATAGAAAAGAATAAAAGCTCATTTCCTTTTCTATCACAGGTGTCAAGTAGTGATGGGCGATTTCGATTTTTTAAATCGATTTAATCGATACTACGGCCAACTCGATTTAATCGATACTTTAAAATTTTTAATCGATTTCTCTGAAAGTAATATAATTTTCATTTTCCTCCAAAAGTCGAAGATAAAATAGACGGATGTGCCAATTCCAAAATTTCAGTGTATTAGTTTCTGAGATAGAAGAATTAAAGAAACCTCAGAACCCCCCCCCCCCTTGCAAAATAGCGTTTTTTGTTGAGTGATGTACACCAAAAATTGATCAGGATCGATTTTTATTAGGTACCAGCTGAATCTGAATTTTGATGAAAATCTATTAAAGCGCGAGATACAGCTATTGCGAAATCATAAAAAATGCAGCATATCAGCGCCACCTGTAGGTCAATTTACACCAAGATCTAAATAACAGTAATCTATGTCAGAGATTTACTGAATCTCAATTTTGATGAAAATTCGTTCTTGAGATAGCGCTATTGCGTTAATCATGAATAATGCAGTATAGCAGCGCCATCTCTTAAGCGATTTCCACCAAAATGTAATTAGCATCAAATAATATCAAGGACAAATTGAATCTAATTTTTTATGAAAGTCCGTGCATTAGTTCTCGAGATAAAGCTAAAATGGAAACAGGGGCGTGCGAAAAGAGAACTGCGCCCGGTTCAAAGTTCCAATTTAGCCCCCCCCCTATTAACTTTTTCTTGTGATAGGCTAGAAGTGATGTTAGTAGTAAAAATTTGGCGCCCCCTAAATTTCCGTGCTCAGAACGACCGCTTCCTATCGCCCACACCCCCCTTTCACATGGCGCTGAGTGGAAATTGTGAAAAATTCAGTATAGCAGCGCCATCTGGGAAGCTATATACATCAAAATGCAAAAAACATCAATTCATGTCAAGGATTAACTGGATCTAAAATGTGATGAAAATCCGTTCATTCGTTATTCAGATATAGCTGTTTCGCAAATCACAAAAAATACAGCATAGCAGCGCCATCTGTTAGGCTATATACACCAAAAATTAATTGGATTCAGTTTATATCAAGGTCAAACTAAATATAAAGTTTTGTGGAATTCCGTGCATTTGTTCTTGAGATAGAACGGTCAGAAATTTTTGTCGTATACAGACTCGCAGAGTGACAGACACACACACACACACACACACAGACAGGTATTTCTTAAAAACCATGAAATCGTGTTAAAGATCTTCTAAAATATATAAATCCATCGAAAACGGGAAGTCAAAATTTTTCACGAATCTAATACTCTCTTCTTGTAAAGTTACAAAAGAAAGTAAAAATGTAAAATCGATTCTACCCGTAAGATCGATCTTTAGATTCGATTTCGATCTTTAGATTCGATGTCGATCTTTAGATACGATGTCGATCTTTAGATTCGATTTCGATCTTTAGATTCGATGTCGATCTTCAGATTCGATGTCGATCTTTAGATTCGATGTCGATCTTTAGATTCGATTTCGATTTTTTTTCTTTTTCTAGGCTAAATCAGTGTTGAATGCAGGTATTTTTCTGCGAGTCCGGAAGAAGGCATCATGTTTTACAGCTCTGTAAGAGAGGGTGGATCGCAATTTGTGCATTAAAAAGCATAAAATCTCATAACTTCTGGGGGGGGGGGTAATCCCCTGCGGGCCACACCATTAATTCGATACTAGGTTAAATCGTTATATTTTTGTTTAGAAGTCCAGTTATTTGAAGAATTAGTTTATTATGTTTTATTTTTCACGCTCGTCTCTGCTAATCCCCCCCTTCCGTGTCAGTTTTAACTTACAGGGCCGTTCGAAATATGCATACAGTTTTTAAAATGTCCAATTCTCGGTCTATTTTATTTGAGATCCACAGTTTAAATCCTTGACAAAAGATAAATAAGGGGTCGCCCTTCCGCCCGTTTGGGGTTTATCTGCGCCTACCGGGGGGCATATTTTTTTGTTTCTTCAAACGAAACAAAAAAATTTTTGAGGGGGGGGGGCTTGCACCCTCTCCCAATATGCACCTTAAAATTTTGCTCATTTAATTCTTTATTATTTTTAACTTAAAAGTTTAAGCTACATAGCACCCCTAGAGCTGTGGACCTCCCCCCCCCGTCGATCACTCACCTAATTTTGCTTATTTCTTCACTTCATTTCAATCTTTAAAATGCTATAACTTTGCTTCTATAGGAGTTACAGTGATGAGAAAAATTCTAGTATAGCTAACTATTTCTCGCCTTTCTTTTTGCTATTCCAGTTTCCCGGTTTCCCCTATAGGACCTTTTTTTGGGGGGGGGGGGGGCAGAGGGGTTTTTTCTCATTTCTTGATACAATATGTCTATTGAAAGCTTATGCTTCATACATTACAAATCTAGCATAAGAAATTTTCTCCTATCATTTCATGTCACGTTACGGACCCATAATGTGTTAAAATTTTAATTTTTCAAACTTCTTTGGAAAAAAAAAAAAAAAAAAAAAACATTGAAACATATTAGCGAAACTGGGGTTCGAACCCGCAATCGTTTGATTGCACACGTAATCCCTAAGCTTATTGGCCACCGAGTACTCAGCAGCGCTATTATTTCTTTAGATTGTCATCTTTAAATTCGTAATATCTTTTGAATGGAATGTCCAATATGAATAATTCAAAAACTAATCTACAGATATTATAACAGGCATTAATACAAAATGATTTATTTGGATAAGGATTAAGGTATCGATTGTATGGTCTAATTTTGGTTGGTGTATTTATCGCGTTTTAAAATGTAAGAAAGTAGTTATAGTGAGTTAACTACAATAGCTGGACATATGGTATCGCGCGGTTTTTTTTTTTTTATAGAGATTAATATATTCTTTAATATTATAGAAACTTTTTTTATTCAGTTAAAAGTATTTCCTGACGATTCAAAATTATATACCCTAACGATTCAAAAAATACACGCGTAATTGTTCAAGGTTTCACTTCTATCGGAACTCTGAGAGCGCCACTATTTTTTTTTTTTTTTTTTTTTTTTTTTTCATTTCGACCGTCCTACCGCCTTCCCCCTTCCTCACCAATCTTAACTTACAGGTTCGTTCAAATTATGATTGCGATTTTAAAAAAGTCTAATCCTCGTTCTATTTTGTTATAAATCCATATTTTGAAACCTCAACAAAAGATACAACTGGGCCGGGTTCAACCTCCTGTCCGTTTAGGATTTACCTTGCCCCCCCCCCCTGGGTGGGGGTATATTTTTTGTTTTGTTTCTTCCACACCATCTGATGTAACATAGCGTTATAAAGCTTTTATCTCCTCGTTTTTTTCTGTTACTACCCCTCTCTTCACCTAGTTACATAATCTTGGCACTTTTTATAGTTTCAAAGAGTGCATGTTCCCCGCAGGCCACCCCATGAATTCAACACTAAGTTAAACACTATATTTCTGTTTAGGAGCTCAGTTATTTGGGTTATTAGTTAATTATGTTTTTTTTTTTTCCAAGTTCGTCCGTTCTAATCCCTCGTCCCCCCCCCCCTTCCTTCCTCGCCAATCTTTACTAAATGGGCCGTTCAAAGTATGCATGCAATTTTTAAAATGTCCAATTCTCGTTCTATTTTATTGTAAATCCTCATTTTGAAACTTCGACAAAAGATAGATTTGGACTATGGTCGCCCTTCCGTCAAGAGTGGGGTTTACCTGCCCCCTTGGGAATGGGGCATATTTTTTGTTCTTCCAAATTATCTCGTGTAACACTTGGTTGGCATTAGAAAAAAAAAGTTTTTTTGTCTATATTCCTTGTTCCCCATCCTAGTTACACGCTCTTGGCACTTTTTATCCTCGGTTTAATGCCAAGTTACTCAGTGTTGTTATTAGTTGAGTTATGTCTCTCAAATTTGTCAAAGTTTTTGTGTAAGTGACAACCATAAGTGACAATAATTTTAAAATTTATAATTCTTATTATCAGACTCTAAAATCTGCAATTGCTTAATTCTATGCCTCTATGTGATGAGGGGTGGGAGGCGGTAATTACGGTTCTGCTGATTGTCTAAGTTTTGGAATTAGTAATTTGGATCTTCTCTGTGTGAACCTGAATATCGAAATATCGATTCTAGTATCGATTCTAGAACTGAGAAATCGATTCTTATTATGATCGATGTTGTTTTATACGATATCGATTTTAATCGATTCTCAAAATTTCCAGAATCGCCCATCACTAGTGTCAAGATACTTATTAGCAGCAATATTGTATTAGATATTGTATTCATTAAATAGTACTAATTTTTTCCTAAAAGTCAGTTAATAAAAAATGTCAATTTGTGGAGAGTCCCTTATCATTGAGCCGTTTTTAGAGAGCAATGTAAAAACGGCTTACTTATAATAATGATATCTTTTTGAATTTTCACGATATTTGATTGGATTTTTACTTTCTTCTATCTTCAATAGAAGAAAGTATTGTAATCGAAATTTTTTTCGACTTCCGGTTTTCGACGGATTTACTCGTTTTAGGGGTCAGAGATTCCAAAAAACATGTTTTTACAAAATGTCTGTGTGTATGTCGCCATTCTACCATCAAAAACTGTATGAAGTTATGCATAGAATTGAACCAAATTTTTTGTGAAGGTTTTTGGCTATGGCAAGCAGGTCCTCCTTCAGTTTTGAAATATTCCGCCGGAAGGGGGCGCTGCAATCGCGATTTCTGTGACATTTTCAATATTGTACCAACCAGAAGTATATGAAGTTATGCATCGAATTGAACCAAATTTTTTGTGTATGTGTATGACTATGGCTAGTTGATCCTCCCTAAATTTGAAAAAAAATCCGCCGTATGGGGGCGCTGCAATCGCGATTTTGTGCCATTTTCAATATTGTACCGGCCAAAAGTATATGAAATTATGCATCGAATTGAACGAAATTTTTTGTGTAAGTGTATGGCTATGGATAGTTGGATCGCCTTAAATCTGAAAAAAATCCACCGGAAGGGGGCGCTGCAATAGCGAATTTTATGCCATTTTCAATATTGCACCGCATAAAAGCGTATGAAGTTAGTTCTAGAATTGAACTAAATATTTTGTATATGATTATTTTTTAGTAAGGCAAGTAGGTCCTCCCTGAATTTGAAAAAAAAAAATCTGCCTATCATTCTATTGTCCATCGGCTCGTGCAGAGACGGAAATTCGTTTTTCTTCCGATTAATTGATTGAAGCAGAAATTTAAGATGAAAATCAAAGTTGGTATGGTATTGAATTTAAGTTATTAAAGCATTAAAATGAGTAACAATTTTTTTATATATTAAAATGTACGTATGAGATAGAAGAAAGTTTTAGGTTTGGCACATCCAACTAGTTTTTTTTTTATAAGTTACTCCATAGAATTGACTATTAAATGATGTAAAAGAATCGTTTTTATCGTTCGCGCATGCGCAGCTAAAAATTATTTCATAAAACTACTCATATTTCATAAAATATTTAATATATTTATATTCCAATTGCGCTTTATTTTTTCTAATAGATTTTTCCAATATTTCTGAAATTTGCGTTAAATTTGGTAAAAAACCCTGCATGATATAAACAAAAAACATAACAGAATTTTTGAAATTTTTTTTAAAAAAATCACTCTTTCTCCATAAATATGCATGCTATTCTTACAAAAATCAGTGTACATGTTGTGCAGAATCCACATATTTGCAGCAATAAATCATTTAGTGCATTTTCATGTACAGAGTGATCCCAAATATTTATGTTATTCTTTAATTTTTTTGTTGGCCCCCTAATTGCCCTGCTTATCAAATAAATGTTGATAAATATGAGGTCAGACATAATCTTCATAATCCTGAAGTTTCAGAAGAATCCGACAAGTATATTTTTAAATATTTGACAAAATGTCAAAAATTGAAAGTTTCCAAATGCTTATTGGTAGATAGTGTAGACATAAGATCATTCTGATGAGGGCACATCCATGATTAGTTTTGGGAATTCATTGGATAAGTATAAGAGGGGACGAAAGCTACCTCCCTTAATTCAAATAAATGGGATTTTAATGTAGAATTATCAGATTTTATTGAAATTTTAGGTATAGGATGATTCCGAAGAAGCACCTCCGTGATTAGTATTGGGTGTTCATTGAATAAGTATAAAGAGGAAAAATGGGGGTAACCCTCCCCTTAATTTAGGTTCTTTTTAGGTTTTTAGGGTTTGTCACGCGCTGTTTGCTTCAAGTATTGGATACATTTCATTCTGATAAGGCGCTTTCCTGATTTATTTGGGGAATTCTTTTTATAAGTACAAAGGAGGAGTTCGGGGGGGGGGATATCCTTCTTAATTTAGGTAAATAATTTTTCATGCAGAATTCAGCGATTTGCTTCAATTTTTTTAATACAGGTTCTGGATGATAAGACGCTTCCCTGATTATTTGTAGGGTTCTTTTGTTAAGTGGGAAGAAGGAAAGGACAATTACTCCCTTAAATTAGATAAATGGGTTTTTGTGCAGAATTATCCAATTTGCATTTTGATTTTGGATAGGTTCTTTCTGATAAGGTGAATCTCTGAATAGTTTTGGAGTTTTAATAGTTATGTATAAAGGTGGGAACGAGGAATAATACTTCTTCAATTATATAAATGGATTTTTATGCAAAATTATCCGACTTGCTTCGAATTTCGGGTATAGGTTTATTATATGATAAGGATATCCCTGATTAGTTTTGGGGTTTCACTAATTAAGTATAAATAGAGGAAATGGAGGGGGGCTATTTCCTCGATATGTTTTTCAAAAGACATTATACCTTGAAAATATAAAGCTGTCAGATACAATTAATATACATAGCCTACGAGCTATACGCCATCTGTTTAACTGGGCAATATTCTTATTTATTTTCTTAATAGTCAAAATATTTTAAAATCGAAGCTTAATTTAATATTTTAAAAACTGACGAACTGGAAGTAAAATTTTAACTCTTCATATAAAATTAAGAGTAGATATTTAAAATATTTTGAGAACTAAGAAAAAAACATCTTTTAAGATGACATTACAGAAAAAAGAAATTAAAAGCATTAATTTCTTGAGGAGGTATGTTGAGTATAAAATACCATCGAACGCCCATAGTCTTAGCGTTACCGATGAGAATTCGAAAGCTGTGTGACTAAAATCCTTAAACTAATGTAACACAATCAATTGAATATTTAATTGATTTAATTCCTACATGAGAGAACAGTAGTATATGGTACCTACTATGGAACACTTTTTATATTCCACTAAACGCAAATATTTAACGATTTTTGTAAGATTTTCATCAAAAAGTTTGTCTGTCTAAATATAGAGGATGTAACTATTTTAGTACGATTTATCGAGTAAATGATGATAAAAAATGCATGATTTGCATTGGTTGGATATTTTATTTTTTCTACTAAATTATGTAAAGACGAAGTTTTAAGAAAGGGTTATGGAATAAAGAATCATGATTATAAATAATAACGTAATCAATTGAGATGAAATATTTATCAATTTTAAATGCTAATATTTAATTATTGTAGTGATGAAAAAATTTTGCCTGACGCCCTTAGTTTACGAAATGCTAATAAACAATCTTCCTCTAGGATAGTCTTGATAGGAAAAGCAAAGAGCTGCATTGTATAATATTATTATCAATTGCATTACATTGAAGTCTGAAATAAAAGTTAAATGCTTTTTATCCTATGTTTTAATAGATAACCAATTCTTTTTACTTATAGTTATAAATACTAATCTGGTAGTTTGATATTTTCATAGTTCGATAAAATTAAAAAAAAATAGTTTGTGTCGAAATGAACACATCTTTGACAGCAAGAAATTTATTTTGAATTTCAGTAAATTTTATTTAGGGGTTTGAAATTTTCATAGATCGATAAATGGCCCATTCGATTATTGTAAGATTTATCGGGCAAAAGGTTATAGAATAATTGCATGATTAGCATTAGTTGGATATTTTTTTTGAAAATTAAATAAATATTTTATCCTCTGTAATTCCCACCGCGGTTGATTCGCGATAGGAATTACCAGTCCATTTTCTAGAAATCTAGTCCATATTCAAGTCAAGCCCGTGATCTATTTAAAATAATATTTCCAGAAATCGAGTCCATTGTCAAGTCCATGATTTTAAATCATCTTTACATTAATCGAATTGTATTTCCATTTTTCTTTTTCATGAGGATACAGTTCGAAGGCTGCTAATATCTTAGGAAGGAGACTTCTTAATTCTGTATAAGATTCTCCAGTGAATAATAATTTCTGATATTCACCAACATCTTTACAAAACTTTCTTAAATTTTCTTCGCAAGTGCTTTTCATCTTTTTTATATTGTTTTGTTCCAAAAACTTCTCAAGAAAAATCTGCCAGTTTTCTCTTTTTTTTAACTTTCTGTGTTTTTCTTTTAGATCGCATAATATATATCCCATTTCAAAGCATTTCCAAACGGTAATTTGCTTAGAAAAATAATAATTCAAGAAAGCATTTTTGGCATTTTCTAAAGTATCATTCCATGACAAATTATCAGGTAGATCAAACTTCACATTATAATTAAAACGATTATAATTCTCTTCAAGTTTTCGTAATAATTCTTTCAATTCATCTGGATCAAAACTTGATCCAATTTTTTTTCTTTCTTTCATCAATTGATTATAAATCAAAACGACTTTACCTTCAGTTAGGAAATATGATTCTTCGTAGACGGGTATATCCTCTCTGCATCTTACACATTCTTCTATGTAATTTTTAATTATACTATTGAAATCTCTTATTAAAGCGGACATCTTTCTTCGGCAGTGGTCAGCTCGCAAATAACGAAAAACATGATGAAAACAGGAAACGACTAATCCGCAAATAACGAAAAACATGATGAAAACAGGAAACGACTAATCCGCCTACGCTTTACTCTAGAATGTTCTTCAGAAACAAAATGGCAGCGGTTTGACATTTCCTAGAAAAGAAATGAGGGCGATCTCAGACAGGAAATGCGCTGCCGACATTGACCTTCGCCAGTGATTGTCATAAAACCAGTGCGCTGATAGAGAAAGAAAACGGAAATTTGAAAGATACTTGCAAACAATAATAGCATTCGGAGATTTTAAATTTATCATAAGTATTTTAATACTCTTAAAGTATGTTTGAAAAAGGAAGGCTATTTAAGAAATGGTTAGAGTAATTGAAAGATTTATAAACCTTTTTATTTTTCGTCTTTATTCAAAAGTACTCTCAATTCATTAATAAATCGTATTAAAATATTTTTTAATTCGAAAATTTCATCCATTAATTTTTCTCTGTTCGGTAGTTCTTCTTCATAATAATGACCAAATTTTTTACTTAATTCACCCAGTTGAACGGAAAGAATTTTTTTCCATTTATCGTTGTAAAAATTATCTGGTAATTGATCAAACTTATATTCAATGAGATTACAAAAATCTAGTTTATGCATATACTTTTCTAAAAATCTTTCACCAAATGTTTGAAAACGGGTTATTAATAGCCAATTAAGTCCTTCTTCCAATGTGCACATAGTATTTTCTGCCAACTGTTGAAATTGAGATACTTTATGTAAATCTAATTTTTCATGATAGGTTTGAATAAATTCGTCACTTAAGGTTTGATATTGAGATATAACAACCCAATTTATATAATTCGAATGTTTTAATATAAATTCCTCAGACAGCTTCTGATTTTTACAAACTAAATTCCAGTCTAATTCTTCTTTATATTTTTCTATAAATTTTTCCGAAAGTTTTTGAAAAATGCATATAACATTCCATTCGATATAATCTATGAGTTCTTCCATAAAACATTCGGATAATACGGAATATCTACAAACTAACTTCCAATTGAGTTTATCCTTCAAATTTCGAAGGACATCTTCGGATAAATTTTTCGTCTTAGAAAATTCGTCCCAGTTGATATCCATTTAATAATGAAATATTTTTAAAAAGGAATTTTTTCAATATGCATCCAAGGTTTTAAGGTAACTGGAAAATTACTTTTGGATTTTATCAAAAATGTAATCATGTCACCACTTTTTCCATAATCAAAACGAGTTAAGGAATAATCATCAAACATTTCTCCGCTTAAAATTATTTTATCTTCGATTTTTAGTTCTAACTCTGTAGCCCTATTTTTGCCGATTAAACTATTATATATTAAATATATAGTAATTTTCATATGCATATCTGTAGATAATCGCATATCTTGATCCAGTAATTTAGAACTCATCATATCGAAATTTACTTTGGTAAATTCTTTTCCTGTAAAAGTCTGAAAATCCTTCACTGTAACCCAGATATCTTTACTGTCTACATATATTTTATTGACTATGTCTTTATCGTTTTCGGGTTCTGGAATGTTGGTAATTATTTTATTTTTTGCATCAAATTTATCATTCTTTAATACTAATGCATTTTTTTCTAAATATCGTTTATTCACAACATTTTTATCATCTTTTGGATCTGCGACGTTTCCTATTCTTTTTCCTTTGGCGTCGTAAGCTTTTCCTTCGATAAGATGTAAAGTGTTTTCATCCAATTCTTTAATTCTCTTACCCGTTTCTTCGGTGAAGGTTAAAAAATTACTATCGTAATTAATATTATTTTTCTCTATAAAATCTTTTAGTTCAAAATGATTGTTTTCTATTTTATTCAAAACAAAACTTTTAGTGGTTAAATCTAAATCATCGATTGGATTTGAAGCATTTTTTAATATCTTATTATCCATATCGAAATTTCCATCCGGCGTTAATTTAAAACCGATACCTGGAGGTCCTACAGCGCCTTTTTGTACAGGATTATCATACGGTGGATAATAAACAGCCATTTATATAGACTAAAAAATGTTATTCTCCTAACGTTTTAATCATAGTAATTTCTTTTTTATTCATATTTAATATACATTTCTTCCTTACTTCTAAAATATAGTAAAATACATATTCTTTGGTTGTTTCATTTTCTAATTTCCAATTGAATTCTATTCTCAAATTTTCAAGAGTGGTATAGTTGACATGATTTGACAAATCAAAATGAATTATGGGATATAATTTACCAAAATCTGAGTAGTTTACCATACAACCGGTTTCTGTGTTTAGATTATTGAGACCTGATTCCAGAAAAGATTCATATAATCTATTATATTCTTTTTTACCAAAATCCATAGTATATCGCTCTGCTGGTAATGGCGATCTGTTAATCATCAACCAACATTCGATCATATTCAAATTATCAAATATCATATTATTTTTTTTAGGATTTTCATTTCTTTCGAAATATTGCGGTATGACGAATAATCTTAAAACTTCATCGGATGTAGCCGATATAGAATCGGAACCGCTTTTATATTTATTAATAGGACTAGATCTGTTAATTTCATACTGATTCCAGTTTATTTCTATATCCGTATTAGATAATTTTAATTCATTATAGAGAATCTCCGCTCCATTTTTAAAGTCGACGTATCTCACCCACAGAGCTATGTCTTCAATTTCTACTTTATAATCTGGATTTGCAACGTCTGTGTAAATCATATTTCTACTATCGTCTCTTTGGAATTCCAGTCTTATTATGAAACCAGAAATGGCTTTTTTATATTCTGCGACGAAATCAAAAATTTCCTTTAAAGGCGTCCATGTTGTAACTGAATTACTATTTTTCGACAATTCCCATCTTTTTTTAAATCCTTTATTGTAGTTTTCATTTTTTACAATTTTTAATTTATTGACGATATCTGTTACAGGGGTGGTATCCGTTATCGTACCATCGCTTTCAAGTAAACTTTTATTTCTATCAGCACTATCACTGGTATCTGGATAAAAACCTATATTGGTGGCTTCTGATGTTGAATAATCTCTGGTATAATCCTTCAGTCTCTTAACCTGCAGAATGTAAGAGTGATAGTCTCCAACTGATTCGATTATTTGTTTACCTATCTGAAGTTTTACGCCTTTCATAGAACATACAGCTGCGACATTATCGTCGTTTATAGAATCGCCATTGGATTTTATAATTTTCCACTTTGTCTCCAGATAACTCTCCGATAGTGAAATAGGATCATTGGTATCAGTAATTTCGAAATGAAACGTCGTATTTTCTTTTTTGTCATTATGGCTTGTAAAAGGCAATCTTATTTTTTTTAATTCGCTACTTTTTATATCGTTATTATAATAATAATGAGTATCTCTCAGATCATAAATTTTTTCCATTTATTTAGGAAGAATTTTTAGACCTGTTCCTTTCATCTTTTTTGAAAATATTTCTTTCAATATGTCAGCATCAGTCAATTTGTCAACAACTGCTTTTTCATTCAAATCTACTTTTTTAGATTTAAAAAATACTTTTCCTTGAATTCTTTTACTTTTCCTATATAATCTGTGTTGATTCATTTATTTATTGTGAAAATTTAGTTAATATCAATTGATATATTTTTTCAACATAGTCTTCTTTTTCCTCTACGACTCTAAAATTATACTCAATTAAACCTTTATTTAAATCAATTAATTCGCCATTTTGATTCGTAACTGTCATCCTTATTCTACGAATTGAATCCCTATTTTTCACAGGATAATATATTAAATTATTGAATTCTTTCGAAATGATAACACCCGGTACATCCCTCGGTGTAAAAGAATAAATAACTTCTGAATTATTCTGGTTGATTAAAGATCCATTCACTACATCACAATGGATATATATAATGTCGTTTCCGTTTGTTATATCCGCTATATTTTCACCTTCTATTACAGTCTCTTCATCTAGACTTTTATAAACTTTTTTTTCAAAGCCTATTAACTTATGAAAATCGCTTTTTGTTAAGTCGATATTCCAACCTTTAGTTAATTTAATAAGCATTTTTAGTCTAGATTGTATTCTACCAAATTTTACCGGAGGATCGTCTGAAGCAAACGCTTTCATTACATCTATATTTAAATCTTCAACATTTTTATTACCATAAGGAATAGTGATAGATTTAACATTATTCTCATCTGTGTACACGTCAAACGTATTAGTTTTATCTGTTATGTTAAACCATGAAACTGTCATAGTAAAAGATTGCAATGCTAATTTTTTTAATTTAAGAGGTTTAGGAAATTCAACAGTGAAATCCTCTGATTTTTCATGACTTTTTGGTTTCAATTTGATCATTTATTAGACAGAAAAAAAGCTGGCGATTTAAAGATGAAAAACAAGCTCTTCGTTATAATCGCTAGGCTGTTGAGTAAATGAATTAAGTACACATTCTGGGCATTTACCTTTATTTCTTTCCTTTATATATTTCATACAAAATAATCCACAGTTTACAGATGTAGGTTTTTGTAAAAAGCTGTCATTGTGAGCTATATTAATTTTTTTATTGGAATGTTTAAGAAATTTCATAATATTTTCAGGAATATATTTTTCTTTGAGTTTAATATTTTTATATATATATTCCCCAAAAGGATCGAAATATTCTACATAATATTATATTTCGGGTCATTATAGTAACAAACCCAATGTGTTCCAGGACCCGTCGAAATATCTAAATTAATAATCCCACTTTCAAAATTTCCAATCTTTTTAGGAAGTAAATCGGAAGAGAAAACACCTCTGAATCCTTTTTCATCTTTCATATTTTCTTTAATCGTTTTATCCGATATACCCAATTTTGTTATCGGGATTTTTTTTTTAGACAGGAAAGCTGGCCTTTTTTTAAGACCAGATCCTTTGTTTTCCCAAGGTTGAAAAACTCCAGATCCTGAAATTTTATCCAGGATTTTTTTAGTTCCCCAACCCGCCGCACCACTCGCAGCACCGAGTCCTAGTGATGTTAATATAGGAATTAAAAAGGGTAAAAATCCACCGTTTTTATCTAATTGAGTTTTGCTTATATTTATTCTTTTACCTTTACGAATCTGATTAATCTGTGTTTTAGTTAAATACATCTCATAATTAGGAGTTTTAGAATTGTCTATCTGCAGTGTCAGTTCTTCTTTTTTTCTGAGAGCTGATTTCAATTTACTAATCTGCCCGTCACTCAAATGAATCTTCTTTTTTACATAACTCATTTATTAGGCAGCAAAAAGCTGACGCTTTCAAAGAAGAAATTGGTTGTGTAATCGTTCTTTATCTCCGTTAGTTATTTTTTTAGCTTTAATGAGTTTGTCTATTAGTAGTTTGATTTCATTTCTTAATTTTTTCGACTTGCTACCTTGACAAACTTTATCCAATAATTCAGACAGTAAACCTAATCCTTTCCCCACTTTCATTACTTCGCTACCTCGAATTGTAGTTAATCTAGCCATATATTTTTGTAGCTCCCCTTCGTTTAATTTAACAGCGTTTAATTCATCCTTTTTCTGACTTAATTCCTCCTCTGAAAGATTTCTAGCCCTATTAATTGTACTTTGTAAGTTGCCTTTTTTCCTCGATAATTCTTCTTTTAACTGCTTTGCCTTTGTATACATTTCATCTAATTTTTCTTGATTGTCTAGGAGTTTCGAAGGTCTGTATAATTGTACAGATTTTAAATAATCTGTATCTAAATATTGATCAACATTATAAGTAAATAGCGGTTCTTTATATAATCCTTGGACATCTTCGATCGCTTCAGGAATAATTCTAGAAGATTCTGCAATGGGCTGTAAAGATATATTTAATTCGTCCAATTTATCATTGATAGCTTTAATATTTTCTTTTCTACTTTTATCCTGTTCTTCTAATTTTTTAGTGACAGGTTTATGAAATCCAGTTAAACTTTTGTCTATGCCTAGCTTTCTGTCACGCTGTGCTTCATTATTTTTTCTAATATCTGCTTGTAATTTGACCAGTTTTATTGCATTTTTTAATTCTTCTTTTTGTTTCTTATTTCGATCTTTTTCTAAATCGTTTATTTTATCCATTTATAGACAGCGAAAAGCTGTCGCTTTCTAGTTTAAATTTTTTACTGACAGCTAATTAGAAGCGATAGCTTAGACGCCTATTTTTACTGTCAGCTAATATGTTTTTACTGGTAGCAATTTTATTTTTTACTAGCTGTAAATTTTAACAGTAAATAAATGATAAAAATTAAAAATTATACAGAACCGGAAGAATTGCCGGATCCCAAACAAAACTGTTTTTTACCCAGACATCCTTTCAGATTATTAATAATCGGCCCATCAGGTTGTGGAAAGACAAATTTACTAATAAATTTATTAAACGGTTTTGAGAATCCAAGTAATTTAAGATTAGATTTCGATGCTTTATATTTATGCGCAAAAGACATTTTCGAGCCAAAGTATTCTAAATTACAAGAAAATTACACACTGTTTGAAGGCTTTGAAAGAGACGATATTTTAAAATGTAAAAAAATAAATAAAAATAAAAAAACGGAATTATTAAAATTGTATGATAAATATAAAAAGAAAGTATTATTTTCTTCAGATTTGAGTGAATTTATTACTGTCGATGATTTAGATTCCTCAGAAAAAAACCTCGTTGTGTTCGACGATTGTGTTACAGAAAAAGATCAGAAAGTTATAGAGGATTTGTTTATAAGAGGTCGAAAGAAAAATGCATCCATTATTTATTTAACGCAGTCTTATTACTCAACTCCTAAAGACATTAGAAAAAATTGCAATTATTTCATATTTTTTAAGCTACAGCCTAGAGAAATCAGTCAGATAATCAGAGAAATAGACGGAAATCTAACGAAAAAGGAATTTCTAGAAAAATATAAATCTTGTACGGGTAATTTCTTTATGTTAGACTTAGTAAATTCTGAAATGAGATACAGAAGAAATTTTGAACCTCTATAAATGGAAGAATATTTAGAAAAGAGATTATATGTTTATCGGAAAAGTTACAATTTGTATCAAAAGATAAGTGTTTCCTTATCTGTTAGCAAATTTATGCTGAGTGCCTCGAGTCTAACAGCATTTGCTTTCATACCACTGGCTGCTTTGAGTTTGAGTGCTGGAATTGTAGAAGTTATTGAGAAATCTTTAAATATTTTAGAACGAAAAGAAGAATACAAGCAATGTTATAATTTTTATAAACAACAATTAAATTTGTTGAAAGCTAGAAAAATTTCAGAAGAAGAAGTGTATGTTAGAGAACAAGATTTTATAAATAATTTAGTATACTTCCCAATCGAAAAGTATGTGAAAAAAGTACAGTTGAATGGATATAAATATTCTTCTTAGAAAGCTTCAACTTTTTGCTGTCTAATAAATGAGTTGTAAATGTAAAAAATTTGTTATTACGTCTTTAACTAAAAAGGGTAATTTTAAAGGCGGTTGTTTAAAATGCGGACAAACGGGATCGGGTTTTCTGAATAAAGTCATTAGTAATTTACCTTTCGAAATGCATTTACCAGGCCATAATTTTACAGGCCCAGGAACCCAATTATTATGGGGGAAAACACGATTAAATCCAGATTTAACGTATAAAAATTCGTCTAAACCTGTTAACAGAGTGGATGAAATTGCATATAAACATGACAAATGTTATTTAGAAAATAAAGATACAAAAAGTAGAAATGAAGTCTGCGATAAGAATATGATTGATGAACTAGATAATCTTGAAAATCCTACTCTTAGAGAAAGAATTGAAAGAGGAATTGTAAAACCGATTATTAAAGCTAAAAAATCTTTTGGTATGGGAAATACACAGATCTATTGTTTAAAATGTAAAAACCATACAGAAACAAAAGATATTAAAAATACAATGTCTAAAAATAACAGGCCAATGATGAAAGGTATTTGTCTAGATTGTGGTTCTAAAAAGAGTGTTTTTTTAGGAAAACCTTAGGGATGAAAGATCCTAAAAATATCTTAGAAAAAATATATTATCATCCTGAAAGTGGTTACTGTGGGATCAATGAATTAAAACGGAAAACAGGTTTCAGTCAAAAGCAAATTACAGATTTTTTACACAGTCAAGATGTTTATACCAGACATAAGCCTTTAATTCGTAAATTTAAAAGAAGACGCATTTATGTCAGTCATATCGATGACCAATGGCAAGCAGATTTATTGTTTATCAGACCTTTTAGTAAATATAATAACGGAACTAATTACTTATTGACAGTGATAGATGTATTTAGTAAATATGCTTGGGCTATTCCGATAAAAAGAAAAACTGGACAAGAAGTAACGGAAGCATTTAAAAAGATATTTAAAGAAAGAATTCCTGAAAGATTACAATGTGACAAAGGAACCGAATTTTTAAATAAATGGACTTTAAAATTATTTAAAGATCATGATATTCAATGGTTTACAACTGAAAATGTTGAAATAAAATGTTCTGTAGTCGAACGATTTAACAGGACAATTAATAAAAAAATTAGAACCTATCTAGCGGCCAACAATACTAAAAGATATATAGATGTTTTGGATCAATTAGTTAAAAATTATAATAATACCAGGCATAGGTCTATCAAAATGACACCTACCGAGGCGAGTAGAGAAGAAAACGAATCTGAAGTTTATAAAAATTTATACGAAGAAAAAATAATAAGAAAACCGAAATTCAAGGTTGGCGATAGAATAAGAATTTCGAAATACCAGACTGCTTTCACCCGCGGATACCAGCCTACTTTTACTGAAGAAATTTTCATCGTTTCAGAAATATTAAACACTGACCCAATTACTTACAGAATAAAGGATTTGAATGGAAACGAAATAAAAGGAACTTATTATGAACCAGAATTAGTTAAATATAATAAGGAAGATAAGATGTTTAAAATTGAAAAAATAATAAAAAAGAAAGGAAAGAAATGTCTAGTTAAATGGTTAAATTATTCCGACGAATTTAACTCTTGGGTTGACGAAAAAGATATCAAGTCAATTTTTCCGCTATAATATCAATACTCCCGCCTAGACGGGACTTTTTCAAATATTAAAATATAAACAAGCTATAATGTCAAAACTCCCGTCTAGATGGGACTTTCAAATATTATTATGTTATTAAAATAATTCATCAAAACTCCCGTCTAGATGGGTCTTTTTTCAAATATTAAAATATAAACAAGCTATAATGTCAAAACTCCCGTCTAGATGGGACTTTCAAATATTATTATGTTATTAAAATAATTCATCAAAACTCCCGTCTAGATGGGACTTTCAAATATTATTATGTTATTAAAATAATTCATCAAAACTCCCGTCTAGACGGGACTTTTTCAAATATTATTATGTTATTAAAATAATTCATCAAAACACCCGTCTAGATGGGTCTCCGTCTAGATGGGACTTTTTTCAAATATTATTATGTTATTAAAATAACTCATCAAAACTCCCGTCTAGACGGGACTTTTTCAAATATTATTATGTTATTAAAATAACTCATCAAAACTCCCGTCTAGACGGGACTTTTTCAAATATTATTATGTTATTAAAATAATTCATCTAAACACCCGTCTAGATGGGACTTTTTCAAATATTATTATGTTATTAAAATAATTCATCAAAACTCCCGTCTAGATGGGACTTTTTTCAAGAAAGCAATGTCAAAACTCCCGTCTAGACGGGACTTTTTCAAATATTATTATGTTATTAAAATAACTCATCAAAACTCAAAATAAGTTTAAATAAATGAATTGTGACTTTTTTAACGACATTTTAATAGATGATTCTGATTCTAACTTAATGGATTCTTTTAAAAAAGAAAACAAATGTCAAATACCCGAAAAATATCTCAAAATTTATGACCAGATGAAAAAATGTGAAATAATGTACGATTCGGATGGTGAATATTTTACATATAAAAATATAGATGGTTTTTTAAGCGAAAGACGCAAATCCCGAATAAGTCGTTTTAAAGCATTGAAATGGAAATTGAAGTTAAATATTCCATATAAAGCTGAAGAAATGTTTATTCAGTTTTTAGATTTAGTGTACTATAAAAAGTCGATAAATTACCTATATTTCATAAAGAAAATATTAGATTATTATAATATTGATAATAATTTGAAAGTAAAATCTAATAAGAAAAACGAAGACATTTGGAATAGCTTTCTAAAAATTATTTCTTAATAAATGGAGCTGTCTAAAGTTTGCAAGCATTGTCAGATGACTAAACCTTTAGACCAATTTTATACTCGATTTCGTTACGGCAAAACAGAACATTACGCTAATTGCAAAAGTTGTCATTTAGCTATGAAAAATAAAAAAATTGATTGCGAATGTGGCAAAACATACACTCTAGCTCATAAAAAACGACATTTAAAAAGCAATTATCATATCAAACGAACATCAAAATAAATTTATGATATTGTACTCGTTTCAAAAATAGAACACGATGTAGTTTTTTTACTCGTTTCAAAAATAGAACACGATGTAGTTTTTTTACTCGTTTCAAAAATAGAACACGATGTAGTTTTTTTACTCGTTTCAAAAATAGAACACGATGTAGTTTTTTTACTCGTTTCAAAAATAGAACACGATGTAGTTTTTTTACTCGTTTCAAAAATAGAACACGATGTAGTTTTTTTACTCGTTTCAAAAATAGAACACGATGTAGTTTTTTTACTCGTTTCAAAAATAGAACACGATATAGTTTTTTCTTGTTTAAAATATTATATTGAATGTTGCATTTTCAGAAATATTATTCAATTGGACCTTGATAGTTTCAAAATTAGAATTGTGGGGGGAAAAGTGCTCATAAAATTGCTATCAGAACCATTTATAGAAAAGTTCCAAGACAGAGTAGATTGGCATTTTATATTCAAATCTATCAGAAAAATTTTATTTAGAATTTAAAGGTAAAATAGAAGTGCCTGATTATGACAGTGATTTTTAGGCTAAATAAATGGGTAATTCAAAAAGTACAAAGATTTTGACAGGTAACTGTACAACTGAAAGAATAAATGTTGATTGGAATCATACCTTTAATGTTCATCCCAATGTTCATATAACACCTGTATGTAAATACAGCGAACCATTTTTCGTTAGAATAACAGAAATAGATAAAAACGGATTTCGATTTGAATGTTTAAAATTGAATGGCGAACCTGTAGAAAAAAATTTAGATTTCTTTCAATGGACTGCAATTAGTCCTTTTGAGTAAACGATCTTATTTTTGAAATATATTTTTTAATAGTCGTTTTCAGAAATTCTTCAATTCATTTTAAATCGCTTAATCTAAAATTACCTGCTACCGAATTTGGATTTATAGATAGCTATTAAAAATGTGTAGCAAAAAGTATTCATAAAATTTCTTCTATATAAATGGAGGAAACTCTAAGATTGATATCTGTTTCAAAATTGAGACACACTGCAAAAGTTTTAAATATAAAACAACCCAAAGGTTGTAAAAAAGATGAATTAATTAGATTGATAATGAGATACATAAAAAGAACAGGCGAATATAAATATGTTTTGGTAGATTTATTAAATTTAGACGTCACAGATTATTTAAATGAAATGAAGAGAGAATTTATCAAAAATCCTAAGAAAAGAAATAAGTTGAATAAAATATTCGATTCTTTTGATTTAAAATTTAACAATAACACAGCAGAATTTAATCCAAAAAATAACGAAGAAAAAAAGATAAAAACAGTGGTAAACCTTAAAAAATTATTTCCTGATTTGAATGAAAAATTGAAACAATTTATAAATGAACCGAAAAACCGTCCAAAACTTAAAAAACTCTTTGATTATTACGGCTTGAAATATAAAGATGAAAAATTGATCAAAAAGACAGAAAAAAAAGTCAAATTACAAGCAAATTTGGAAAATCTGTTTAGACCCGATTATGAAATTGTTGAGAAAGATAAAAAATTTGTAAAAAAATTTAATACTTATAGATATGTTTATAAAATAAGACAAATAAACAAACTCACACCTGGCCAGTATTATAGTATCTTAAAAGATTTATTCAGGAGAGCAATTGGAAAAATCGAAGGAAAGGTAGATATAATTGTATTCAATCCCTATTTGACACAGCCCTTTCACCCTAAAATGATGTCAACAAAAGAAGCCTATGAGACCTATTTAGATGTTTTAACGCATAAAATTGAATACAAAGAGTTGGATATTAAAGACTGTGAATTTATTTTTACAGTCGTTGATTTGCCTAAAGGTGGTAAACATTTGAAATTACTGAACGATAACGATGTTGTCGATAAAAGAAGTATAATTCAAATTAAAAATGACGATAATATCTGTTTGGCTAGATCCATCGTTACAGCCCTGGCTATTCAAAATCGTAAAATTTTATGCGAAAAATTGAATCTAGAAAAACTTACAGATTTAGATGTTAAATACATAAGAATGGGTAGAAAATTACAAAAAAGTTTAGCGATAAAATTGCATGAAATGTGTGATATTCCGTTAGAAATGTGTAATTTAGAGCATGTTAAACAATTCGAAATTTTTTTAGATATTCAAATAACTATATTTTGCAGAGAAAATTTTAACGAAAGAATATACAGCGGAGCCTATAAATCTAATTGTGTTTACATTTTAAAAAATAGAAATCATTTTGATGTCATTACAACGGTAACAGGATTTTTAGGAAAAAAACATTTTTGTGAATATTGTAAAGTAAGTTATAGTAGAAGTGATCAACATAAATGTTCTTTAAAATGCAATAGATGTTTTAGGAAAGAGAGTAATTGCGAAGGCGATGATATTCAGTGTAATGATTGTTTTAGATCTTTTAAAGGAAAAAACTGCTTCGAAAATCATAAAAATAAAGCAGTCTGTGAAACACTGTGGAAATGTTTAAAATGTAAGAGAAATATCAGTAGAAGCCAAAGAGAACCGAAAGATCATAAATGCGGAGAAAAACAATGTAAAAACTGCAGAAAGTGGGTTTTGGAAGATCATAAATGTTTTATACGTAGGAAAGAATCTAAGGGGGGAACTTGTAAAAATATCTGTCCCAAAAATATAAAAGATAGAAAGGAATGGTGTGAGAAATGTAAAAGATCAGAATTTACAGAAAAATATATGTTTTTTGACGTTGAAACGAATCAAGAGACAGGAAATCACCAAGTCAATCTAGTTATAAATCATGATTTTAACGGAAATGAAAAAATATTTCAGAATGAAAATGAATATTGTAAATGGTTATTCCAAAAGAAACATTGCGGTTATACTGTATTAGCGCATTATGGAAAAGGATTCGATTTTCAATTTCTAGCTAAATACTGCTTTAAAAATAAAATTAAAGTGTTTACAATATATCAAGGAAATAAACTCATATATATGCAAGCAACCGCATTTAATATAAGGTTTATCGATTCTATAAATTTTACATTGATTCCGTTAAGAAAATTTCCTAAAACGTTTGGACTAACGGAATTAGCAAAAGGGTATTTTCCTCATTTGTTTAACACTATGGAAAATCAAAATTATGTAGGAAAATATCCTGAAAAATACCATTATGGTTATGATACTATGACTTTAGATCAAAGAAAAACGTTTGATAAATGGTATAAATCGGTAAAAAACGAAACATTTGATTTTCAAAAAGAAATTATAAAATATTGCAGATCTGATGTTGATATTTTAAGAAAAGGATGTTTAGAATTGCGAAGATTATTTCTAAATATTGCTGATATTGATCCTTTTAAATATATCACTTTAGCTGGCGTTTGTATGGCTATATACAGAGATAAATTCATTCCAGTGAATACAATAGCGATAGATGAGGAGTGTATTCAAAAGGATCAATACAGTAAGAAATCGATCATTTGGTTAGACTATCTGTCCAAAAAACACAATATCAAAATACAGCATGCTTTAAACGGTGGTGAGAAAAAACTGAAATTAGGTGATAAAACTTATAAAGTAGACGGTTTTTATAAAAATACCGTTTATCAGTTTCAAGGATGTCATTGGCACGGTTGTCCTCGCTGTTTTACAGAATCCACTGTCAATCTTCAAAATCAGATATGTATGAAAGATTTGTATGAAAGAACTCAAAAAATAAATAAAAAAATAAAAGATAAAGGATTTGAATTGATTGAAATATGGGAATGTGATTTTGATAGTGACAAAGAAATTAAAAAATATATGAAAAATGAATGGAAAAGAGATTTTGTAGAACCATTAAATCCTAGAAACGCATTCAGCGGAGGTAGGTGTGAACCTACCAAATTAATATACGAAATGAAAGAAAACGAAAAGGGTAGATATATCGATGTTTGTTCACTTTATCCAACAGTGAATTACTTTGATTACTATCCTGTTGGTCATCCGATAAAAATTCATAATCCGGAAAAATATGATAAGAATTGGTATGGTTTGATACAATGCAAAGTACTTCCACCTAGAAAGCTCTATCATCCTGTTTTACCTTATAAAGGAGAAAAATTAATATTTAGTTTGTGTAAATTATGTTCAAAACCAATAAAATGCGAAAAGAAACAATGTTATGAAATACAGAATAAAGAATGTAATCATACGGATGAGGAGAGAAGTCTTACAGGTACGTGGACAACTACCGAAGTTGAACTGGCTATTGAAAAAGGTTATAAGATTTTAAATATCTATGAAGTTTGGCATTTTGAAAAAAAATCTAATACATTATTTAAGGATTATGTTAAAATGTTTTTGAAAATCAAATTAGAAACAGATGATAAATGGTCTGAAAATTTCAAAACTGAAAAAGAATATAAAAGTTGCGTAGAAAAGAAATTGGGTATAAAGTTAGGAGAAATCAAAGAAAACCCAGGAATGAGATTTATATCCAAAATTTGTTTAAACTCTTTATGGGGTAAGTTCGGACAGAGAAAAAATATGAAACAAACAGAGAATGTAACAGAATTGGCAGATTTTTATAGAATTATACTGAACGACCGCATTAAAGACTTGAATATGATATTTTTAAATGATGAGTGTGTGCAAATGGATTATAAGATGAAAGATGAATATGCCAAGAATAACTTTAATACGAATATTTATATAGCGGCTTTTACTACCAGTTCGGCTAGAATAAGATTATATAAAATGCTAGATAAATTAGGAGATAAAGTAATGTATTACGATACAGATAGTATTGTTTATATCGATGATGGATCTAATAAAGTAAAAACAGGTTGTATGTTAGGGGAATGGACTGATGAATTAGGAGAAGATAAATATATGAAATCATGGATATCTGGAGCAAGTAAAGATTATGGTTATATTCTGAACGACGGTTCTGTAAAAGGAAAAGTAAAAGGATTTAAAATGAGTTATGAGAGTGAAACTAAGCTGAATTTTGACGAGAGAATGAAAATAATAACTGGGGAAATTGACCATATACATGTAGAAATAAATCAATTTCAGATACAAAAAGACAGAAATATTAAGGTGAATAAAATGAATAAAAGATATATGTTTGGATATGATAAAAGAAGAATTTTAGATAACTTTGATACTGTACCATTTGGATTTTAAGCCGAATTTTTTAGTTTATAAAAATTGTTTTCTAATAAAATGGACGATGTCACCCTTATCATAAATGTTCAAGGTTTTATACTTCCGTTCAAATCTATAGCGAGAGAAATAAGCTGGGTTCATTTAAAAGAAGGAATAGGTGAAACTATTTCTGTATTTACACCTAACTATGAATTAAGTGATCAAGACCATGGAATAGTTCGTAGATGTACTAACGATATCCATGGTTTAAGATTTAAAAGATATTCAGATAATACAGGCTTATGGATTAGTAGTGACAATGTAAAAGATTATCTCTTACAATAGCATCAGATATACGGCGGCACATTTGCTTTTAAAGGAGGAGTTTTTCCGAAAAGTACCTTTGAAGAATGGGGAATTCCTATAAAAATATTAGAAGTACCGAGATGCGTAAGAATCCTAGGACCTGGCTGCTCTATGTACAGATGTCTGTACTATAAAAATTGTCTTTCAAAAATTCTTTCTTAATAAATGGAAGAATTCAACAGTCTCAGATCATTCCCTGTAACTCATAAGCTAAAAGATTTAGAGACAGGGAAATACAAGCTGATTTCGTTGAAGAAAATTCAAACTAAATTTGGAAATACGACTATTGCAAGATTAGAAGTTAATGATGTAGAAAAAGATTATTTTCTTAAAAAGAGTCATGGAAAAATATCTGAAAATGCAATAACAAAACTGAATGAAGGTGGTTATATCTTTCATTTTAAAGGAAAAAATAATGATGGCTTTTATGATTATGAATTAGAAAAAGCTTAATCCTAAAATTTGTTTTAAATCTTACAATAATCGAATGGGCCATTTATCGATCTATGAAAATTTCAAACCCCTAAATAAAATTTACTGAAATTCAAAATAAATTTCTTGCTGTCAAAGATGTGTTCATTTCGACACAAACTATTTTTTTTAATTTTATCGAACTATGAAAATATCAAACTACCAGATTAGTATTTATAACTATAAGTAAAAAGAATTGGTTATCTATTAAAACATAGGATAAAAAGCATTTAACTTTTATTTCAGACTTCAATGTAATGCAATTGATAATAATATTATACAATGCAGCTCTTTGCTTTTCCTATCAAGACTATCCTAGAGGAAGATTGTTTATTAGCATTTCGTAAACTAAGGGCGTCAGGCAAAATTTTTTCATCACTACAATAATTAAATATTAGCATTTAAAATTGATAAATATTTCATCTCAATTGATTACGTTATTATTTATAATCATGATTCTTTATTCCATAACCCTTTCTTAAAACTTCGTCTTTACATAATTTAGTAGAAAAAATAAAATATCCAACCAATGCAAATCATGCATTTTTTATCATCATTTACTCGATAAATCGTACTAAAATAGTTACATCCTCTATATTTAGACAGACAAACTTTTTGATGAAAATCTTACAAAAATCGTTAAATATTTGCGTTTAGTGGAATATAAAAAGTGTTCCATAGTAGGTACCATATACTACTGAGAACATTTCAAAAAGTCTTCAGGAATAAATGTCAACATGCGGCATTAAACGTGGGATTTAACACTTGGATAAATAAAGTATAAACTAAAGGGATAAACTAAATCCTTCACTGGTAAGATGACTAAGAACTTTCGTTAGGATTACAGTTCAATTCTACAGCTTCTTTCTTTTTTCTTTTTTTAACCTTTCGCAAGAATGCGTCATTCCATTAACATAGTTTCAACAGAATTCTTTCTCTTCGAATTTCGAATGATTTTGAAGAAATGAATGTGTTCTTATTTCTTTGAATTATTCACTTCTATGATAGAACTCTGTTGGTATTTAATAAATGGAATAAATAAATAAGCTGATGAATTTATTTTGTTTAAAGTAAATCTGTATATTTTAATAGACACTAACGAAATTCAGATTTCTTAATAAACAAATATGAGGTGGAGCAGAAATTAGGAAAGTGGCTGTAATTAACAATATAAAAACAACACAGATTAAAAACAGTGGGAAAATCAAAAGCTCAGATTTTATAATAAGCAAATATGAGATGGAGCGACGAAGTTAGAAAAGTGACTGTAGTTAATGGAATAACAAAAGCATTAGATTGAAAACAGTCGGAAAAAACTAAATTCAGATTTTATAATAAACAAATATGAGATGGAGCGACGAAATTTGGAAAGTGGCTGTAGTTAACAGAATAATGAAAGCACCAGATTGAAAACGGGGGGGGGGGGAAAACAAAAGTTCAGGTTTTATAATAAACAAATATGAGAAGGAGTGACGAAATTACGAAAGTGGATGTAGTTAATGTAATAACAAAAGTACTGATTAAAAACAGCATGAGAAAACAAAAGTTCAGATTTAATGTATGATGAGCAAATATGAGATGGAGCGACGAAATCAGAAAAGTGTCTATAGTTATAGGAATAACAAAAGCATCAGACTGGAAACAGGGGGAAATTTTTCTGGAAGTCTACATCATCCGGATGTCTATTGATGATAATTTGCGATGATGATGAGAAGGTGAATGGGGATGACGACGATGAACATAACAATAAATAACATCAATAAAAACAGTAACATTTTATAGAAAACGTCATAAAAATAAATTTTTAGGTGTAAACATAACCCCTTGGGGACGAGCAACACATATACATACCGCAAAAAGGCTTAATTTAGATAAATGGGATTTTTATGTAGAAGTCTCAGATTTTATTCAAATTTTAGATGTAGGATCATTGTGATGAGGCACCTTCGTGATTAGTATTGGGTGCTCATTGGATAAGTATAAAGGGGGGATGAGGGTAACCCTTCCCATTAGATTAGGGTTTGTCCCGCGCTATTTGTTTCAAATTTTGGACACATTTCATTCTGATAAGGCACTTACCTGAATTATTTTGGGAATTCATTTTAGAAGGGGGTCAGGGGGGAGGACTATCTCTCTTAATTTAGGTAAATGATTTTTCATACAGAATTAACCGATTTGCTGCAATTTTTGAATGCAGGTTCTTAGAGATAAGAGACTTCCCTGAAACATTGTGGGTTTTTTTGTTAACTATAAAGAAGGAATGGACAGTTACTCCATTAAATTATATAAATGGGTTTTTATACAGAATTATCCGAATTGCTTTAAATTTTGGATGTAGATTGTAGGCTTTTTTCTGATAAGGTGAATCTCTGAATAGTTTTAGAGATTTAATGGTTAAGTAGTAAAGGATAGAACAGGGAATAACTGGGGGTGTTCATCCCCACCAGTAGAATTTGCCGTAATTTAAGTGGAGCATTTTCTTGATTACATAAAGCACACAAATTCCTGTTTTTAAAAACCGGTGACAAAACGATTTTGTAAAAGGCTCTCGTCGCGAAGGGGTTAAATTAATGCCAAAAGATCTGAAATATTTAATATAAATATCTTTCGCTTTATGTATGACGAAACAGAAAAGTTCTCCAGAGATAAATGTCGACATTTCACTATCAGAAAGAGTGAAGTTCTCACTGTCAAACTAAATGCTGCATAGTCAGGGAGATCAAGAGTTTGCGACTGGATTTCGGTTCCACTCTTTCCTTGTAGTTTCTTTCTTTTTACGGTATTTTATTTCACTAAATTGAGTTTATATGTGTAAAGATGTATTTTGTAATCGATTTGTAACTCAATAAAAATAAAAAATTAATAAATAAACAAGTGATCATACGTTAAGCCTAGATTATGAAAACTTTCCAACAT
The DNA here is from genome assembly GCA_964019185.1 of Maratus speculifer. Classification (NCBI taxonomy): domain Eukaryota; kingdom Metazoa; phylum Arthropoda; class Arachnida; order Araneae; family Salticidae; genus Maratus; species Maratus speculifer. The sequence continues at coordinate 129,550,852 of OZ025295.1, read as the reverse complement.
TTCCTGAATTTTTTAATAAAACTTCATTATTTGGGGAAACAAGGTGTTACTGTTCATAGCCAAATATGTATTCCAATACTTTTGAACAGCCCTGTATTTGATCTGTATGTTCCTGTATTTGTCGGTTGATATGTATACTGTATAATCGGGAAATGTAGCTTAGCAAGAAAACGCCTAACTGGTTGAAATTTTTCTTTCAGCAACATATGCTAATAGATGGAAACATACTTGAATACATTTGTTCAGCCCTGTGGTTTACCTAAGCTTTATGACATGCCATTATTTTGCTAAAATTTAGTTCAAACAAAAATACTCTTAAAACTACTTAAATTACATTTCCACAAATTATCATCCATAGACGACCATGTATCCAGTTCTTTGCGTGGCCCTGTATATAATTTTATTTATATTCTAGAAACATTTCTAAGTAAACTGAATGCTGTTCAATGTAAAAATGCATAACTCATTTAAAAACCAACTTTAAGTAAATTACGCTCATATACAGTAAACTTTACGAGCTCTTTTGTGTAATCCTGTATATCAACTATAGCATTTATATACACCATATAATATGCATACATTTAGTCAATCTTAAAAGCACATATCAGAGTTAAAAATCCATTTCATCCTCCAACAGCCATCATCGATAATATATAGTACTTCAAATAGAATATATTCTTTGAAATATTTTGTCTGTCCCTGTAAATAGATGCACTTCATACTATGCATGAAATAACTTACATTAAGCCTCATCGACGTATATCAGTTATATTATACATGAAATCGTTTAACATAATTAAAGTATGTCGCAAACATTAACTCCCTTTATTATTACGTAATGAAATTTTGTGTGGCCCTTTAAATGAATGAACACTATTCTTTTCATGCATATTTTACAGAATGCATATTTTTGTGCAATTCGTAAATGCATATAAATTTGAACATGTTTGGTAGGATTTTTAACACCTTTAAAATTCATTTGAAAGGATTTTTTCCCATAGGCTGTAATGTAATTGAAAACTTTTGACTGTCCCTGTAAAAAAACTAATCATGGTAGGAACTTCGTTTGCAAAAGGGTTCGTGCTGGGCAAACGTGAATAACTTCCAAAAATTTCATGGCAGTCCGAGTATATTTACAAGAGTTAGAGCGCGGACAGACGGACAGACAAACCGAAAGCATAAACACTTTTCAACTTTGTTGGAAAGTGTTAATAAAAAAGATGCAAAGATTGTCTTTTATGAAAGTATATTATTAATTAAATATTTTAGAGCTTCATTATTAATTAATTTTAAGATATTTATTTTTTCGTTCGGCGTAGTTGATAAATCGAAGATTTTTCTTCCAATTGTATTTCATTTCATTTAAAATTCAAATACTTCACTCATTTCATTTAAAGTACAATTTTTTCACTGATATCATTTAAAATTCAAATATTTCATGCATTTTATATATAATACAAGTTTTTTACTGATTTCATTGATATTCAAATATTTCATTTAATTTATTTAAAACATAAATCTTTCACTTATTTCATTTAAACTAAATACAGTAAATACGTTCAAAATGATGTCTTTTGCTTATCTATCTATATTATAAAGGCCAAACGTACGTAAACGCATTCGTCATTTTGTTTTTGAAATATTTATTTTTTTATAGTTTTTAGTACCAATTTTGTAATTGTGGCAACAGAATCACTCCATTTTCTCTTAAAATTGAAAAAAAAAATAGAAATTAAAATGCGTATACTTTGCAAAAAATATCGTCTGTTATAAAATTCTGTGATTTCGGTTTTATTTCGTTTGTATTCATCAGTTAAATAACTTCAAGTTTTGAGTTAAAGTGATTGATCGAATTAAAATACCATTTTTTTAACACTTTCCAACAAAGTTGAAAAGTGTTTATGCATTCAGTTTGTCTGGCCGTCTGTCCGTATGGCCGGATGGCCGGATGGCCGTCTGTCCGCGCTCTAATTCACGTAAATATACTCAGATTGCCATGAAATTTTAGGACGTTATTGACATTTATCCTAGCACGAACCCTATTGAAAATGAAGTTTCTACCATGATTAGTTTATCTACCGAGATAATCAAAAGTTTCTCATTACATTACGGCCTATGGGGAAAAAATGTTAATGTACTCGAATTGCCATGAAATTTTAGGACGTTATTGACGTGTACCCTAGCACAAGCCCTATCGAAAATGAAGTTTCTGCCATGATTAGTTTATCTACAGGGCGAATCAAAAGTTTCCCATTAAATTACTGTCTATGGGGAAAAATCGTTAATGTACTCGGATTGCCATGAAATTTTAGGACGTTATTAACACTTTCCAACAAAGTTATTAACACTTTCCAACAAAGTTAAAAAGTGTTTATGCATTCGGTTTGTCTGGCCGGATGGCCGTCTGTCCGAGCTGTAACTCTCGTAAATATACTCGGATTGCTATGAAATTTGTATATGTTATTGATGTTTACCCCAGCACGAACCCTATTGAAAATGAAGTTTCTACTATGATTAGTTTATTTACAGGGATAGTCAAAAGTTTTCCGATACATTACGGCCGATGGGAAAAAATCGCTTAAAGTGCATTTTAAAGGTTTTACGCCCCGTCAAACTTATTCAAATTTACATGCATTCGCAAAGTGCACTAAAATACGCATTATTTAAAATATGCTGTCAAAATAATAGTTATTATTCATATACAGGGCCACTCAAAAGAATTAGATTACACAATAATAAAGGGGGGGAATTGTTTGCGACATATTTTAATAACGTTAAACGATTTCAATTATCATAAAATTGATATACGCCGTTGAGACTTATTATTTGACGCATAATATGAAGTGTATGGCATTTACAGGGCCACACAAAATATTTCAAATCTTATATTTTTATCCGAAATACTGTATATTATCAAAGATGGCTGATGGATGGTTGAAATGCATTTTTTCAATGATGATATGCGCTCTTAAATTTTACTAAATTTTCTGCATATTATATGGCGTATATAAATGTTATAGTTGATATACAGAGATGCACAAAAGAGCTCATAGGGGTTACTGAATATGAGAGTAATTAACTTAGAGGTGGTTTTTAAGTAAGTTATGCATTTTTATGTTGAATTGCTTTCAGTTTACTAAGAAATGTTTGTAGAATATAGATTAAAGGGTATAAAGGGTCACGCAAAGAACTAGCCACATGGTTACCCATAGATAATAATTTCTGGAAATATATGATTTAAGTAGTTTTAAGAGTGTGTTTGTTTGAACTAAATTTTAATAAAATAATGGCGTGTAATAAAGGTACTAGGTAAATTACAGGGCTGAACAAAAGTATTGAAGTGTTTTCCTTCTATTAGAATAAAGTACTGAAAGAGAAATCTCAATCAGTATTTTCTCGCTAAACTAAATTTTCACATCATATAGCATATATATATATATCAACAAACGGATCAAATACAGGGCTGATCAAAAGTATTGGAATACATATTTGGGTATGGACATTAGCATCTTATTTCCGTAAATAATAAAGTTTTGTTAAATATTTCAGGAAGTGTTGGAAAGTGTTTCATAATCTATGCTTAACGCATGATTTTTCTTACTTGTTTTAAACATGGTGAATACAGATATGAGAAGTGCGTGTTTAAATTTTGAGAAGATGAAAATTACGGGTTTTAATTTCGCGTGAAACTCTATGATCGTGCTAATTTGGAATTTTATTTTTAAGCTATTGCTTAGCTTTTATCGCGGACTTCGAGCTTTGAGCGCGGTGACCGAATCCCGAAATTCCGTAACGAGCAAAAACCTGACACTCCGGCTAACGTCGTTTGCATATAACTCGCGATCTAATTTTCGTAGAGGGGTTGAATTTTGTTTGGTAATTTATTATGACAGTGTTGATTTTTGGTGACAGGAGACCCCCCCCCCCCCCACGGTGAGGGTCGAAAAACTTAAAATGCTTGTAACTCGCGATCTAATTTTCGTAGCGGGGCCAAATTTTGCTTGGTAATTTATTATGAGACAGTGTTACTTTTGGTGACAGGAGACACCCACGGTGAGGGTCGAAAAATTTAAAATGCTTACAACTCGCGATCTAATTTTTGTAGCGCCGCCAAATTTTGTTTGGTAATTTATTATGAGATAGTGTTAATTTTTTGTGACAGGAGACCCCCCACGGTGAGGGTCGAACAATATAAAATGCTTATGAATCGCGATCTAATTTTCGTAGCGCGGCCAAATTTTGTTTTGTAATTTATTATGAGACAGTGTTGATTTTTAGTGACAGGAGACCCCCCCCCCCGGTGTGGGTCGGAAAATTTAACATGCTTATAACTCGCGACCTAATTTTCCAAATTTTGTTTGGTAATTTATTATGAGACAGTGTTAATATTTGGGGACAGGAGACCCCCCCCCCCCACGGTGAGGGTCGAAAATTTTAAAATGCTTATAACTCGGGATCTAATTTTCGTAGCGCGGCCAAATTTTGTTTGGTAATTTACTATGAGACAGTGTTAATTTTTGGTGACAGGAGACACCTCCCCCCCCCCCCCACGGTGAGGGTCGAAAAATTTAAAATGCTTATAACTCGCGATCTAATTTTCGTAGCGCGGCCAAATTTAGTTTGGTAGTTTATTATGAGACAGTTTTAATTTTTGGTGACAGAAGACCCCTCCCCCCACGGTGAGGGTCGAAAATTTTAAAATGCTTATAACTCGCGATCTAATTTTCGTAGTGCTTCCAAATTTTGTTTGGTAATTTATTAAGCTATTGCATAGCTTTTATCGCGGGCTTTGAGCGCGGCGACCGAATCTAGAAATTCCGTAACTAGAAAAAAAACCTAACACTCCGGCTAACGTCGTTTCTGTTCGGCAGACATTGACACAGTATTTTTCATATTTTTAGAGGATATCAAGTCTCAAACTTATGTTTCTTATTTCAGTTACCATAAACCTATTGTTTCAATGATAAAAATTCCTGATTAACCTACATGTATTATAAGATAATAAAAATATTTTAAACGATATTAACTTCTCATTTATTCAATAAAAGAAAAAAAATTGTTTTCTTATCGGCCATCACGCTCAAAAACTGTAACTTGAATTAATATCAAAGAAAAAGAAAAAACTTGAATTAATATCAAAGACCAAAAAAACTGCATAAATAAAAAATATATAAATAATTATAATTGCATAAGTTGATAATAAATGCAATGAAATAGCTTTACCGTGGCAGTCCCCGAGTGCCACACGTATTTTTTATTTTTATTTATTTATTTATTTATTTATTTATTTATTATTCGCATTTATACCAAACATAAGAGTCTCAATTGATAAATTCATCATAATGGCTGATCTTTATTATATTTTACTGATTTAAAATGCGATTAAAGTTCAATTTTAAAAATTTGGAGAACTGAATTTTATGGTAATTTGTTAATATTAGCTTAAAATAATATTTGTTTGATTGGTAGACTGATCAATATAAGATGTATTTTTTATAATATTTTTTGAGAGGTAGACTAATCAATATAAAATGCATTTTTTACTGTAAGTATTTTTGAGGATTTATTATAAATCAATGAAGCAGTGTCTTCTTAAACATTTTCTTTCTTGGAATTCCGACGGGTTCCACCTCGTTCAATTTAAAGTACAAAAGAGTGTTTTTTAAAAAAATAATATCATAATTCAAAAACATTTTATTTCAACATGAAAGCATTGATTTATTTACATATGCAAAAATAAAAACTTTTTAAAAACAGGAAGAAAATTGTTCTTGACGGGATTTGCAACCGTTTAAAGAAATGTTATCAGTAATTAAATTAATTAAATTTTAGTTATACATTGAGAAATCTATAATGCCTACAACAAATATGAGTTATAACGTTAAGTATGCCCCAACCATGTTCATTATAACATCTTAAATATCTGTGAAATTGCAACAGTGAAATATTTTAAGAATTAAAAAAGGGAAAATAAAATAAAGGTAAAAATAAAATAGTGAGTGTAATCTATAAATTTTAAAATAAATTATTTTTACATTGTTAAAAAAGTATATATGACTGTTTCGTATGCAATCCAAACTTAATGATGGGTTCAAAATATTCTATAAATTATACTTGGTTGCCTTGTTAATAAATTTTATTTTATACATAGAATAATAGTATGACTGGGACATATGGACAAGTATTGAACTAAAAGTATTTACATATATACAAAATATAAATTCATTTTACTTGAAATTTCGGATCATTGTACTTTATTCCAAAAAAAAGATGATTCTAGATATATTTATGTGTGCCTATCCTGAAAATTCTTCACATGCCTTTTTAGAAAATAACAGAATTATTCAAAAATATTTAAGACACACACCACAAGCAAAAAACATAAACATTCTTTTTAAAAAAAAATTCCTTTTTTCTTCTTTTTTCTTCGATAAAAAAATTGATTGCAATTTTTTTCCCTAAATTTTTACCTCGCCTCGTAAGATAAAAATAATGTAAAGGAAAAGTAAATAAAAATCAGCTTATCTGATATAGCAACGAGTCGCGTCTGATAAGTAAAATATCACAGTGGCAAATTTGCAAAAGTTGTGAATAAAATAAAATATTAATTTATCAATTCCTAACAATGACTTCGTTCTATCTTCCTGTTCGTACATATATTCCTGTTGTCAAGTAATTCATATTACAATGTTACTGAGGTTTACTATCGCATGATTTGTATTGAAAACGAAATGTGTGCCATTTATAGTTAGTTTACAAGGTCAGTCAAAAGTATTCCGTTACATTACCGTCAATTAGGAAAAAAACATTTTTTGTCATATTAGTAATGTTTCTCTATTTCAAGTATAATGAAATATATAGGCGCTACTGAGAAAAGCAATAATGTATTTTTTGTAGAGCATGGAATGAGTAGTACTCACAATTCGTTTGTAGGAATTCTCAAAAGTTTACGATTACATTACGGCAGTGGGGAAAAGTTGTTTTCAGTGCATTTTCTTTATGTTATATCGTTTCAATCATTAATATATATATATGCATCAGTGAAGTGTGTTGCATGATGCTTTTTATTGAGTATAGAATAAGTATCAATTATAGTTCGTTTATACTGCCGCACAAAAGTATTTGCTTGCACTATTATGTATAGTTAAAAATTGTCTGGTATACAAGGTATGCAACATATACCTCCGTATATACTCCTCTACATCCCTGTTTATAAGTTATGAAGTTATTACTATTTTATTAGTGAATGATGCGATTGAAATTCATACCACTGCAAAGAGCAGTGTTAAATTCAGGGGGTGTCCTAAGCAGCATTGTATTCGTAAAAAGGACAAAAAAAATGTATAAGCTATAGACAGAGAGTATGCGCTAATGATATGAACGTTATGCCTAGAGTATGTTACATCTTTATTCGAGAAGCAGAAGGTATACGGAACTTAACAATTCAGAAAGTATGTAGTGTATACCTGCATATAATTCTTATTACACCACTAGACCGGGAGAAACCTCCCCACCGAGGAAGTTTTAAGATTTTATGTTTTCAATGATTAAAAAGTGCGCACCCCCTTCCCCCTCCCCCACGCACCTCTCCTGAATTCTATAATGCAATGTCTCTTCCGAGGACCACAGAAAACCTCACTGCAGAAAACTGTCTGAATTAAACGCTGAAAAAAAATATGTATACATAGAAGAAACTACAGGTTCAGAATACAGAATTCAGATGTAGATAGGCAAGAAATCTGTTGATTTGGCGTAAAGCTAAAAAATGCTGTAAAAACCTGATACCAGTGAAAAGAGTTATATGGTTATGTACTATAGAAGAGATGCGTATAGATTCTGACCCACGCCATTCATCCCAGCAATCTTTAATCGGGAATCTTTCCCACCCGTTCAGTGCCTTATTTATGGCAGGTCATTTGGGGCACGGGCCCAGGCAAAGCCGTAGCGAGAAGTGAACTTTAGGGGAAGGGGGGGGGGGGGGGGCTCGAGAGATTCTAGGGGGGGGGGTCATAATTTTTTTTTCTTTTTCTCTGACAAAGAAAGATAAATTAGTGCATTTACACTGTAGGTACTATGTTTCTTATTAAACTATTGTAATAACTTCATTTTATACTAAGAAAAGTTTATGATGATGAAAATTTTGAGTGTATAATTGGTGTAAAATTAAACATCAGGCTAGCTTCATAGGATGAGGGAGTGTTGAATTGCTTATTTTAGATACAATTTAGTAATTCTGCAAAATTGCGAAAGGATCTCAAAACTAAATTAAACTTTTGAACAGAATTTCATTTGAATTTTCGGAACAGAAATTCATTTAGTGACCTTGGAATCTTTTTTAGGGGAGGCTCAAAATATTTTCGGGGGGCTGAGCCGCCTTTAGCGTCCCCTTAGCTGCGGCCCTGGGCCCAGGGCCCCCAATTTTCAGGGGGCCCCAAATGCTGCTGAAGGTTTTTCAACTATTCTCCAAAATCAATACAAATACTTACAAAACCTAAAAGAATTTTACATTTCAGTCTAAATTCTAAGTGTTCGTATTGTATTTTCATGACATTGTATATTTTGGCTGAAACATCCATTATTTTATTATAGTGAATATTTTCTTTTATCTTCTTAATTTTTTTTTTTTTTTTTTGTATTTTTTATTCTTATTTAATCATGTTCCTCTCCTTGTCAGATTATTTGAGATTGGTGAGTGCAGTTTACAGGCGGCAGAGCCCCATAATATTTCAAATAATTATTGTTTGGTATTGCGGAAAATGTATGATTAGCTGTTGCTTGCTTTATCATTCCAGATGTATAAACTTGCATAGGAAAAGATAATCATCCTACACCATTTATTATACAACGTCTACTCATTTAAATTTCAGGATTGTCAAATAGTTATTTAAAAAGTAAATTAATGATTATCAAATTTAATTTTACAATTGGCATTTAAAAGCGATTATTAAAGACAATAGTGGTTATCTTAAGGGGCTACTTCAGTCAAATGAAAAGACCCGTTCGCTAATGTTAATCCTATGGAAGAAATTTATAAAGATATCTCGGTTGCATTTCAATATTTTTAAATGTTTTTTTTTTTTTTTTTTTTTTAACCATTGAAAAATGGTTGTTGTTTTTTTTGTGGAGGTTTGAAAATTGACGTGGTCACTTTTAAATTTAAATTAAATTCTTTATTTTTAGAAGAATTTTTATTTGAATTTAAATTAAACTCTTTACATTTAGAAGAATTTTTATTTGAATAGGAAATTAAAATGTTAAAAATCGTTGTAATAAAGGAGAAAACTAACAAATTTAAAAATGGGTAGACGGAAATTAACAGATATGGAAAAAGCCGAAGCCAAAGAAATGAATGGCCGTGAATGTCGCATTCAATGACATTAAACACAATACGCGTATTTAAACAATCATAAAGTGATTTTTTGGGGGGGGGGGGCATTGGATAGGTGAGATTGATCTGAATGCAGGCCGTTTTAACTTTTTCGATTTTGGGTTGCAGATATTTTTTAAGAGAGTGCTTTCCCTTTCCAAACTAATTCCGAAAATGAAAGCGTCCTTATAAAAAATATCCGTAAGCAATATTAAAAAAGTAAAAAACGGCCTGCATACAGATCGATTTCAGCTATCCAATGCAACAAAAATCATTTTAAAATATTGAAATGCAAACCGAGATATCTTTATAAATTTCTTCCATAGGATTAACATTAGCGAACGTGTATTTTCATTTGAATGAAAGAGCCTCTTAATAAGTAACTTTTTTATTCTTTTAGGTAGCTTTCATTACAAAAAGTAAAAAGCTACCTATTGCAGCCGTCCGGAGGAAAGCACTTCCGGAAAATTTTGGTATATTTTCACCGATCATGACCCCCAGACCCCAAAACCACCTCCGTTCAAATGTTGACATATATATATATATATATATAACCATATATATATATATATATATATATCTTATTTTTGTCATGCGATAACTAACGTATTTATGAACCGATTTGAATGAAACTTGGTATGTACATAGTACATACAAATATCTCGACCGAGTTCGTTGGTCAGCATCATCCGCCATTTTAATTTTTTTTTAAAATTTAAAATTTAAAATTAAATGCGAAAAAAATAAAAGTTGAAAAATATTTTCCTTTTACGTGCTAGAACTTAAAACAAAGATTCCAGAACACTTTTTATTTTGTCTATATCTTAAAAAATGATTGAGTTATAACACTTTGAATTTTTCTTATGGCTGACATTTTGAAACGATCTGATTTTTGTCACGTGATAACACGCGTATTTTTAAACCGATTTCAATGAAACTTGGTATGTACATATAACATACAAATGTCTCGACCGAGTTCGTTGGCCAGCATCATCCGCCATTTTGTTTCAAAATGGCGGCGATTTTAAATTTTTAAAAAAATTTAAAATTTAAAATTAAATGCAAAAAAGTTAAAAGTTGAAAAATATTTTCCTTTTACGTGTTAGAACTTAAAACAAAGATTCCAGAACACTTTTTATTTTGTCTATATCTTAAAAAATGATTGAGTTATAGCACTTTGAATTTTTCTTATGGCTGACATTTTGAAACGATCTGATTTTTGTCACTTGATAACACGCGTATTTATAAACCGATTTCAATGAAACTAGGTATGTACGTAGTACATACAAATGTCTCGACCGAGTTCGTTGGCCAGCATCATCCGCCATTTTGTTTCAAAATGGTGGCCATTTTAAATTTTTAAAAAAAATTTAAATTTAAAAGTAAATGCGAAAAAATTAAAAATTGAAAAATATTTTTCTTTTACGTGTTAGAACTTAAAACAACAATTCCAGAACACTTTTTATTTTGTCTATATCTTACAAAATGATTGAGTTATAGCACTTTGAATTTTTCTTATGTCTGACATTTTGAACCGATCTGATTTTTGTCACGTGATAACACGCGTATTTATGAACCGATTTCAATGAAACTTGGGATGTACATAGTACATACAAATGTCTCGACCGAGTTCGTTGGCCAGCATCATCCACCATTTTGTTTCAAAATGGTGGCCATTTTAAATTTTAAAAAAAAATTTAAAATTTAAAAGTAAATGCGAAAAAATTAAAAATTGAAAAATATTTTTCTTTTACGTGTTAGAACTTAAAACAACAATTCCAGAACACTTTTTATTTTGTCTATATCTTAAAAAATGACTGAGTTATAGCGCTTTGAATTTTGCTTATGGCTGACATTTTGAAACGGTCTGATCTGAACGATCCACAATGTTGCTTTAAAATGGCATACACTTTATGATATCGTGGAATTTGGTGACTCTCTAAATCGCTTAAAATAAAACCAGGTTGAATAAAAGATGACCAATTTCTAAAAATTCCTATTAATATTCAGTCTTGACAAAAACTAGTTTCAATCTTATAAAATCACTAATTTTATAAGATTATTTCCACTAATTTGAGCTTAGTATTTTTGAACAATGTAACTTACCTTAAAATAAATAAATATATATATAAGTATATGAAAGCTACCTCTTCCTCCCGGCATTGCCGGAAGGACTTTTTCTACCCAATCTTCCTATAAGCAAATTTGCAAGGACTCCCTCTGTAACCTCCCTCTGTGGGCAGGCCCTTTAAATTTGTAAATCGGTCCCGGCACCCGTTGTTTTTGTTTTATCTTTATTATTAATGAATGGCTATTGTTTCATAGCAGCAGCAGTTACCAAATATTATTATTTGTATTCTATATTTGGACGAATAATTATTCTACAAATTAATTAATCATCAAACTGAAACATCTGAGAATGTGAAATTATCTATTATTTAAAAATCGCTGTGGTTATTTTTTATTTGTTTAGTGGCGCCATCTATTGATAACATGATACTTTATAAGATTAACTAACCATGTATGAGATAATAATTAATCATTTTTTATTCAGAAAGATGCGATTTTACATCATAAAACAGAAATATATTAATTAAATATATTAATATAAATGTGTTTCTATATAATGTTAAAAAAAGACTTTTCTAAGAAAATATGCTTGAAAAAAAGAAATTTATAAAATGTCGGTATATAAAACATGCAGAAAAATATTATATTGCCATGATTAACTATTTTATTCAATCAAATCTTAGACAAGATTATTTTAAAAAAATTATTTATTTATTTATTAAATATTTGCCTTATAAATTTATACATAATAGCATATTGCATTAATAATTATAACTATTTTCTCCTATATTTTTGATTTAGACAAAAATAAATTATTATTAAAAATAAATTAAGTTCCTAATAACTCCTTAAGAGTCCACAATGGAAAATTTTGCTTGCATTTTAGATTCTAAAAACTACTGTTATTTAACATACATATTTCTTCGTTTTAAAAAGAAAATAATTTTGAACATGAGTGATAATTTAATAAGAAAAATTTATACTTAAAAAAAATTAAACCATTTATATAAATATGTGTTAGTGTTATCCGCTTTGGTTGCGTTTAAAAAGCGGTAGCTGCGTTTGTGTTCAGCAAAAATTAATGGGAAAAAAATCTTGCCAAGCTTGCCGATAAACTCCCAACTTTTGCTTGCATTTTAGATTCTAAAAACTACTGTCATTTAACATACATATTTCTTCGTTTTAGAAAGAAAATAATTTTGAACATGAGTGACAATTTAAAAAGAATAATTTATATTTAAAAAAATTAAACCATGTATATAAATATGTGTTAGTGTTTCCGCTTTCATAAATTACATTGAGCACATAAATTACATTTAAAAAATAATTTCATTATTAAACAGACTGATTGAAAAAATCCAATCAAAAAAATCATTCTGCAGTGTAATGTACATCAACTTTTAGTGCTGCCATCTAGTGGATTAAAATCAAACTGAATTGTATGAAAATAATATATATATATATACAGTCGAGTCTCTCTACAACGAAACTCCATTCAGCGAATTTCTCTATTTAACGATTTTTTTTTTTTTTTTTTTTTTCTTTGTAGGAACGGTCAAATTTTTCATAATTACATTAGAAAATATCTCCATATAGCGAAATGTATATCTCTATTTAACAATTTATTTTGAAAAATGCTCTTTAAAAACGCTTCAAATTATTTATGGAAAAAGTTTTTTTTTTTTTCGTGAATTTCTAGTTTACATTTCATAGATGCACTCCTCTACATTATTCTTTATGTCCAAAAAAAGCTTTTCCCCTTACCACCCAGCAATAAAAACATCCTTTTTGCATGGTTACAATTGACTTTGTTTTAACCAAATTGAGGAAGCGTTCTTGGAAAAGATTGAAATTTGTGACAAAGCACCCTTAAAGATAAAACTATTCCATTTTCGTCGTGAAAATGTTATTTGTTTCTTTTTTTGAATAGTAAGGCAGGGATAAAAGGGCAATTTCAGAAAAGGCCGTCTTTTTCAGCAGGTTTTCATCTACTAACTTTCATTACTTTTAGAGTTTAGAGAGCATGTTTTTCGATTGTGGCGACTCGGAACATTTTTTGTTGTGAGAGATCATTTGAATGAAGAATTGTTACTAAATATCATTTATGCTGGTATGATTTTCTACTGCTTCTGCATAAAATCGCCCCTAGGATAAGCATAACTCTCTCTGATAAAGTAATAATTTTGAAAATAATCAATAAGGCATTGGGGAAAAAAAGAAGTGGCAGAAATGTTTGAGACTCCTACAAAATTCCGTTAAACATTTCAAAAACTTAATTAAACAGCTCAAAAACAATACTGTTTCAAAATCTAAACATTAAATGAAAATTTTTTTGCCATTTTCTATTCAACGAATTTTTTGAGTGAACAATGAATTTCGTTATATAGAGACTCGACTGCATATTAAATTTGTGATATTTTTCAATAGAAACTTAAATTTTCTCTTTCTAAATTCAATAATAGTCACCCTATCATTTACTTATTTATAGTTATAATTCTATGTTATATGTTATATTAATTCGATAAATTTAATTCATAAATTTCTTGTTTAGGATAAAGATGCAAATACTAATGGCGTAATTTTTTCTTTTCAAATTGGGAATTTTCAAACATACTTCGAAATATTTAATTTTCGACTAAGAAAAATAAAAGACACATAATAAAAAAATGTGCACTTTAACTTTGAAAAGTTTATGCATGCAAAATCCAGATTCTCGGACACAAAAAATGGCAAAAGAGAAAGGTGTTTCTTTTTTAATTATTATTATTATTATTATTATTTACAAAATTATATTTATTTCACTATGAACTTTTCCTTTGTTGTCAGAAATGGGTTTACCATGTTTTAAAAGCTGTCATGAAACTGGTTGTTATTTTATTCATTATTTTTTAATTGGCACCAGTGGATCCTACCTATGCTTTGTCAAATTTTCACATCATATGTGGAAAACGTTTATTATAACATTATGTACTCACTTATGTGCTCATAAGCCGATGCTAGTTTGACAACATCTATAACAGAAATGTAACATGCCCAGAATAGAGATCGACATCGGACAGAAATACGGAGTCTGAACCTGAACTTAATTGTTTTAGCAGACTCGTGCCGGGTCGAGATCAGGCTTGCAATTTTTTCCTGCTTAGTCGAGACGGGCCAGAACAGGACTTAATTGTTCCCAGGATGTGTAAGGCAGGCAATATGTTTTCTGGAAAACATTAATAGCGTAATGAATTTTTGTTAACAGAATCATTGGAAAAAGTTTTTATTTGTTGAGCTGTAAAACATAACTTTATACAGGGTGAGTCATAAATATCGGAACAATAGGCTATCTCCTTAAATAATGCCCCTAGGCCCTTACTTCCAATTGGAAAGTTTCATAAAAAAAGGTGAAATTTTTTATAAGATAAGTTGCAACTAAATGGGGGGTCTATTTTAAAAATTACGAAAATTGAATTTTTATACGGCCCCCAGAGGAAAAAACTTCCAATTAGAAAAAAATTCCTTATCCATTCCTGAATTGAGAAAAAAAAATTCATCTCGCTATCTTCAAAACTCAGAGAGTTATGGCAATTTTAATAAATTGTGAGATTTCAAGGAATCAGACGCAAATTGAAATGCGGGTAATTGAAGAAACAATGTTGCTGTAGTGTGTCAAGGAAACATTTATTTTATTTATTTATTTATAGAGTAAGAATTTTGAAAGTTCTGTGATGGTTAATCATATAATTTTTAAGCATTATAACATCAGACTTCTTAAGGGTGTATTTCGATTCAAACTGCTTATTTTCCGATTTATTTTTTACTTCATTTTTACTCTCATATGCATCAAACTGGCAAATTGTCTTATTTAGAAACTACACAAGGTGCCGTAATCGTCAATTCTTTGATAAATGCAGAAAATATTGCAAAAAAAGCAATCAAAAACGGCATTTTGAACAGATTTTCCCCTAGCGAGAGATCTGTGAACGAAAAAAAGGGTCATACTGAGAAGATAATTGTTTATAAATCAAATTCTAATGAATTGAGCGTAAAAATACATCACACGGCACCTTGTACGCCTCTTCAAAAATACCCTCAGCAAGTTTCATGTTTCTACTTTTAAAAATATGTCTGAAATTGTATCGGAAAATTTCGAGCTGTTGAAGGTGGAAAAGCGTTTTTTCGAATACACCCTTAATAAAATATTTTCTTTTTCGAAAAATTTAGAGTAAATTAAAATTGTTATAACTCAAAATATTATTTGTCGCGTTGAATTTTTTCTTTTGATTAAATGAAAATGTCTAATTTTCAATTTTGATTCAGCATTTTAAATAATATTTATTTATTTTTTTAAATAAAAGTATTTAAAATAGCAATATAAAAGAGATGCAATTTTTTTGTATACAAATGATATTTTCAAAAGAAAATTTTCTGAGGTAAAAACTTTTTTCGGCCCGTTGGGCATTTTTTTTTTTTTTTTTTTTTTTTTTTTTTTTTGGAGGGGGGGGGAGGGATGTTAAAAAACTATTGAACTCGCTGGACTGTTACCATAACCGACGGTTATTGACTTATGTCAGTTTAAAAATGAGAAATACTGAAATAAAAACATTTGATGCAGAAAAGTGCATTTAGTTTTAAACAAAGATGGACTCCTAATGTTTAAATGCTTTCTAAAAGTTTCTAGGTGATTAACTCCGTCCTGTACCTTTCGATTTTAGATTTTTTGCTTAAGTTTTGCCATTCTCACCTTCTTTAATTACTGCTTAAATGCATCAGTTGATTTAAACCTTTTTTTTTATCACGTCGATTACAATTTTTCCATTGTTTTCGCCCTGTCAATTTCATATTTTTCTTGTTAAAATTGCTATCGCAAGATGCGTAAAAGGTGCCTCTAATTATGCGCGACACTAGGCGTATAATTCTGGAGATACAGCTATTGCGGAAATCGCACAAAAGCCTGTACAGTAGGGCCATCTGTTAAGCGATTCACACCAAAAACTAATCAGTACCAATTTATATCAAGGACTAAGTAAATATAATTTTTTTAAGAAATTCCGTGGATTAGTTCTTGAGATAGAGCACTCACAAAATTTATGTCATATACAGAGATACAGGAGCAGTGACTCACAAACAGACATTTTGTAAAAACATGTTTTTCGGTATCTCTGAGCCCTAAAAATTGTGAATCCGTCAAAAACCGGAATTCAAAATTTTCATGAATCCAATACTTTTTTCTTGTAAAGATTGAAGAAAATAAAAACAGGTTTAAAACCATCATAAATTTTGAAGCCGAATAGTAAAAAGTAGATTTTTGAAAATATTTCGGAGTAATTTATAAAAATATATTTCCAATGATTCCGTTAATAAAGATATCATTGGATACTATTTTTATTGGATACTATTACTATTTTTACTAAACTTCTTGCCTGCGGCAATAAGTTTTTAAGACACTTTTAATGAGAGTTTAATTAATATCACTTAATTTAATAACACTTTTAATAAGTGTTTAATAAGACGCTCCGGCCAATGGGTCGTGCCAGTTACGAGGCTGACGCCAAGCTCGAGATATTGCAGACATCTAGCATTTTTCAAAGAAATTCATTTGAAAAAACCAATACGCTTTTATTTTATATCTAAAAGTTAAAATATCGTCTTTGATCGACATTTAATAATCCGTAAATTTATGGTCTATCCCTAAATTGTATTTCAAATGAACTGATATCGCTGCGCTCAGAGGTATGCTTAGGTGGTGTAAGTCACGAATTTTGGAAAATTTTGGGTTTTAATATCTTTCGGGTATTTGTAGATATCGAGATGAAATTTTTTTGTTGTTGTTGTTCAATTCAGGAATGGATAAGGAAAATTTGAAAATTAGGAAATTAAGGAAAATTGAAAGTTTTATTCTCTGGGGGCCGTATAAAAATTTAATTTTCATAACTGTTTAAATAGACTCCCCCCCCCCTCCCATGGAGTTGCAATTTATCTTATAAAAAAATTCACCCTTTTTATGAAACTTTGCAATTGGAAGTGTGGGTCTAGGGGCAATATTTAATGTGATAGCCCATTGTTTCGATATTTATGACTCACCCTGTATATGTTTATTCTTATCATTTTAAAAACATTCTATTGTTTTTTATTTTACGAGTTGTTAAATTCGCGATCACGGCGCGAGTTTTTATACACAATTTCTATTAACCGAGATTTCCGATATCCGAGGTACTAGCGGTCACAATTAGCTCGGATAATCGAGGTTGCATTCTAACATTAAAAGTTTTTAAAACCCTATTATGTGAAATCACATTTTCTAAAATATTACATATGTTTGAATTGGATGTTTTTATGACGGCCTAGAAAGAGTGCTTTCCATAGGGGGGGGGGGGGAATCTTTCCAAGGGAATTTAACCTGTATTTAAGATCCCACACTACTGATTGAAACAGACCGGATGATAATGTAAAATCTATGAGGGCGTTCTTTTTTAATATCTCGCTCAAATTTTAATATTTTGACGTGTTTTTTTTTTTTTTTTTTTTTTTTTTTTTTTTGCATATAATAGCTGAGGACGATCCACAACCGGACTAGTTTTTACTTTTTTGATTTTGGTTATATTCGTTATATATAAGGATCGTTTCAGTTTCATAACCGGTTCAAACCGGTTCTGAAAGTTACAGTATTTTTTTTTTTTAAGTTGACACCAAAATTGAAAAAGTAAAAACTAGGTCAGTTGTGAAAAGTCCTCAGTTATCCTATACAAAAAAAAAAGAAGAAAAGAAAAGAAAAGAAATCACGTCAAAATATTAAAATTTGAGCGAGATATTTGAAAAGAACGCCCCCATAGACTTTACATTATCCAGTGGCGCAGCGAGGGGGTGGGTTAAAAAAACCCCCAGAGCCATGACGAAAATACAGAAATCTCCATTTTTATGAACTAAATCATAAAAAACAAAACTAAAGTTAGAATTTTATTTGTTTTGTTCTCGAAATCTGCCGCTTTATTGAATCAAATTTTATTTAAAAATTTGACTCGTTTAAGCGGCAGTAATGTATTTTCTTTTAAAAATGGGGAAAGTACATGGTAACGGTATCAGTATCGAAAACTGGTCAGTCATTTCGGAAAAGGCCGGCATTCATTTATACTATTGGAAATCAGCCGAAGGCTAAAATGAATGGTCATTTCCTGTCACTGCCAATGCCGTCTGGAGCCTTATTTGTTTTGTTCTCGAAATCTGCCGCTTTATTGAATCAAATTTTATTTAAAAATTTGACTCGTTTAAGCGGCAGTAATGTATTTTCTTTTAAAAATGGGGAAAGTACATGGTAACGGTATCAGTATCGAAAACTGGTCAGTCATTTCGGAAAAGGCCGGCATTCATTTATACTATTGGAAATCAGCCGAAGGCTAAAATGAATGGTCATTTCCTGTCACTGCCAATGCCGTCTCGGGTTTTTCAATACACCACCATTGGGGGGGGGGGGGGGCTCCCGTACGCCTCACATCACATTTTCGTTCAAATGAATAGATTGGCCCTATAATGGCGTATTCTTGTAGTTCAGTAAAATCGTTTGACTTCTCCTGTATCTTTCTTTTGCTTTTTCGCACAGTGGAGAGACTTACAAGGTCATAGTAAAAGTAGGGTCAAGCTGAAAGCAATTAGTCCTCCGAATCTCTCATAGAGGGTTCGTCTATTGTATACAGGGGTTTAAATATAGAATGCTGCGCATCTTTTCTTTAAAAAGTATTTGGTGGGATAAACACAAAATGGTTTTTCCTTTGGTAATGCTATTGTGTTTCTACACTTTCAGTTTGGAATATTTTTTAAATCTGAGCTTCAGTATATTTTATACGAATTAAATTTTCAGATATAACTTGTGAAAAAGAATTAAATATTATTTTAAAGGGACTACTTTCAGACAATTCTTTTAATTAATATTAATTCTTATTTAAAAAACGCCCGAAATAGGCAAGTAGGTAAACGGAAAGAAAGTTACCTGAAAAACAGTTATCGGAATAAAAGTGACATAAACTACAAAAGCGGAAAAGAAGTTACCGACAAGGAATTGATTTTGGGAATTCATTATTGATTTTGAGGATTCATTGATTAAGTATTTAGGGGGTATCAGGGGGAGGTTCTTAATTTAAGTAAATGGGTTTTGTTTCAGTTTTTGGACATATGATAACCCCTTCCCCTATCCATAACTTCTCAAATTAAATTAATAGTTTTTTACGCAGATCTATCCGATTCGGTTGGAATTTCGGACATAAGATCATTATGATAAGACGTATCTCTGATTAGTTATAGAGTTTTTTGCTTATTATAAAGGGAGGATGGTCAATTACTCCCCCCCCCAACCACAAATTAGATAGATCGGTTTTTAAGATCTGATCAAAATTATCCGATGTATTTCAAATTTAAGATATAGATTCTTTCTGATAAGGTGAATCCCTGAATAGTTTTAAGAGTTTAATGACTAAGTATAAAGAAGAGGGGGATGGGGGATAACCCCTCTTAAATTAAATAAAACGGCTTTTTACGCAGAATTATCCGATTTGCTTCGAATTTTGGACATAGGTTCATTATGATAAAACGTATCTCTGGTTGGTTACGGGGTTCTTTTCCTTATTATAAAGGGGGGGGGACAAGCAATTATTTCCCCCTCAAATTAGATAAATTGGTTTTTATGCAGAATTATCGGATGTATTTCAAATTTTAAATATAGGTTCTATCTGAAAAGGTGAATCCCTGAATAGTTTTAAGGGTTTAATGGCTAAGTATAAAGGCAAAAACAGAGGATAACCCTCTCCCCCCCCCACCTTTAAATTAAATAAATATTTTATGCAGAATTATCCGATTTAAAGACTTACTGTTCAAATTTTGGATGTAGGTTCTTTATGATAAGGTGTATCCCGGATTAGTTATGAGGTTCTTCTGCTAAGTATAAATAGGGAAACGAACGATTATTCCCCCCCCCCTTAAATTAGATAAATTGTTTATGCATAATTATCCGATGTATTTCAAATTTTTGATATAGGTTTTTTCTCATAAAGTGGATCTCTAAATAATTTTAAGGGCTTAATGGCTAAGTATAGAGGGGGGGAACTGGGGATAACCCCACTTAAATTACATAAATGGCTTTTTACGCAAAATTATCCGATTTGCTTCAAATTTTAGATGTAGTTTCATTATAGTAAGGCGTATAAGCTAATGAATATAGTTAAAATAGGGAGGGATACAGCAGTCCATTCAGGAAACCTTTTCGGGAAAGAAGCTTGCTTTCCCCATTCGACGGAGGGGGATGTCCGGTAGATATCGCGGGCGGCTAGTCTCTTAGGAAATTTGTCGATCAGGGGATTTACCGGTAAAGGTTTGCCGCAAAAATACTCAAGTAACATAAAAAAAACGGGTTGAATGCAACTGAACGCAAGTAACAAATAAAAACAATTTTTCTTTATTTTTTTAATTTAATGAATGAAAACTATTATGTCAGAAAATATTATAACACATTTTACCTTTTTTCTGATAATGATTAATTTCCATTCATTTTGCACTTAAAACTGGTTTATTTATTTTTTTTATTTGTGAAAAAAGTAATATACTAAATTATTTGTTGTAATTATCATTTTAATTTACGCCAAATATTTATCATTTAAAACTGGATTTTTACTAATTAATGTTCCATATTACACATCACAAAATATAATATAAAACATTTTAAAAATATATGTTAGAAAATTTTAATGTACAAACTATGTTGTATGTCACGAACGAATGAACTAGTGAATTCATTAATTTGTAGTAATAAAAATAGTTTTTTATTACTAGCTTATGTTAGTAATTAGAAAGTTATTGTTTAAAAACCTGTAGTTCTTGATAGATCTTCAGGTTTGAACGCTTAAAAAAACTAGTCGTTGGGGGCCACCGTAATACTTACCCATCATGGATATGTATATGAAGATAAAACATGTGAAAACTATTTATACAATGCATTACAATTCATAAACAAAATTTAAATATTGTTAATATACATAGTAATGCTATATTAAAGAACTGCTGATGTACCAATTTCGACAAATTATATAAAACGCCAAACTACTCAAGTAGTACCGAACTGCGTAAAAGAAACATCCTTATAACTCCAAAAATAATAATTCTATTAACTAACAATTAACTGAGTCGGATTAAGCGTCTCATTTCCAATTAAAATATACCTCTGAATTGAAATTTGAATGAAATACAGGGTCATGAAAAATCGAAGAATGTGGAAAACAGGATTACAAATATCTCAGCAACTAATAATCCGATCGACTTCGTTCTATATGCAAAATGTGTGTTATTGTATTGCCTTTTACATCCATTCCTTAGAACAAAAAAAATCGAAAATTTTTACACACCTTTCATCAGAACGAATTTTTCGAGAGTCCGAAAAAAATAGTTCCGGATAATCGAGGTTACTGATATTAAATAGGCTTCGTCCCATTCTTACATACTAACTACATACAAAATTTCAAGTCTCTATCTCAATTTGTTCGGAAGATAGAGCGTTTACAGACAGACAGACAGACAGACAGACGGACGGCAAAAAAAATTTTCTAAAAATATGTTTTTCGGAATCTCCACTATCTAAAACGTGTAAATCCGCCAAAAAACTTTTTCGATTTTCAAAACGATTGCAAGACTTACCCTATACTACGTATGATGGGTCAGTAATAAACGGATTTAAATAAAAAAACGATTTTAAGAAAAACAGGATATTTTTTTCTTTGTTACGATGTTTATAGAATACTGGAAAATGCTATGCAGAAACATAACTCACAGTTTTCAATTCAAACAGCTATTGAGGATATATAAACAAACCCTTAAAACTATTCAGGGATTCACTTTATGAGAAAGAAACTATAGCCAAAATTTGAAATATATCGGATAATTGTGCATAAAAACCAATTTATCTAATTTAAGGGGGTAATAATCGCGGCCCCCTTTTTATTAGCAAAAGAACCCCATAACTAATCAGGGGTACCCCTTATCTTAATGAGCCTACATTAAAAATTTGAAGCAAATCGGATAATTCTGCGTAAAAAGCCATTTATTTAATTTAAGAGAGGTTATCCCCCATGCACCCTCTATACTTAACCATTAAACTCCCAAAATTCTTCAGGCATTATATACTCTGACGACTAACTGACAAAATTAATCGTGGCAGAAGATAGATAGCGAAGTCTTGTTGTGAAAAGGGATGCAGGGGTGAAAATATCTATATTCAAAAGCTGAGAAGAATAGGTGCTATTGACCTCAAGGGACATGCCTAGAAAATAATTGCACTGGTCTAGTGGCAATGAGCTGAGGGGGACACTGGGATTATTGAGCACCGAGAGGGAAGGAAGGTAGTTGGAAGAGAGACATGTGCTGGTAATGTACAAGAAAATACATTGATGTAAGATGGCTTAGACGTGCTAAGCGAAATGTAATATTTGAGTGTGGCTCCTATGTAGTTGTAATGTCGTTTTATTTATTTTTTTAATAATTGATCTATGGTTCTTATAAAGAACTTGAGGAATTAAAAATGTGTTATTGATGAACTTAACAAATAAACCAACTTAGTAAAGAAAAACTCAGGGCGCGGCACCACAATACTATATATAAGCCTTATCAGAAAGAACCTATATCCAAAATTTGACACACGTTGGATAATTCTGCTTAAAAAACCATTCATCTTATTTAGGATGGAGGGGGGGGAGGTAATCGTCCGTTCCCAAAACTAATCAGGCAAGCGTCTTTTCAGTATGAACGTATATCCAAAAATTGAACCAAAACAGTTAATTCAGCATGAAAAAATCATTCACTTAAATTACGAGCCGACCCCCCCCCCCCCCCATTTCATGCTTTGTCAATAAATCTCCAAAGTCAAAAATAAATCCCCAAAATCAATTCCTTGTCACTTTTTCCCCAGTAACATGTTTATCTTGTCCCTTTTTTCCGGTAACTTTTTTCCGTGTCATTTTTTCCGCTTTTGTAGTTTGTCACTTTTTTCCGATAACACATTTTCCTAAATTCAGGCAAGTAAATATCATGATTAAAAAGCTATGTAACTGAGAAATGTTCTTCATTCTTTGATAAGATCTTTCAGAAGACGATTCTCACAGTGGATGATTTGAAACGAATTTACGACGTAGTAGCAACAAAAAGGAGAAAAAATGGTTGCCATGCGATCAAAATTGCTTATAACTCGTTAACTAATTTACTTATTAAAAAAAAGAAAAAAAATGGCAATTTTGTTTATCTATAAGCAACTCAGCTCAGGGGTGATTTTCGCCCGAAAATTTAAGGCAATCTCTTCCGAAAATTTGAAACTGGGTTATCAGTTCCGCATAGTTGCCAACTGGTACGGTTTTGAGCGCGGATAAAACAATCGCGGAGAAATGAAAATTTCGTGAAAGGATCGCCCAAAAAGCACACATTTCGTCAATGTTTCGTGAAAAAAAGACAATTTCGTCAATGTTTTTGTCAACAAACTTTGTCAAAAGATCGCCGAAAAACGCGAATTTCCTGTGCGGATCGCGAAGAAAACGGCAATTTCACCAAATATCGCAGATAAAACGCTGATTTCGTCTGAAGACCGCGGGAAAACGTCGATTTCGTCTAAAGATTTCCGATATAATGCCGATTTCGTTAAAAATTTGGGGAAAAAACGCCGTTTTCGATAAAATATTTTGCTTAAAAATATTTTGCTTAAAAATATTTTGCTTAAAAATATATTGCTTGAAAATATATTAAAATATATTGCTTAAAAATATTTTGTCACAAGATCATTGAAAGAAAAGGCCGCTTTCATCAAAAGATCACGGAAAAAACGCCGATTTCCTCGAAAAACCGCGAGGATAAAGCGCCGTTTTCAAGAAAAGATCGTGTAAAATTGCAAAATTTGTCTAAAGATTGTCGAAAAAATGGCGTTTTTATAAAAAAAAAAAAAAACACCGATTTCGTCAAAAGAGCGCGTTAAAACCGCCGATTTCGACAAAAAATCGCAATAAATCACTGATTTTGCTAAAATATCGCAGATAAATTGCTGATTTCGTTTAGAGGTCACGGGAAAATGCCATTTCGTCAAAAGATCGCGGAAAAACGCCGATTTCGTCAAAAGATCGCGGAAAAACCGCCAATTTTGCTAAAATATCGCAAATAAATCGCTGATTTCGTCTGAAGGTCACAGGAAAACGCCCATTTCGTCTGAAGATAGCGGAACACACCCCCCCCCCCCGCCGATTTCCGAAAAAAAAATTTCAACCAGAATCACCCCTGAAGCAACTCTATCCCCCTCCCCCCAGAGCCGAATTCTGGCTGCGCCACTGCATTATCATCCGGGTCTTATTCAGTAGTGTGGCGTCTTAAGTATGGAAATCGACGATAACTCCGGGCGATTAGGCTGATGGGCGCAATCTGGATCGACCTAGCTCCTCCTGTCTACCTGCTTCGAGAGCAGGATCTCTCAACCACTATCACATTTGGCAATGGATCCGATTACGAAAGATTAATTATAAATTACTGCACTTTGTCACTGTGCTGAAATATCTAAAAAAATAGTCTTTTTTTCGCAGGCTTTAATTAATAACAATTAATTCTATATTAAGGGCGATTATCTCTTAAATCTTTGCTGATAAAAGGATATTTCATATTACAAAATTTATACAAATCAAGTACATCTGTGAGATGTGGTATTTACTTTGCAAGGAAGTATGTACGTATTAAAATACGATCTGTTCAAATGTGATCTCTGAATCTTATAAGTTACATTCAGAAACTAAGTTACAGTCTACAATCTAACAAGAACAACAATAAAAATTATATTTTTCTATTATCAAAATTTACCGAGTTATGATGGCTTGATATTTATGAAAATTAGGAGTTTTCCGGCACTGAAAACGAATTGATGATTTTTTCTTGCTTTTCAGATCAGGAAGGAAATTTTTCTAAATGAGTGTAAATTATTAGGAACCAAAGACCGTTTAAAGAAAAAAAAAATCTTATTTTAATATGTATAAATCTCTTTAAAAAAAAAATGCTATATCTAAAAGCTATTCATGATTTGTCTGTGTTTGGTAACTGGAAGTTTCTTTCTAAAATCAATGATTTAACAGGGATTGTATTTATATAACTTTATCAACTTATTGGTAATTTTGGACCCCCCCCCCCCCTCTCTCCCTTACCATATCATTCCTCAACCCCCCTCCCCCCTCCAGTCTCGTAATGCTATAGTTATCAATGTCTAAAAATCCTTTTGATTTTTGGAATTTATTTCTTTTATATAGAGTGATATGCAAAAAACGGTTACATTTATTTTTCGAATAGTTTATTGATTTAAATGACGATAATTAAATAAAATATCGTTTTATATAAGAAACAACTTTATATCAAGTAACATTAAAAATAAATAGTTACTATTTAAAAGTATTTTATCATGGTTTTTTGTTACATAATGCATGCAACAGTAATAATGCCTTCTTGCACTTGCCACACGCAAAGGGAGGGGGAGGGGCAGATAGAAGCTCTTATCAACAAAAAAGTGGGCATCGTTCTTCTCTTTCTTCATTACTTACTTGTAAACATAAATATTATTTCAAATATACTTTGCATACTGTTCTCCGAACAGCGGATTATATATGCATACTACAAATATGAAGGAGAATGGGAATGCCAAACACGAGAGTATTCCATAGTTGTTTGGAATAAAAATAATTTTATAATCATTTCATGGTTTTAATAATAGCTTCGTATTTCCTATAAATAGATAACACCTAAAATAAAAAGACCAAGTTATAAATACAAAGCGAGAATTTTGAATGGATCAAAAAATGATAATGATATTAAAAGACCCTTTCCCCCTAGAGATATCTTACGAAATCATGTGTTACCCCCCCCCCTCCTCCCCTAAAATAATGATGTCATCCCCATAGATATTCGTCGTATATTCTTTTTCTTTAATCGCAATGTATAATTTTCCGGTAAATTAAAAATAAGTTTTAGGCGAATTTATATTTATATATTTTTTAATTATTTGTTTTGAAATTATTTTAAATATAAGTTGTTTTAAAATGTAAATAAAATTATTTAATGAAATGCTGTAATATTCTTTTTGACTTTCCTTGATATATAGATCTTAAAAGAATTCAAATAAAAAACAATTTTAAAAATTCAGATAGTAGAAAAGTATCTTTTCATATAGAGTAACTCAAAACTTAAATTTTTAAAAGTCGTATTGTATTCCCTTTAAAAAATTCGACTTTATACAGTATTTTTAACTTTTGTTAATATCAATCTTTGGTTTTTACAAAAAGGTCTGTGAGAAAAATCTGTAAAAAACTACTTCATTTTTATTCAATTTAATAATATTTTTTAACTTTAAGAATGAAAATATTTAGTCGTGGCGTTGTTTTTCTTGCTGAAAGTGTTTTGTCGATTTGTGTTTATGTCCGTAAGAAATTCGAAAGTATTTTCTCATTATTACAGTACTTCAAAAATATCATTTCTACATAATACCTAGTCTTGCGATTATTGTTACTTTTAAGTCTCAAAGTACGTCAAATAATGCAAGGAGGTCTTGGTCAATAGAAGCTCAATCTGTGCTCAGTGAATTATATAGCTCAGCAGACGATATTTACAGAAATATGCTTTAATATGTATTTAGTCATTTTTATTTGTATTTGTTTTTTGTTTCTTTTTTCTTTACATAATTTCCTTCTTTTATATCGACATTATTTTATTAGTTAGAATCAAGATTCAAGTCCCATTCCATTATCATAATAATATGATATGATAAGGGAGTCTTATTTAGAATGTAAAATTATTTTGAAATTGCAATCTGGCAATTTCTTGTCGATCAGCAAAGAATAGGATAGCAACCAAACAAATCAACACAAATGGCCTAATAACTGTTAATTTAAATTTATCTATTAAAATGTATTTCCCGGAGAATAGCGCCTGTATTTCTAATAATGTAACTCTATCTTGAGGTCTGTCTGAGGTCTGAGATATGCAGTATCCTATTTGTAATATGGTTGTAGTTAATTTCTGAAAGTTTTCTTAAAATGAAGTCAAATGGAGGTAAATGTTTTAACATTCTGATATTTTTAAGAAAAAAATTAATGTTAGTGAAAGTAAATTTAGTACTTTTCGGTAATCGGGCGCCAATGTTATATATACTTGTATATAATACATAATTTTATGCATATAGATATATGTGGATATATATGTATATACGTGAGTATGTACAATATATGTACACACACATATATATATATATACAAATATATAGCATATATAATACTGGCGCCCGGTAACCGTAAAATACCATATATTTTAACTGGTAGAGTAATAAATATAAATAAACACTGTAAAAAAAAAAACGGACGATTTAAGGGAAGTAGTACTGGTAATCTGGACGCCAGTACTATTTACTGTTTTTTAACGGAAAGATCTCCGCTTTTTTCTGGTAAATATTCCGTTTTTTTCGAGATTTTTTCTGGAATTTACGGAAATTTTTCCGTTGAAAAAAGTAAATACTACTGGCGTCTAGATTACCAGTAATACTTCCGTTAAATCGTCCGTTTTTTTTTTACAGTGAATAAATAAAACAAAACCTATGATTAAAATTTTCAGAAAAATTTGTATAAGAGCTATGTGAATTAAATAAAATTATGCGCTGCATACGTTCTAATACTTAAAAAAATAAAAAATAAAAATAAAGAAATAAATATTGCTTTTGTTTGGCAAGTTCACATTCTTTGACTTTGTGTTAAGTTTGCCTGAAAAATCAACCTTGGAAGCTCAAAATCCTTGATAACAAAACTAATTTTATATGCGTTCATTCAACCGTAAATAGTATGGTTACGCAATCCGACTCATTTTTCATAAGTTAAGCAGACTTCAAGGTATGATTACGAGAATTCAGAATCATTTAAAAGAAATTGGGCTCTACTTGCTTATATTGTCTTTAGGGGAAATTTAATTCATAACGAAATGTTAAATATTTAATAAAATGCTAAATACTAAAGCAAAAATTATTTTAAATAAAATTTTCTAAATTACAAAGAAAAAAAATCTAATGAACAATGAAAATTTTATCTTCATGGGTGTTTTTCTCTTTAACCTTTAGAGACGTCCCTTTTTCTTAAAAATTGCAGTAGTTTTATAGTCCAAGATCCGACCGTTTAAAACCCTAAGTCGTCGAGCACAAGAAAAAATCCTTTATTTTATGGAAGAATAGTAATAGGGGAATCTAATCATCCATGTCTACCAAAAGCAAAGTGGTGCATAAACCACAAGTTAATGCCACTAGTGGTTCACTCGTACGTTTAACATTGTGTTTGCCATATAATCAAAAGTATGAAGATACGGATAACTGGATGCAGGACAGTATTGCCAGATTGAGGTTTCTGTCCCCATTTTGGGGGATTTTGAACCACAAAGGGAATTTTTGGGGGACAAGTGAATCTTGGGGACATGTTTGGGGACTATGAACATATTTGGGGGAAAACTTGGGGAATTTTTATCACAATTTCAATTTTTACTTTCAGATATTAACCAACACTGGATCTGTCTCGAATTCGATTTTGGTTTGGGAAACAAAAATAAAATGCAGAAATAATAGAAATAAATCATTCTCGTTGATCGTATTCACCGTTTACATGTATTACAGATTCATTATGATCTGCATTGTGCTATCCCCCATCTGAATTTTCAGATAAGTGATTCAGATTTTCCTGTCAACGCGGACAGAAACACCAGCACAAAAATACATTTCATTTAATAGTATAGATATATACAACAACAAAAAAGAAAGAAAAAAACAATTTTATAACTTTCTTTTTTGTTTTTAGCTTTGAACACAATGAAAAATTCTGTTGAGATTAAATGTTTATTTATTTTATTTTATTATTATTTTTATTTTCATAAATGGGGAATTTTTTCAAAAAAATGCTTGATTTGGAGGGAAAATTGAGTTTAAATTTGTTAAAAAAAATTGGTACTCCTAGGTTATCCCGTCGACCAATTTCGCCAAATTATACAAATCGCCAAATTAATAGCCAAATAATACATATTGACATATTTTTATTTAAAATAATGAAAAAATCAAATAATTAGTAGAATATTGATAAAAATATAAATAAAAAATCGAAATAAAAATCACTTAATGATGTTTTAAATACGTGTATCGTATTTAATATCTTTGAATGTGACATTCACGATCCTCCATTATTGGCATTTAATCTTATTTTTTGACAATCGTTTTTTGGTTGACGGGATAACCTATAGTAGTACCAAAAAATTTATGATGGAAAATTGAAAATTGAGAACTTACTTTTTTAAGTAGAAATTGCGTTGGGGACTTTTTCGGAAAAAAGCCCTAATTTGGGGAAAATATCAGAAATTTTGGGGAAATTCGCCTTCGACAATCTGGCAACACTGATGCAGGAAAACATAATACTAAGTCTACGAGTCAACCACTAGTGGTATTCATTTTTGGGTTATGCACCACTTCGCTTCCATTAGTCATGAATGATTAGATTCCCCTTAGTGAATCTAACATTCTTCCATAAAATAAAGGATTTTTTCTTGTGCTCGACGACTTAGGGTTTTGTGCGGTCGACTCTTGGATTATTACGAGAATTCAGAATCATATAAAAGAAATGGGGCTCTACTTGATTATATTGCCTTTAGTGGAAATTTAATTCATAACGAAATGTTAAATATTTGATAAAATACTAAATATTAAAAAAACTTACCTTTATTAAAATTTTCTAAATTACAAGAAAAAAAATAATAAACAATGAAAATTTTATCTTCATGGGTGTTTTTCTCTTTAATCTTTAGAGGCGTCCCGTTATGTTAAAAATTGCAGCAATTTTAGCTTCTGTTTTTCAATGTTATAAACTGTCATTTGTGAACAGTCATAAAGTGTCATAATGTCATAAACTGTCATAAGATGACATAAAGTGTCATAATGTCATAAACTGTCATAAGTTGACATAAAATGTCATAATCAGATTCCATACTCAGCAAACAACGTTTTTGAAAAGCCTTTTTGACTTCCGTATCAAGTACATGTTTTCTGCAAGGCTGCCTCAGTTGACTACATTTATGTTCTCTTAGTACCACAATTTTAAGAGAAGAAATTCTATAATACTAACTGGTATATACTAATAATAACTGGTCGCTTCTGGCGACCAGTTTGATTTTCATTAAATGTACGTTCAGCATTGCATCATCTTAATTTCATTCTTAAATTAATTTACGTGCTCAATCCTTCTCCAAGATTTGTATATCCTTAATTTCTATATCAGAGTCTCCAAATCCGAAGACTCTGATATAAAAATCAAGAATTCTTTGCGATCTTCATAACATCTCATAGATATTTTTGTTGTTATGTATTTCGTCTTTTATGACAAGTACCATTTAAGTTCCGCAGCTGTAAAAGTGAGTGAAATTTCAAATGTTTAAATTGAGATTTGTTCATAAATTATCTAAATTAAACTTATTTTGCTTAAACATGCTGATATTTCAATATTATTTCTTAGTATTAAGAAATCAATTTAAAATTTGAAAATTATGCATTTATGTTTGTTTTTTTTAGTACTTAATCCTTAGATAATGAATTACATACTTTTGTATTCTTTATTTGTTTTTTTCTGACAATAAAGTAACATAACTAAGAAAAATTTCAAAATAAAAACTTCGTGCATGCAAACTGTAAACAAATATTAGAGCCGCCAATTTACCTACTATGACGCCATAAGAATATTGTACTTTCACTGTTGGAGAACTTACTTTGCGAATAATTACCTTCATGGTTTAATATTTTCTGTGAATGAAGTTGTTGTGCTTGTTTACTTCATGATGTGTGATATTATGCTATCAACTAATCTCAATTGAAGTTACCTTAGACTATATATTTATGTTAAATGTATAGAAATTAAGGTTTTTATAAAAACAGTCCCAAAATTTTTCAAATTTTTGCTTATAATTTGCAGAGTTCTGGATGTAAAATAATGTTCTTTCCCGAAAATATAACAAACAACATTGCACACAGTAGGAGAGAGGGGGGCACCTTTCAACACTTTTTGCAAAAGAATTATTTGTGAAGTAATGCTGCTTTAAAAATTAAAGTTCTAAGTGCTATTTAATAACTTCATATTTGAGATATCCTCTCAATTTTTTCCATGATTTATAGCCAAACACAAAATACCAAATTTTACATTTTTAGTGAAGCATGCACTTTGTTGAAATGTACCCTTTCAA
The DNA here is from genome assembly GCA_964019185.1 of Maratus speculifer. Taxonomy (NCBI): domain Eukaryota; kingdom Metazoa; phylum Arthropoda; class Arachnida; order Araneae; family Salticidae; genus Maratus; species Maratus speculifer. The sequence continues at coordinate 129,519,150 of OZ025295.1, read as the reverse complement.
GGGAGCAGTTATCAACGGGAGATGGGGTACATTTCAACAGTTGAAGAAATCCTACAAATATCATACATTTCAAGAAAATAAACTTTATTCACAAAGTAATATAGTGGATTGTTTTAGGTTCTATGTACATTATTTTATTTTTAATTAAATTTAAATGTATGGAAAATGTCATTGCAAATACAACTTGAGCTGTTCCTCCACTTAAATTTGGTTGAGAAGTTATTTTAATATCATTTCGTTCCATGCTACAGACTGGGGTGCGGCACATAAATAATCACCTCATCGAGATAACAGCTGTAATTCCAGAATTAGTTAAAACTCGATTGCCATATTAAAACACAATTGGTCTGTTAAGCCAAAAGAATTACAAACCTGTTTCTTTGAATAAATTTATATATATATATATTTAATTTTTGAAGAATTTAGAATATTTCAAAACAGTATTTTAAATGTAAAAAGCCTGATATAGTAGACTCCCTCAAATCCGCACACCTAAAATCTGCAACTCTCTAAAATCTGCACATAATTTACAAATGTAAACAATAAAACATTCAGTTCAGATATAGGGACAAAATTTGGCTTTTTTAGCTTTACAGCAATTCTATGTATATTTTTTTAATTTTTAATTTTCTTTAATATTACTGAATTCATGTTTTTCTCACGGAGGAAGAATAAATTTATTTCTAAAAAAAATCAAGATATTGCTGATATCACTGATAATTACAAATTTCTGATCAAACATATTTATGTATTAATCAAACTTTTTTGGTTATTAAGTCTGGCTAAATCTTAAATAAAACTTATTTATTTTATGATATTGATGTGAATTAACAAGGTATTTTTATGAAGCAAGTTTCATTGAATAATTTAAGAAAAGTTCATATAATCTTTATAATGAATATTTAATCATAAGTAATTGATTATTAACTTGACCTTTGCTTTTAATATTTTAATTATTTAAAAAAAGTATCTAAATTTTTATTATTTTAGTTTATTACATTCATTATATTGTAAGCATGCATTATAGTTTCGATTTCATTATTAATTACGTTCACATTACTGTTTAAAAAATGTAAACAAAGCAATCACCAGAAATCTGCAAAATTCTAAAATCTGCGAAACCTCTGATCTCAAGCTGTGCGGATTTGAGGGAGTCTTCTCTAATTAGGCTTCAATAGACAGTTATTGACATAGACCCAGAGTTCTCGCTGTCGCTCGCCATTGCGCCAAATTGCAACTAAATTCTTCATTTGGCTAGTAAACAAGCGATAAGATTCGCCAAATTGCTAGTACTCAATGTTTGCTTTTTCTTTCTTTTCTTTTTCGTTTTTCATTCATATGCATGCATACACATTTTTAATATATATTTATAATATATTTGTAGCGGATAGTTGAAGTTAAATTAATAACAATCGTTGTCACAGGTATAAAAACTTAGGTTATTTTAGAGCATATCGAGAAAAAAAAGGATATATTAAAGGATTATTATTAATTTTGTGTGTGTGTGTGTGTGAATCTATTATGTTAATACTTTTTTCATTTGGCGAATGTATTTTTATTTTTAATTAGTCAAATTTCTAACGTTTGTCAAAAGTCAGCGAGAACACCGCATAGACCTATCATGCTTCATGTAGCCATAAACTGTAAAACTATCTTGAAACATTTAAATCTGACCTAGGAGTTGATCTAAAAGGTTACAAGCCAGTTTTCACAATTGCTTAATCAAAAAAATTATAAGAAGCACATTTGAAGAAGCTTTGTTGAAATCTGCCGCCCGTGCAGACATTTTAGTTAAAGTATTATCAAAGAGCTTAGAAAAAGATTTGTGACTTATTGATAATGTATTTAAAAGCAGAATTAAAAAACCTAGAAGGTGAATAAATATTACTCACTTAATTAAAAGATTATTGGTCGCTAAACTGTTTCAAAATCAAAATTGGCTTTTTACTTTTGAGGTGTTAAAACTTATTTCACAGAACTACACCACAGTTGTAAAAAGAAATCACTGAAAACTAAATGTCAACAGTTAAGCATACTAAAAACTTATTGGCTTGCATATTGGCCAATCATTGTGCAGTATTAGAAGTCAGAAATTCCAGCTGTTGAAAGGCGTCCCATGTTGAAACGTGCCCACTTCTCCCCTACCCTGCAATCTGAATTAAAAAGTAACAGAAACTGTATGAAACATGAGCAGATTTACTAAATAAACTTTTCATTGTGAATGCGTTAACGCTATCAAAATTTCATTTACATATTGTGTTACTAAATGTATAGAGCAAGTTTTATGAAAGTCTCAAAAATATAGCTTGAAAATTCTGAAAGTGGTCGTCGGTAGAATAAGCTTAAAATCCGTTATTCCCAAAATGAAGCAAAAAGATCAGGGGCTATACCCATTTATCCATTGATTAGTGTCAATATAGAATACACAATATGGCACGTACTACTATATTTGGATACAAGCCCTCATTTTTTTGTTTCATTTTGGGAACAACTAATTTTGAGCGCATTCTATCGGCAATCACTTTCAAAATTTTCAAGCTATTTTTTTAGACTTTCACAAAAGTTTCTCTATGCTTTTAGTTAACACAATATGCAAATGAAATTTTAATAGCGTTCACGCATGCGCAATGAAAACTATTTAGTAAACTTGCTCATTTTTCTTATAATTTTTATTATTTTTAATTCTGATTACAGTATATTGTGTACAATATTTTTTGTCATATTTTCAGAAAATAACATTATTTTATATTAAGAACTCTGCAAATTATAAGCAAAAAACTTGGAAAAATTTGGGACTGCTTTTATAAAAGCTTTTAATTTCTCTACGAGTATACGTGCTATCCGCAGAAAAAAAAACACAGTTTATTACAATAAGCTATTTAATCATTATCTGCAGTTTGAACGCTTTTGCTACATTAGTTTTGACAGGGTTATCCAAAAGATATTCGTTCTTTGTCACTTTGTTTACGGTTCCCTATGGAGTTTCGTGAAAAAATCTTCAAAGAAATGTATGATCTGCTCTATTATGTTTACACACTTAGGTTTTCAGAATAATTTTTCATGTATTTTACTAGATATTTAACAAAATGTCAAAAATCGCAAGTGGCCGGTCACCTTTGGCCATATAGTGTATATGAACAACAGATAATGCATCGTGCATTAAAAAAAGTAAGCACTATGATTGGTGTAGTATAAAAATAAATTGCAATAAGCCTCAACAAATATGTAATTATCTCTATACTTATAATCGTATAATCTGATGCCTAAATTACTTAGCGAAGCCTTATTTGTTTCACTTTATTTTTGCGAAGATTAAATTCATCCATCGTCTCACGAAATAGTATCATTATATAAAAGAAAATATTGTGCCGTGATTATTTTCTACCTGCTTAGTCAATAGTGTATCGGAAAAAATGTATTTTTTATGTCTGCATAAAAGTCTGATTAGCGCTTGCGCATGTTTTAAAAATACAATACCTTTTTAAAAAATATTAAACTGTGCATCACGCATAGATTATGATACATTTGCCAACATTCTGAAATTTTTTCCAAAACTTAACTTTTTTTCTCCATGTTAAACGGAGATGTCTAAAACAATTTCAAAAATACATAAAGGTCATTCTCAGATAAAGGGAAGTTTTATGTCCTTGACCAAAAAAAACGAAATTTAATAAGTCTAATATGAATGTTTTAATTTTATTTTTAAAAATAGATAAAGAACTTGATTGTGCAACAGTTTAAACATGGGAAAATAATAATTTGAATATTAAAAAAATTTAAAAAGTTACAAATGTCATTACCATGGCATGTCTCTAACTTCAAATTTAATAATTAACAAGTAAGAAAGAACATGCGGTAAGCATAAATTTTGAAGCACTTTCCAACCTTTCTTGAAAACTTTAACAAAACTTCGTTATCCAGGGAAATAACATAAATTATTATCCATATTCAAATATATATTCCAATACTTTTGAAAAGCCCTGTATTTGATCTGTCGGTTAACATACAGACTATATAATGGTAAAATTTAGTTTAGAAAAAAAACGCCTAACTGGTTGAAATTTTTCTTTCAGCAATTTATACTAATCGATAGAAACATACTTGAATATTTTTGTTTAGCCTTGTAAAATACATAGTACCTTTAATACACGAAAGTATTTTGCTAAAGTTTTGTTTAAAAATAAATTCTCTTTAAACTACTCAAAACAAATTTCCAGAAATTATCATCCAAAGGCAACCATGTAGCCAAGTTCTTTGCGTGACCCTGTATATCATTTTATCTATATTCTACAAACATTTCTTAATAAACTAAATGTAGCTCATGGTAAAAAGACTTAACATATTTAAAAAACACCTTAAAGAAAATTACGCTCATATTCAGTAACCTGTCCGAGATCTTTTGTGTAACGCTGTATATCTAAATTGTGTAACAATTAACATTTATATAAACCATATAATATGCATACGTCTAGCGAAACTTAAAAGCGTATATCATAATTAAAAATGCATTTCATCCATGTAACAGCCATCTTCCATAATCTATAAGACTTCGGATTGAATATACTATTTGAAATCTTTTGTATACGTATACGTATACAAAATACATATACGTAAAATACGTATACGTAATATACGTATACGTAAATGCTATGCATTACGTATTATGCATGAAGAAACGCATATTAATCATCAGCAACGTACATCGATTTTATTATTATTACATACGAAATCGTTTACCATACTTAAAATATGTCTCAAACAATTCCCCCCCTTTATTATTGTGTATTGGAATATTTTTGTGTGGACCTGTAACTGAATTACTAACTATTCTTTTCGCTGCATACTTTACCAAATGGATATTTTAGTGCACTTTCTAGATGCATATAAAATTGAAGATGTTTGACTGGGTGTAATATCTTGAAAATTCATTTGAAACGATTTTTCCCCGTAGGCCGTAATGTAATGGAAAACTTTTGACTGTCCCTGTAAATAAACTAATCATGGCAGAAACTTCATTTTCAATAGGGTTCGTGCTCGGGTAAAAATCATTAACGTCCAAAAATTTCATGACAATCGGAGTATATTTACGAGAGTTAGAGCGCGGACAGACGGGCAGACAAACCGAATGCATAAGTACTTTCCAATTTCTTTGGAAAACGCTAAAAATTATATTTTAAAGTTTCGGAAAGTCTTTGAGCAAAAACAACAACAGTATAATAAATTTTTATCTCGCTACATATAATTTATATTTTAGCTTCAAAACATTTTTTCCTCTGAATTATATTTAATTAAACCTTGTTCCCGGAGTTAATGGTCATTAACTCCGGGCAAAAGTGTTTTCTATCATACCTCATCACTAGAGAGCGCTAGAATATACTGTTGGGCACTATAGTGTAGGGTAGCTCATGTTCTTACAAGCAGTGGTGTTTAACTTTTTTTAAATAGGTAAATACTGTTTAATTTTCATACTTTTCTTCAAAAACTGAGAACAGTGTGTTTATTGTGTATCATTACCATGTTTTATTTTACTAAAATATAATAATACAAATTATTAACTGCATTAATTGAATTATAAAGATCTCTGGGACTATTTTGAAAGCTAATGTACTGTAAGCCTTTAACTGCTATAATCTAGCCTAAAATGAGGTTAAACATTAAAAATGTCATTACCGTGATAGTCATTACCATGTCTTTGTGCAAACATGGTTATAACCAACAGGCCATGGAAATGACAAATTTCAAGATTTTTTGTTTTTTTAATATTATTTCACAAAAATTATCATCAATAACATAAATTTGAGTTAATAGAAGGATTTAAACTTATTGATTTATTGTTTAAAAATTACTTAAATTCGATTTTACAAAACAATCATTTTCATTTATCTTAGTGAACAAAAATGATTTTTTTCTTTTACATTATTGTCTGAGCGAAGCGAAGTCTTTATACTCAGAGATACGTAACGATATTAAAAATCAAAAAAATTCTTTCGTCAAGCAAATCTCAAAAAGTACTTGTCGGATTTTGATTCTGTTTGTACCAGAAGGTACCTATGAAGGTAATCTGGTGAATGCACCTACTTTTAAAAATTAATTCCAAATAGTTTAAAAGTTATATTAAAAAAACTGATAAAAAAACACAATTTATTTGCATACGTCACAGAAATCTGGTGTGCGTGATTTTCATCGGCTGGATATTTTCGTAGTTAACCGAATCAGTACATGGAGTAAATCGTAATCATTTACGCACTCAGAAATATTGGATGCAATAAAACATTTTAAAATTTAACCATGCAGGAAAATAAAACTGTTATTTTTTTTATATTAAAAAAATGTCATAAAAACTTTGATTTTGAGATTTTGTGATAATCTCTTACTAGCATTTTTTGATCGCTAAAAGAATGTTTTATATATTTCGCGTGTGAAAATGAGAAACAATTACGTTTTTAAATAAAAAGTTTGTTTTATGACATCATTTTCCCTTTATATTTATTTTTATTGAATGTTTTCTTTTAACTTATATTTTGTTTGTATGTGGAAGTCAATTCTGATCTCTAATTTTTAGGCACGGATACCACAAGCGCATCAGATTTGGCGCATTTTTTTTCAAAGCCCGCATTTGGCGAAAACTCCGTTTTCAAATAACGCTTACATACACATTTTTAAATTATTTTCTATTTTCAAAAAGAACTTACAGTAAATAAAAAAATAATAAATAATAATAACTATAAAAAGAAATATTTTATATAATTAAAAAAAGGAAATGAAAGTAAATAAACATTTTATGAGTAAATAAACAAATAATAAATAAATAAAGCCGGGTTACCATCTCAGGTAAAATAATGCCATTTTGAAGCCAATTATGTACCCTGCTGCATGTGTGACATCTTTTTCCATTTTTCATCCATTTCCTGTTGGCATACAACTTTGAAATTTAGAATATGTATGCATACCTGAGAGCAATACTGGAATTAGACATTTTTTTTTTAATTCGATCCAAAAAAGGGGCAACGGGGGCTATTTTTTAAAGATTTATACAATTTATACTGCATAAAGGAGCCACTTACCTATTTTTATATACAAGAAGAAGTAAGTGGTATGTAAAAACAATTATAGTATACATAAATAAAATACTTGAGATAATATACTAGAGATATAAGCACCGGGTTTGGCAAGATTTTTTATGCCAATTAGGCAAAAACATCGTTTTGATTAGCAGATACATATAGCATACTATAATAACACGTTATTTATTTATTTCAAAATGAAAAAAAAAAGGAATAAACGAAACATTTTCTGTTATTAAAAAAAATAGCAATCAATAAATGATAATATTTTTAGAACAAACAATTTATTATGACATTTATATGATAACCAGCGTGTTAGGCAACTGAACGCCATTTTGGCACCAGTTAGGTATCTCGGTGTGTATAGGGCATATATGTGCCATATTTATTTGTAAAACTGAGCATGAACATTTACCAAGTGTGTTTTCATAGTCGCTTATATCTTTTTGCAACATAGCGCATCTTTCGGAGCCAAAACTGCACAAAAGAAAAAAAATCAATATTTGCAGTACTTTTTTTTTTTTTTTTTAATGTAATGCACATTTTGTAATCAGTAGGCTCGATAATCAGACCTCGTTTTTTTGCTTTAAAAGATACGAGGTGGAACCCGTCGAAATTCGACGAAAGAAAATGTTTAATAAGGACCTGCTTCATTGATTTATAATAAATCTACAAAATTGCTTACAGTAGAAAATGCATCTTATATTGATCAGTGTACCTCTCAAACAATTATTATTTTAAGCTAAGATTAACAAAATACTATAAAACTGAGTTGTCCAAATTTTTAAAATTAAACTTTATTATATTATACTGCTTTTATATGCAATTAAAGATCAGCTAGTCTGGTGGATTTATCGATTGAGACTCGTATGTTTGGTATAAATGCGAATGAAAAAAAAAAAAAATTAAATTGATACAATCATAGAATTTCACGCGAAATTATAATCCGTCATAATTTTCATCTTCTCAAAATTTAAACACGTATTTCTCATATCCGTATTCACCATGTTTAAAAAAATAGTATCTTAATTTGATCATTTCAAAATCACTTTAACTCAAAACTTGAAGTTATTTAACCGATAAATAAAAACGAAATAAAACCGAAATTACGGAACTTTATAACAGACGATATTTTTGCAAAATATACGCATTTTAATTTCTATTTTTATTTCTTTTAATTTTAAGAGGGAGTGATTCTGTTGCCGCAATTACAAAATTCGTACTATAAACTATAAAAAAATTAACATCTCAAAAACAAATTGAGATACAGCTTTGAAACAAATTGCATTTAAAAGTACATTTTTTTCTCTATACGATGGTGTAAAAATCTGATATATGCGATTTTTAGAAGTATAAAATTTACAGTAGCGAAAAATGCAAAACTGAAATTGCAGGGGGAAAGTGTTGCCATTTGCAAAATGACGTATGCGTTACGCACAGATACGTTTGGCCTTTATAATATAGATTTCATATGACGTCTTTTTTGGATTCGTCGTTTTTCCATAGTTGATAGTATGCGTCTACTCGTTTTGTAACTTTCTTCTTTATTAACAGCGACATTAGGATTTCCTATTCAAATAAAAATTCCTCTAAATACAAAGAATTTTGTTAAAATAAATAAATAAATGAAATGCGGACATCTATTGCTCAAAGCACAAAATTTTTCCGATTGAGTTAACAAAAATCAGTAAAAACATAATTTTTATGATAATAAAAAGGTCACTTATGTAATAACAGAGTCATATATTATGTACGTTATGGATTAAGTATGACTATTTCTCCACCATTTATAAATAATACTAATAATAAAATAAAATGCAGACAGACCGAAGTCTATATTTGACTGAAAACAACAAGCATTTTCTAAATGCTTTAAAAAAATGGCCGGTACTTCTAGGTTATCCCGTCGACCAAAAAATTATCGCCAAACTATAAGATTAAATGCCAATAATGGATGATCGTGAATGTCACATTCAATGACATTAAATGCGATTCACGTGTTTAAAATGTCATTAAGTGATTTTTATTTCAACTTTTTATTAATATTTTTATTAATATTTTTCTAATTACTTGTTTTTTCGTTATTTAAAATAAAAATTATGTCAACATGTATAATTTGGCTTTTAGTTTGGCGGTTTGTATAATTTGGCGAAATTGGTCGACGGGATAACCAAATGGCCAATGAAAAGTGATATTTCAAAAGTATTATGAAATATGTTAAAAACCATTTATTTTAAACTAAATGAATAAAAGATTTATATTTTTAATGAAATAAATGGGATATGAAAAATTATTGGAAATTTATCACCATAGATGTATCAATATTACAATCAGTACCTTGTATGCAAAATGGAACAATTAGCAATACTTTTTATACCCGAAAAATGGTCGTTGCTTTTTTTAAGGTTAAAAAGTAGATTACGAAAGATTCCTATACAGAGATGCCAAGCCCCTGCTTTTTGCACAGCAAAATTTTCTTATAGGAAAAGTTATTATTTAAATCCGCAAAATGTTCCAATTTAATAAAACATTTTCTGTATTAAAATACCGGTATCCAAAATGCCGGAGACTTGGCAGCTCTGCCTATAACATTTTAATTAATCAAGGTACTTTTTTAATCGGATTAAAATTTAGTGAAGACAACGTTTTTTTTGGCCAAAAGCAGCTAATAAACTATTCGGACGGATTTCACACCATATAAAATACACTTCATTCTCTTTAAACATAATAGTTCATGTTATTTATAGTTTCTCAAATCGGTGCGAAGCTTCTGTTTATGCTCATGACATCATTTCAAAGAGTTATATTTCCAATATAGGAAAATTTGGTGTTTCATTTTCTGTATTACTTTTAACATTTTGCATATTTCAATTTTATATCCATGCATGGTTTGCTTTTCTTTTATAAAAAAAATGTATGCAGCTTTATATATAAGATTTTGTAATTCTATGATTCAATATGCTTACTTTCATCATATTTTATCACAATGAATGACCAATTAAAGGTAACGTCTCATTTTCTTAACTTATCGCAAGTTATTAAATGTGTATTCTCAGCAATATCGCTCAGACTAATCCCTCTGAGGGAAGTCCTAGTTTGTTTCTATTTATTTCATCAATGATAATAACAAGTGGGTCAATGATTAAATATGAATTTCTTAATTTTTAATGTCCTTATATTTTATCAAATTGAATTTTAAAGTAATTAGTTTGATCTTCCAACTATTAATTTGGGTTTCTATTAATTAAGGCCATAAATAAGGCTAAAGATTTCTGCTGATATTTTTATCATAATGTCAGACATGCAAACATTCCATTATTACAAAAAAAAAAAATAGAAAATTAAAAAAAAAAAACATTGTTTTTTTTCAAAGGCAAAATTTCCCTTTATCTGAGAATGACCCATAACACAGTTTAAAACAAATTTTCAGTGTCTATAATTCAAATGGGTAGACGATGGTGTATTCGAATTATTTTGTACAGCCCTGTATATGATCTATAGATTCTTATTGTTATTGCGGATCTCAATTACGTATATCAATTTCATAAAGCATAGATCAAACGATCGCTGTCCAGAGAAAGTAAGCATTCGAATTTTTGTTTGTGTCCCTGTAAATGAATAATAAATTCTACGAGCACCAACTTCCACTGAAACCACTTTGCACTACATATTAACTACACATATCAATTCCGAATTGTTTTAAATAGCGTAATATCATTGAAATGTAGTTCAATAATTAAACTTCATAGACCTAATGTATTTGAATTTTTTGTCTCCCTGTAAACGAACTATAAATGCACTTTACTCTCAACCAGCGCCGGCCGTGCGAAAGGGGGGAGCGAAGGGAACTTTGGGGAGCACCAATTTTGTACAACTAACATCATTTTTGGCCTCTTAAAAGAAAAAGTTGGGTCAGGGGGCGCTAAATTGACACTTACCGATGATGATACAGATTTTATAGATATTTCAAAATATTTGATTAAAAGGCATACAGTCAAAAGAGTGAAAAAGAGTCCAAGAGGGGTCCCAGTTAAAACGTTCTGTCAACTGAATCACTTGGAATAGCCTGGTATTTCTCACTATCATACATAGGTAAAGCTATAGCTCCAGCACAAGATGGTACATTTTTTCGTAAACAACCGACTCTGAGGCGTTAGAGAGAAAAATTGAATTTAAAAATGAATCGGGGAAAAAAATTGTAATTTAACAAATTACAACGACTATTTGGTAAATGATATTTTAAAGAAATTCTGTTTTTAAATTAATAATAATAATAATAAACATCATTTTTAGGATGATTATAACAAGTCATATGTAACGTACGTTAATATTCCTGGACCAATGGTAAAAAAAACAGTAATTTATAGATACAACTTTAATTGCTTAAAATGTGCATTTTTATTTGATGGAGTTAATCAGACTGACTTCTGAACGCCTCATATTACGTACGGCATGGATTAAACATTAATATTTCTGGACCCATCACGAACAAATTTTAAATGAAATTTCAGTTTTATAATTTTTCGAACTGCAAATTTTTAAACTTCTAAACATCGCACATTTTTAATTCTTACACCGTTGCAAAGAGAACAAAATGCACTTTTTAATCAAATTTGTTTGACATCTCTATCATAACTTGTATTTTTTTTTTTTTTTTTTTTTTTTTTTATTACTCTTTTTGTCATTGTGACAACAGAAGTATTCCATTTTTGGACATTAAATTTGGATCAATCAGAAAACGAATAAAATAAAAACAGAAAAATTCCATATTTGGACATTAAACTTGGACCAATCAGGAAACAAATAAAATAAAATGAGTTTCGGAATTCAACCAATAAAAAGATTCAGATATACTTCAGATTTCCAATTCTCTACCGAGGAACAACAACTATTTTATTATATCTATACTAATAAAAGAACAAAACGCTCTTTCTGTCTGTGTGTGTGTCTGCGATGACTAGCAAAATCTACGGAACTTACGAGGCTCAAAATTTTTATGAGAGTAGCCCAATACCTCTCCTGATGCACCTGAAGCTCAGAATTCTAATACTTTGATTAATTTCAGATATATTAATTACGAAGTGGAACTCACTTTCATAAAAAAGCCATTTTTTAGGTGCGTTCGTAATTATTTAAATACGTAGCACCTATTGTTGTCGCTCAGTCCGTCCGTCTGTCCGCCTGTCCGTCTGTCTGTCCGTCCGTCTGTCTGTCTGTCCGCATATAACAACGCAAAAACTACCCAACCGAATCGTTTGAAATTTAAAATATATAATTATAACATAATTTTGTCGACTCATTTCAAATTTTATGAAAATCGGATGGATAGATCAATTACAGGGACAATCAAAAGGATTCCGTTACATTACGGTCAATGGGGAAAAAGTTTCAAATGCATTTTAATTGTTTGAAATTTAAAACGTATAATTATTACGTAATTTTGTCGAGTCATTTCAAATGTTATGAAAGTCGGATGCATAAATCATTTACAGGGACAATCAAAAGTATTTCATTACATTACAGTCAATGGGAAAAAGTTTCTAATGCATTTTAATGATGTTACACTCATTCGAACATAATAGAATATGCATGAATCTATGAAATATATACTAAAATATGCATTCTGTACAATCTGTGATGCAAAGAATTTTTATTATTAAATTACAGGGCCACACAAAAGTATTCCACTACATAATGCTATACGGGGAAACATTGTTTGAGGCGTGTTTTAATTATATTCAACTATTTCACATTTTAGGAATAAGATATATGTTGCTGAGGTGTAATAAAAATTACTTCCTGCATATTTACAGAAACACAAAGATTTAGACTACTATACTGTATTCGAAATACGCTCTTCTATATCAGTAAGATCTGAATATTTTTAAAACTTCGTTATCATACGAACGCACCTCATTTGCTACGTTCACGTGCAATTTCCAACTTGTTTTTAATATTCGGGAAAAGAAATCGTTTGCACATGCGCACAAACCAAACTGCTCGACGCAGTTAAACTTAACAGACATATTTCGGAAGATCGTACTTTTAGGTCTCAAATGCTATTATTAATTCGAAATAATGTTTCAGTTAACCCTTTAAAAAGAAATATTCAAAAATTGTCGTTTTTCCCAAAACCATTTTTGTCCATTTTGTCAATGCTCTTCCAGGGCATATTTTTTAAGATGTAAACAAACAAAATAAAAGATCTTAAAGTTGAAACTTTCTTCTAACCGATGGTGTAATTGGTTTTTAAATATTTGGATTTTAACCCTTTCAAATATACTGGCAAAAGAAGGTCATTTTGCGACTCGCAGAGAAGATATTTTTTCCATGCTAAAATTATCTTAACGTGCATATTTCAACTCAATCTTTTAAAATCTTCTCAATAGACCAAATTTATACTCCCTGCGAAAAATTCGACACTTTCGGACGGATAGAAATATTTTTTATAAAATAAAATGTGCGAAAAATTTGATGAAATCAATAAAAAACAGATCATTTTCATTCCGGTTTTGACTTACAAGGAAGGTCTCCATACAGGCATACTCCGAAAAATCTGAAAAAATTACACAATGTTCTTCTCATGAGGATATATACGTTTATAAAAAAAATTTCGGCGGAACTTCCGTACCCTGTCCGCAAAAAAAATAATGAAAATTTCGTTATTTGGCGATTTATCATCGGTTGGCGATAAAAAGCAATTCAAGCCAGATGAATTTTAAAGGAAAAAAGTTTCATGTTCAACGTGTTTAGATAAATTAAATATTTTTGGTTTTGTCCGTTTTAGTTTGTTTTAAGTATAATTTCGTTATATTGATATTTATATGTATTTATATTCAAATTTAATCATCAAAATTTGAGATTTAAAACGAAATTCAAATTCAAATTAATTACAATTGTTTCTAATTGAAAGTCCTGTTAAGCATTATCGATTTGATTTTGGTGCTATGGAAACATATAGCTTTTATTTTTGAAAACGCTTAAATGTATGAAAATAATTTTACTGAATAAGAATTTTGTATATATGAAAATATTTTTCCAGAGGTAAATTAAGTAACTACAGCAACAAATAATATATATATATGCAAATTAATATAAATATATGTAAATAATATGTTAACTCTCTCATTGTTTATGTTTAAATTCATTAAATACTATTTATATGGATTCTAAAATTCCAAAAGTTTTCATTTACATTAAAATCGTTTGCTTTTGGCGAGGGAAAGTGCTGCTCGCCAAATCATATGACACTTTCGTCTTTTCACGCCAAATATTCGAAAGTATTTTATTTATTTATTTTTTTTTTTTTACATGTTTTCTAATGTAATTCCGCCGCTAATTTTCACTGATCCTTTATTAGATATACGAGTAGTTTTATTAACATTTTTTTCAAAAAAATCTGAGTATGCCCAGTATGGAGACCTCCCTTGTTAGCAAAACGCAATCCTATAGGTACCGGTAAACAAAAACAGATTCTTTAAGCTTAAAAACATTTTTATAATATATGATGCAATCTGTTTTTAAAATATAAGATTTAACCCTTTCAAATACACCGGCAAAAGGAGGCACTTTGCGACTCACGTATAGAATATTTTTTCTACGCTAAAAGTATCTAAGCGTACATATTTCAGCCCAATCTTTTAAAAGCATCTCAATAGACCAAATTTACACCTTCTTAAAAAATTTTGAAACGTTCAGACGAGTAGAAATAATTTTTACAAAATAAAAAGTGCGAAAAAATTGACGAAATCAATAAAAACCAGATCGTTTCATTGCGGTTTTGCCTTTGCAGGGCGCAATTCTACATACGTCCTGACAAACCGAAAATATTTTTTTTAAACTAAAACATTCTCATAATTTATGTTGCAATTTGTTTAGAAAAATATGAGATTTAACCCGTTCAAATACACCGACAAACACGAATTACATCCCGGCTCATGGAGAATCAAGCAGGACGGTCGTTTTGCCAAGCCAAGGTAGAAAAAAATAATATGCCCGCCAAACGAACAAAAGCCAAAAACATGAAGACCGCTTAACTGCTTAATATACTCGAGACAACTTTCCCATGTTAAATCGACCAAACATGGCATTTTATAATTTCGGATATCCAAGAAATGAAGTATCGAAGAGAAATAAAACAAAAACTAGGAGAATTTAAGGATGAAAAGCTTCAATTTGAGATAAAACTCATCTTTATAAAACAATTATTAAAAGATATACAGGATTTTTTTTTTAAACCGTCAAGATATTGAAAATGATCACTTTTTTCTTCGTCAAACAATTCTATTTCAATCAAGGTGCAGACTTAAATAAGGGAAAGAAAGAAGTATAGAATGCATTTTCGGATAGGTAATTATTCAAGCTACGTGCTTTTGTAAAATTCAGTTTAAAAAAACAAAATTTCTAACCTTAATAAGCAAAAAAACTGCTAATTAACAAATTATGCCAAGTGCGATAAACCTGCCAATCTTGCACTAGATACATTATAGTAGAGCCATAGAGTAAAGAGAAATTAATAGAGTGGAAGTATAATATCTTGGGGTGATGCCAAAAATATAACCCTACATTAAGACCAATTAAGTACCAACAAACCCACGTGCTTTGACACGCCTATCAATTCAAACCGGTTTAAACCCGTATTTCATTGCTCTTGTTTTCTATCGTCGGAATTGTTTTTAAACAGAGTATTAAAATTTCGTAAAAAAAATGATATTTTGGCCATTATTGGCCCATATATTAGTTATTATATTATACGTGACCAATAAATGTAGCAGGAACTAATTTATCACTTCACAGGTAAAAAATTGTTTGATTATTCAATTATATGTGTTTTAAATATCAATATATAAAATTCTTTTAACATTTTGCTTGAAAATATAGCATTCTTTAGCTAATATCTTAAAATCGTTTGCAGTCAGATATCTAAATTTTGATCAATATTTATTACAAACTTCCATATATGATTTTAAAAGAATGTTTTCATCATTATTAGCCTCCGATGCTATTTCTTTCAGACAAGCTATTAAGTGTCGTGTCAAAAATTGTGGCCCACTTTTACTTACCTATCATACGTAGTATAGGGTAAGTCTTGCAATCGTTTTGAAAATCGAAAAAAAAAATTTGAAGGATTTACACGTTTCAGATACTGGAGATTCCGAAAAACATATTTTTAGAAAAAAAAATTCCGTCTGTCTGTCTGCCTGTAAACGCTCTATCTCACGAACAAATGGAGATAGAGACTTAAAATTCTGTATGTACTTAGTAAGTAAAAATAGGACGAAGCCTATTTAATATCAGTAACCTCGATTATCCGGAACTATTTTTTTCAGACTCTCGAAAAATTCGTTCTAATGAAATGTATATAAAAATTTTCGTTTTTTTTTTTTTTTTTTTAAGGAAAGGACGTAAAAGTCAATAAAATAAGACAAATTTTGCATCAAGAACGAAGTCGGTCGGATTAATAGTTGCCGAGATATTTGTAATCCTGTTTTCCACATTTTTCGATTTTTCATGACCCTGTATTTTCTTCAAATTTCATTTCAAGGATATGTTTTAATTGGAAATGAGACGCTCAATCTGTCGCAGTAAACTGTTAGTTAATATGATTATTGTTTTTGGAGTTATAAGGATGTTTCTTTTACGCAATCCGGTACTAATTGTGTAGTTTGGTATTTTACATAATTTGTCGAAATGGGTTCATCCGCAATTCATTAATAGAGCATTACTATGCATATTAAGAATATTTAAATATACGTTTAAATTTTGTTTTGGAATTGCAATGCATTTTATAAATAGTTTTCACATATTTTATTTGCACATATTATATAATTCATATCCATGATGGGTAAGTATTACGGTGGCCCCCAACGACTAGTTTCGTAATCTGACCGTTAAAACGAGACATTCATACAATTTTATTATTAAAATGCATTTCCTTTTTCTCAGAGTCTATAAAAAAGCGTTTAAACTAAAGAAAGAATCCGTTTTTGATGAATCTAGTCAATGAAGAAGTAGCACGTCAAATTGTATCTCTTTATTATTCCGAAATTCCAATGTCTCAGAGAGATATTGCTATTCATTTGGGTATTTCACGCCGTTCTGTTTGCTATTATATTGATAAACACAAGAAAAATTAAGTTAGTTCATTGCAATCTAAACGGGGTCGCCCTTCTAAAAAACCTCTATCGATTTTTTTTTTTTTTTTTTTTTTTTTCTAATCGGAGGCGAAAGTGAATTCTGCAATGGCAGAATCTACATTCAACTTGTTTTTTTTTTTTTTTTTTTTTTTTTTTTTTTTTCTTTCTTTTAATAAAACTATTTTTCTATGAGTGCATATAAAATAAAATTTCTGGATTACGCCGGCACTCAGATTACAATTTTAACTGAAGATGTGCGAATATTTGCATGCAAAATTGTAACTGGCAAACTTGACATTTAGTTTGTAAATATGTTTATTATATATTGATTCAATAATGTAATTACTTTTTCTTTCTTTTTAAACCAAATCGATCGGGTCTTTTAAACTTTTCATTCGTCGAATTCGACGGGATTCCACTCGTTTTATTGATAAATAGCATTTCTTTTTACTCAGAGTCTATAAAAAAGCGTTTAAACTAAAGAAAAAATCCGTTTTTGATGAATCTAGTCAATGAAGAAGTAGCACGTCAAATTGTATCTCTTTATTATTCCACAATTCCAATGTCTCAGAGAGAAATTGCTATTTAATTGAGTATTCCACCCCGTTCTGTTTGCTATTATATTGATAAACCACAAGAAAAATGAAGTTAGTTCATTGCAATCTAAACGGGGTCGCCCTTCTAAAAGAAAACCTCTATCGATTTTTTTTTTTTTTCTAATCGGAGGCAAAACTGAATTCTGCAATGACAAAATCTACATTCAACTTGTTAACCATTTGAAAAATGGTTGTTGTTTTCGGGAGAATGGACCCGATGATGTTACCACTTTTGAATGATGTTACCACTTTTGAATGATGTTACCACTTTTGAATTTAAATTAAATTCTTTATTTTTAGAAGAATTTTTATTTGAATTTAAATTAAATTCTTTACTTTTAGAAGAATTTTTATTTGAATAGTAAATTAAAATGGTTAAAATCATTGTAATAAAGGAGAAAACTAACAAATTTAAAAATGGGTAGACGGAAATTAACAGATACGGAAAAAGCCGAAGCCAAAGAAATGAATGAACGTGAATATCGCATTCAATGATATTAAACACAATACGCGTACTTAAACAATCATAAAGTGATTTTTATTTCTTCTTTTGCTATTTAAAATAAAAATTTAGTCAACATGTATAAGTTGCTTATTAGTTTGGCGATTCGTATCATTTGGCGAAATTGGTCGACGGGATAACTGAGTAATACTGTATTTGGTTTGGCGCAAAAACGTCTTTCAATGCAGAAAATGATAAAATCAAAAGATTATTGAGCCGCTGAAAACCAATTACGTGTTGAAAGGCGATCACGAAAAAGGAAGCAATTTAATGCCGAACCGATTAATTGTAAAACATCATGTCGCCAGGGCGACCAATCCACTAGCCATGGCGTTTTACTATCGGTCGGTTCTAACCAGGAAAATTTGAGTGCCAATAGTGATTCTAACAAGCCGGAAAATGTTATAGCTATTACTCTTGATTTTCCACCACCTAAAAAGAAAACTAAAAAGCAATCGGCTTGGGAAAAACTGGGAAAAAACTTTTTTGATTCGATGTCTGATGGACCCATTCACAGATGCATGTGCTGCGATCGATTTTGGTTTAAAACCTCCATCACCAAAATTCTGCTCTGTAAAATCAAACAATATATGCCAAAGTCTTACAAGTATAACAGTATATGCCAAAGCTGTATTTTAATAATGATTACTTTTGCACCAACAATGTTAAATAGTTTGAAATGTTTCTTTCGTCGCCAACTTTTATGCTTGGCGACAATAGAGTGATATAACTTAAACGAACCGTACCTTCAAATTGCAGCATGTATAAAGTCATTTATAGCAGTGGCACGGATAATACACAATAAAACAACTGGTATTTAGCTTAAAATGATAGATGAATGTATCGAGTGAAACATTTTTCAAATGGTTGGGGTAATTTCTTAAATTACAATTTTTATTTTTTTAACCATTTGAAAAATGGTTGTTGTTTTCGGGAGAATGGACCCGATGATGTTACCACTTTTGAATGATGTTACCACTTTTGAATGATGTTACCACTTTTGAATTTAAATTAATTTCTTTACTTTTAGAAGAGTTTTTATTTGAATTTAAATTAAATTCTTTACTTTTAGAAGAATTTTTATTTGAATAGTAAATTAAAATGGTTAAAATCATTGTAATAAAGGAGAAAACTAACAAATTTAAAAATGGGTAGACGGAAATTAACAGATACGGAAAAAGCCGAAGCCAAAGAAATGAATGAACGTGAATATCGCATTCAATGATATTAAACACAATACGCGTACTTAAACAATCATAAAGTGATTTTTATTTCTTCTTTTGCTATTTAAAATAAAAATTTAGTCAACATGTATAAGTTGCTTATTAGTTTGGCGATTCGTATCATTTGGCGAAATTGGTCGACGGGATAACTGAGTAATACTGTATTTGGTTTGGCGCAAAAACGTCTTTCAATGCAGAAAATGATAAAATCAAAAGATTATTGAGCCGCTGAAAACCAATTACGTGTTGAAAGGCGATCACGAAAAAGGAAGCAATTTAATGCCGAACCGATTAATTGTAAAACATGTCGCCAGGGCGACCAATCCACTAGCCATGGCGTTTTACTATCGGTCGGTTCTAACCAGGAAAATTTGAGTGCCAATAGTGATTCTAACAAGCCGGAAAATGTTATAGCTATTACTCTTGATTTTCCACCACCTAAAAAGAAAACTAAAAAGCAATCGGCTTGGGAAAAACTGGGAAAAAACTTTTTTGATTCGATGTCTGATGGACCCATTCACAGATGCATGTGCTGCGATCGATTTTGGTTTAAAACCTCCATCACCAAAATTCTGCTCTGTAAAATCAAACAATATATGCCAAAGTCTTACAAGTATAACAGTATATGCCAAAGCTGTATTTTAATAATGATTACTTTTGCACCAACAATGTTAAATAGTTTGAAATGTTTCTTTCGTCGCCAACTTTTATGCTTGGCGACAATAGAGTGATATAACTTAAACGAACCGTACCTTCAAATTGCAGCATGTATAAAGTCATTTATAGCAGTGGCACGGATAATACACAATAAAACAACTGGTATTTAGCTTAAAATGATAGATGAATGTATCGAGTGAAACATTTTTCAAATGGTTGGGGTAATTTCTTAAATTACAATTTTTTTTTTTTTTTTTTTTTTTTTTTTAATCTGTGGTCTAGGAATATTAATGTTTAATGCATGGCGTACGTAATATATATGACTCGTTATGATCATCCTAAAAATGATGCTTATTATTATTATTAGTTTATATATAGAATATCTTTTTAAGTCTTTCAAATTTTAGTCTTTGAAAATATCATTTTCCAAATAGTAGCTCTAATTTGTTAAATTACATTTTGGTTCAAACTAGGACAAGATTTTTAACAGTGTAAATAGTATTTAATGAATTTAAACATAAGCAATGAAAGAGTTAAATATGTTATATCATATATGTACATACATATTATCTTGTATTGCATATATATATATTGTTTGTTGCAATAGTTTTTAATTTGTTACTGGAAAAATATTTTCATATACAAAAAAAAATCACATTGAAAAAAATTATTTTCATACATTTAAGTGTATTCAGAATTAAAAGCCAGATATTTCCATAGCAACGAAATTGCTTTGACAATGCTCAGTTGGACTTTGAGCTTGAAACAGTTTTAATGAATTTAAATTATGAATTTCACTTTAAATCGCAAATTTTGATGGTTAAATTTGAATATAAATGCAAATAAATATCAATATAACAAAGTTATAACAAACTTAAACTGGCAAAATTAAAGTTATTCAAATTATATTTACATAAACAAGTTCAACATGAAACTTTTTTGTCCTTAAAGCGTATTTGACATAAAAAAGTATTTTTTCAAACTGCATTCTATCGCCAATCGACGATAAATCGCCAAATAATGAAATTTTCATTACTTTTTTTTTTTTTTTTACGGACGCTGTATGGAGATTCCGCCAAAAAAAAAAATATAAACGTATATATACTCATGGGAAGAACATTTTGTAATTTTTTCTGATTTTCGGAGTGTGCCCGTATGGAGACCTTCCTTGTTAGTCAACAAAGTCTTAGTTCCTCGGAATTTTTTTTTAAAAATGCTGTAAGGCAATGGCTTTAAATAAGTGATTTTTAAATGCAACGTTTTACATCTGACGTAATTTTCGCCAAACATATTTTCTTTTTGTAATATTCAAGCAAAAATATTTTTTATCGCTAGAAAGAAAATATTATTATTTGCACTGTTTTTTTTTTTTTTTGTTTTTTGTTTTTTTTTTTTTTAATCAGACGTAATTTTTCTCCATTTACGAATGTAGAAGCATTTTAATGAACTTATTATTTTACTTTTTTCTTTCTCTTTTAATATTCACGTGCAAATTTATTTTCTTGACGTAGTGTTGTGTTTTCCCGCAAATTAACTTGTAATTATTTAATTCTCATTTGAAAGGATTTTTTTCTGTTTGTAATAGTCGCGTGTAAATATATATATATATTTTTTTAATTTGAATAAAGTTTTATTCTTTGATTGTTTTACAACAATTTATAATGATAAACTTTTTTAAAATATGTAAAAAGATGTTTCTCAAAATGCTGAAAATTTAAATTTGAAATGGAAATAAAGCCACAAAAAATTATTCAAATTTAAAAAATAAAAACAACCTGCACACCGGGAGCTTCTAATGTATAAAATTATCTACAATTTCCGCGCATAGTTTTTGCTGCTATTACAACCTTTTTAATGGAACGATTTTAATAAATTTTAACATTAAATATCTCTTAAAATAATTATTTGATTTAAAAACTGCCTGCATCGGTGTGTTTATCAAGCATTTATCTATGTTACTACCAACTTTCATATTTTGCATGCAACAGCTCTCTTAATACGTTCGCTGCCGCTTACGTAAAGAGATGGTTATAGTTAATGCCCCACTGTAGAAGTGGGTTTTTCCCAGAAACAGATTTACTTTTTATGACAAAGAATCGGTAAAAGATTTTTCTGCGCCAGCGCGTGACTGGCTGTTGGACATCACCCTACATCACGCGCTGACGCGTGAGTGGCCCCTTAACGTTGGCGCCATATCACGCGCTTTCGCGTGAGAGGCAGCGAATGTGTTAATATTAAGAAAGAAAGATTTGCGGTCACAAAAATTCATTGTCAGCTGCGGTTTAACAAATTACAACGACTATTTGGAAAATGATATTGTCAAAGACTAAAATTTTAAAGATTTATAATTAAATTCTGTATTTAAATTAATAATAATAATAAACATCATTTTTATTATGATCATAACGAGTCATATATTACGTACGCTATGCTTTAAATATTAATATTCCTAGACCAATGATAAAAATGCAGTAGTTTATAAATATACAACTTTAACTGTTTAAAATGTGCAGTTTTATTTGATGGAGTAATCAAACTGACTTCTGATCGCCTCATATTACGTACGACATGGATTAAACATTAATATTCCTGGACCCAACATAAACAAATTTTAAATGAAATTTCAGTTTTACAATTTTCGGAATATCAAATTTTTAAACTTCTAAACATCGCACATTTTAAATTTTTGCACCGTTGCGTAGAGAAAACAAATGCACTTTTAAATGAAATTTGTTTGAAAATTTTATCACAATTTGTTTTCAAATTACTATTTTTCCTTATGTTTTTATTATTTTTTTTATTATTATTTTGTCATCTTGGTAACAGAAGTATTCCATTTTTGGGTATTAAATATGAACCAATCACAAAACGAATAAAATAAAATTAGTTGCGGAATTCAACCAATAAAAAGATTCAGATATGGTTCAGATTTTCCAGTTCTCTACCAAGGACAACAACTTTTTTCTAAAAACTTTTTTTGTCATCGTGACAACAGAAGTATTCCATTTTTGGACATTAAATATGGACCAATCACAAAACGAATAAAATAAAATAAGTTGCGGAATCCAACCACTAAAAAGATTCAGATATGGTTCAGATTTTTTAGTTCTCCACCGAGGGTAAGAACTACTTTTCAAATAGCTTAAAAAAAAAAAAAATCAAAGAAGTTTTAGCGTTTTGCTTATTATTCACTGCAATTTTTCCACATTAGTAACATTCAATCTGCCGTTTTAATCTAGAAAATTTTTTTCTCGTTTCAAAAAAGTTTATTCGAATTTCGTGCAATGACTAAATTTTTTAGCAATATCTTTATTGCAATCTTTTTAGATTCTTTTTTTTTTTTTCGCTTTATGTTATTACTTACCCATCATACGTAGTATAGGGTAAGTCTTGCAATCGTTTTGAAAATCGAAAAAAAAAATTGACGGATTTACACGTTTTAGATTGTGGAGATTCCGAAAAACATATTTTTAGAAAAAAAATTTTGCCGTCCGTCTGTCTGTCTGTCTGTCTGTCTATAAACGCTCTATCTCCCGAACAAATTGAGATAGAGACTTGGAATTTTGTATGTAGTTAGTATGTAAGAATGGGACGAAGCCTATTTAATATCAGCAACCTCGATTATCCGGAACTATTTTTTTCGGCCTCTCGAAAAATTCGTTCTGATGAAAGATATATAAAAAATTTCGAATTTTTTTGTTCTAAGGAATGGGCGTAAAAGGCAATAAAATAACACACATTTTGCATATAAAACAAAATCTATCGGATTATTAGTTGCCGAAATATTTGTAATCCTGTTTTCCACATTCTTCGATTTTTCATGACCCTGTATTTCATTCAAATTTCAATTCAGAGATACATTTTAATTGGAAATGAGACGCTTAATCCGACGCAGTTAATTGTTAGTTAATAGAATTATTATTTTTGGAGTTATAAAAATGTTTCTTTTACGCAGTTCGGTACTAATTGAGTAGTTTGGCGTTTTATGTAATTTGTCGAAATTTGTACATCACCACTTCTTTAATATAGCATTACTATGTATATTAACCATATTTAAATTTTGTTTATAAATTGCAATGCATTGTATAAATAGTTTTCACATGTTTTATTTTCATATACATATCCATGATGGGTAAGTATTACGGTGGCCCCCAATGACTAGTTTTTTGAAGTTCCAGGACAACGCCGCGCAGGCTAGCTAGTAAGAAATAAAAATCTCACACGAAAATTAAGCTGCAGAAATATTTTCTTATAAATGCTAATGGCTTTGTAATTTGATTTTACTTGTTAAATAATGTCGGATTATGGAAATATTGTTTTGTTGGATTAATAAATTCTTCTTGAGATATAATCTCTCTCTCTGTTTTAATAATTTAATAATTTGCAATACATTCTTAAAAAATTGGATAATTTATGCAGGTAATAGATTTTATTTCCCAACCCAACAATAAAATGCAACAGAAAGGAGACGGGATTCGTGCACTCAATTGAAGAACTTCTGCACAATTCTAAATCAAAATGAAATTTTCAAGAAACACTGAAATAATACTCGTTTTGTTGATTACAAAATTTTTGAAATTATTTCTGTGTTTTAGCTGGAACGGTTTTTTGTGAAATCCTTTACATCACGAAACACCCCTCTCTCTCTTTCAAAATCGTAAATTTTACCCATATCATCTAAACATACTAAGCATAAAATAGAAAAAGAAATTTAAATAGTAACTTCCTGGAAGATATTTAACTTTCCAAACGCACTGTATCACCCTTGACTGGCAGTACTCCAAATATTTCTTTGGCTCTTCCCCACACGTGAGTTATTTCCCGGTGCAAACTCAACCTGATCTAGGTTACTCACTCAAAGGGATTCTCTTCTCTGCTATAAGGATAAATTAATTATCAAATGCCTTTTTACTTCCTTTAGTAGATCTTACAAGAAGTTCTGATTTTAGTATCCCAATGGTATTATAAACGGTTTGTAGACTTAATTTGTGTTCGGCTGAAAGGAAGACCATTATAATTAAGATGCTTCGAGGCTCAAAAATTTATTTTATTGTATTATACTTTTTGTACACATTATCCTCTTCAGACCCGAGGGTTTATTGATCGACTTTTATTAATTTCAGCTATGGATTTACATTAATTAAT
The DNA here is from genome assembly GCA_964019185.1 of Maratus speculifer. Taxonomy (NCBI): domain Eukaryota; kingdom Metazoa; phylum Arthropoda; class Arachnida; order Araneae; family Salticidae; genus Maratus; species Maratus speculifer. Next base: position 129,493,827 of record OZ025295.1, on the reverse strand, counting down.
AGATAACTAAAGATTGAACAACGAAATAATTTAAATTTATTTTTTGTACATATTTTTTTTTTTTTTTTTTTTTTTTTTTTTTTTGATATATGGGGACTTGTAAAACACGCATTTTAACAATTTCTTAGGTTATTTTAAATTAAATTTTACTTTTCTGCATTGTAAAAACATAGAAAAAGATCAAACAAATATATATTTAATAATTTGTATTACTAATGGAGTCTACAAATGATATCTTAACACACAGTAAACATTTTTACGTTTTCTTTTTTTTGTACATTTCGTGCATTTCTACTGCAAGCCATTTTTGTATATCATGTAACACACTGAAAAAGCACTACGAGAGACAAATTGCTATTTTCTTTATTTTTGCTATCTCTTAGGCTCCATGCACACCGTTTCTCTTTTTTTAATAGTATTTATATATGTGAAAACAAAATTATAAAGGTGTGTATCCTATAGGATACACCAGGTCTGAAGAGGTTATAGTGCAAGGAAAGTACTGAAATCATCGGAAAAATTCGATTATGGAAATAATTGTTTGTTTGGGTTTTTTTTTTTTTTTTTTTTTTTTTTTTTTTTTTTTTTAATTATTTGGAAAATAGTTGTTTTCCTCGGTAGAGAATTGGGAAATCTGAAATATATCTGAATTTTTTTATTGGTTGAAATCCGCAACTGAATTTCGTTCTCCGATTGCTGCCACAATGATAAAAAAAATTAATAAAAACAGATTGTGATAAAGATTTCAAACAAATTTCATTTAAAAGTGCGGGTTTTTTTTTTTCTCTACGCAAAGGTGTACAAATTTAAAATATGTGATGTGTAGAAGTTTAAAAATGTGCAGTTCCGAAAATTGTAAAACTGAAAATTCATTTAAAATTTGATTATGATGGGTCCTGGAATATTAATGTTTAATCCATGTCGTATATAATATGAGGCGTTCAGAAGTCAGTCTGATTAACTCCATCAATAAAAATGCAATTTTAAACAGTTATAGTTGTATGTATATAAACTATTGGTTTTTTCCATTGGTCCAGGAATATTAATATTTAATGCATGGCTTACATAATATATGGCTCGTTATGATCATCATAAAAATGATGTTTATTATTATTATTAATTTAAATATAGAATTTATTTATAAGTCTTAAAAATTTTAGTCTTCGAAAATATCATTTTCCAAATAATCGTTGTAATTTAATAAATTACATTTTTTTTCGGTGAATTAAAGATACATACTTTCAGAAGTTAAAGCACTTTTATTAATTTAACATTGAAACATAACAAAGCGGTTTTTTTTTTTTTTTTTTTTTTTTTTTTTTTTTTTTTTTTTTTTTTTTTACTTTTTGAGGTTTTTTGCATTCATTTTCGCTATGTTTTACAATGATTCCAAAATCCATGTGTATGCACTTTATATAAATGTATATTGATTTTTTTTTTTTCAGAATTTGACGTTTTTTTTTTATCATGTCACTATGTATCGTATGTGCTTTAAATAACACGATTACGCTCAAGCTGTGCTTTCGATTAACTCTTATTAAAGAGGATTCGGTACCAAAAAAAAAAAAAATTATAACCATAGACTATATTTTGTTTTAGGTTCATATTTGAATGCAGCATAGTCATCAAAGATCGTGAAAACTGTTAAATTCTCAATATAGCAATAATTACTGTCAAATATTTGTATTAAAAAAATAGCTATTTTAAAATTTCTTTTCCATTTTCATTATTTGGAAATAGATTTTTTCTATCCTTTATTCAAAGGTTTTTTTTGTATAAATCTAAGTATCGACAGACTAGTTTTTTCGTTGCTATATGCGAACAGACAGACGGACAGACCAGACGACGACCATAACTGCTACGTACTTATATAAATATGGCATTTTCTCGTAGATTATAATGTAATGGAATATTTTTGGATGCTTCTCAATGAAATATGAGCGCTACACAATTTATTTTCAATACGAACATGGCATAGAAAATCTCAACAACATATATCAATTGCAGCTCAATTACATTATATTAAAAACAGTTACAGTTCGGACAGACAGACAAACAAACCGAATTCACAAACACTTTTCAACTATGTTAGAAAGTGTTAAAAACACACAATATTTTGCAATTTCACTTTCAGTAATTTATGCCAATAGACATATACTTGAATACTTTTGTACAGCCCTGTATTTTACCTACTATCTTTATATACACCGCACTATTCTGCTAAAATTAAATTGAGGCTAAAACATGAATAAAATTACTAAAATCACACTTTTAGAGATTATCATCTGAAGATGACCATGTATCCAATTTTTTACGTGATTCTCTATATCACATTTTATCTATATTCTACAAACATATCTTACAAGGAAGGTCTCCATACGGGCATACTCAGAAAAATCTGAAAAAATTACAGGATGTTCTTCTCATATAGTTATATATGTTTATAAAAAAAAATCGGCAGAACTTCCTTATAACGTCCGTAAAAAAATAATAAAAATTTCGTTTATTTGGCGATTTATCTCCGGTTGGCGAAAAAACGAAATTTTGAAAAATACGCTTTTACGCTTCAAATACTTTTTAAAGAAAAAACTTTCTATGTTCAATTTATTTAAATAAGTTTAGTTTAAGTAATTTTAGTTTTGCATTTTTACTTTACGTTAAGTGTGATTTTGTCATATACGTTTATATGTACTTATAACAAAATGAAATTAATTTATTTTATCATTTAAAACACAATTTAAATTGATTAAAATTGTTCCAAATTGAAAAATACACTGTTAAAAATCTGCTGCATTTTGTTGCAACGCTTGCTTGTATACAAAACGGTTACTTGGCCGTGAAATGGAGCTTTCTCATTGGTTGGAATAGAGATATTATATACAAGCGGTGGAGTGCGTTGCAACAAAATGCAGCAGATTTTTAACAGTGTATGACACGGTCAATTCAACGTGCTATGGAGCATTCTCATTGGTCAGAAGAGAGATATTCTATAAAAGTAGTGGAGTGACGTTGCAGTAAATGCTGCAGATTTTTAACAGTGAAGTCAATTAAAATCAATTTTCAGATTCGTTAAAATCGTCTGCTTTTGGCGAGGAAATGCACTGCACGCCAAATCCCGCGTCGCTTTCAGCCTTTCACGCCAATTATTCCAAACTATTTTATTTTTTTACATATCTAATAATGTAATTCCGTCGCTAATTTTCACTGATCCTTTATTACCTACATGTGTAGTTTAATTCGTATTTTTTTCAAAAAATTCTGAGTATGCCCCCAATGGAGACCTTCCTTGTTAGTATAGAGAATGCAGTTTAACGTAAAAAATACATTAACTCATTTAAAAACTACTTTTAAGCCACATTTTATATCATACCCAGCAATCCTTACGAATTATTTTGTGTATTTGTCGATAGCTCATTTTTAAACACTCAATACACTCATATACTCATTAAAACACAGATTAAAGCCTCTAATGGCCTACAATTTTTTAATTAAATCACAACTCTCCTCTCATGGCTCCGTAGTTTACAAAACATTCTATAAACCCATATAAACACGACGATAAAAGTTATTGCCAAAATTACAAAGCATTAATACGGCCGAACATACCGGCCCCCGTTGAATGATTTTCATTCAACCACAATTATAATACATAACTACACTTGAAATTTTTATTCAAATAATACAACCAGTAAAAAATAAATTAGCAAATTAAAATATGTAACAATTACTTTACCATGGGTAGTAAACGTAATTTAGAAACAGCTCTCTAAAAAATCCCTCGCTGCGTTTTCACTTTCTCAACTCTGATGATTCCATCAATACCTGGAAATAACTCTACAATTCTACCTAGGGGTCAATTGCAAATAGCAACATTGTCCTCCTTTATAATTACTATATCATTTATTTTAACATTTTTTTTTCCTCAAACATCTAAAATTCTGCATTCATTATGCAGTGATGATTTAAACTTCTAACTATCGCACATTTACAATATTTACATCGTGTAGGGAAAAAAATATGTATTTTTAAATGAAATTTGTTTGAAAGCTGTATCTTAATTTGTGTTTGAAATATTATTTTTTTTTACATATTTTTTCAAACCACTTTTCTAATTGTGTCAACAGGAGTATTCAATTTCTATTAAAAGCAAATAAAACAAGTAAAAAAAAACCATGCGATAAGCATGGATTATGAAGAACTATCCAACGCTTCATGAAATCTTTAACAATACTTCGTTTAGGTAAATAAGGACATAAAGCCAAATAAGTATTACAGTAATATTGAACAGGCTGTATTTGTGTGACGCACAAACAGCCCTGTATTTGATCTGTCAGCTAATATACATACTATAAAATGGGAAAATTTAGTTTGCAAAAAATGCCTAGTAGCTTGAAGTTTTTCTTTCAGCAATTTATACTAATAGATGGAAACATACATGAGTACCTTGTTCAACCTTGTGGTTTGCCTGGTACCTTTATTACACATCAATGTTAAGGTAAAATTTATTTTAAACTAAAGCACTCTTAAAAGAACTGAAATCACTTTCTCATAAATTATCATTCATTGGCTCCATGTACCCAATTCTTTGCGTGGCTCTGTATATCATTTTATCTATATTCTGCAAACAGTAAATTTAATGCAGTTCAGCGTAAAAATGCATAATTTATTTAAGAATCACCTTTTAGTAATTTATGCTCATATTCAGTAACATTGGAGAGCTCTTTTGGGTAGCTCTGTATATTAACTATAGCATTTATACACACCATATAATATGCATAAATTTAGTGAAATTTATACGCGCTTATCATAATTAAAATGCATTTCATCCATCCATCAGCTATCATCGGATACATTTTCAGTACTTCGGAAAAAATATACTATTTGACACCTTTTGTGTGCCCTTGTAAATACTATGCACTTTATACTTTATATTAGGTAAGGTAGTATCGTATAATTTATACTAAACCTCATTGACATACATCAGTTTTATTATACATGAAACAGTTTAATATATTTAAAATGTGTCACACACAACTCCCCCTTTTACCATTATCTAATGGAATTCTTTTGTGTGGTCCTGTAAATGAATAATAGCTACATTTTCACCTTGTATTTTATAGAATGCATATATTAATGTACCTCGTAAAAACATAAATTTTAATATGTTTGACAGTGTATAACATCTTTAAAATTCCTTTGAAACGACTTTTCCCCGTAGGCTGTAATGTAATGGGAAACTTTTGATTCTCCCTATAGATAAACTAATCATGACAGAAACTTCATTTTCAATAATATTCATGCTAGGGTAAACGTCAATAACGTCCTAAAATTTCATGGCAATCGGAGCTGACAAACCGAATGCATAAGCACTTTTCAACTTTGTTGGAAAATGCTAATAAAAAGGGGGAAATTATTACTGTATCTTTATGTTACCATTTTTTCATTACAAGGGAAACAAGTAAGAAAAATCATGCGTTAAGCATAGATTATAAAGCACTCTCCAACGCTTCATGAAATCTTTAACAGAACTTCCTTATTTAGGTAAATAATTATATAAAGCCAAATATAGTTAAATATGTATTCCAGTACTATTGAACAGCCCGGTATTTGATCTGTCAGCTAATATACATACTATATAATGGTAAAATTTATTTTAGCAAAAAATGCCTAGTAGCTTGAAATTTCTCTTTCAGCAATTTATACTAACAGATGGAAACATACTTGAATACTTTGTTCAGCCTTGTAGTTTGCCTGGCACTTTTATTACACATCAGTGTTAAGATAAAATTTATTTTAAACTAAAACACTCTTAAAACAACTGAAATCACTTTCTCATAAATTATCATTCATAGGCTCCATGTACCCAATTCTTTGCGTGGCCCTGTATATCATTTTATCTCTAATATGCAAACATTTCTTAGTAAATTTAATGCAGTTCAGCGTAAAAATGCATAATTTATTTAAGAATCACCTCAAATCTCGCTCAAGTTCGTTAATGGGTAAAATCGGACCAAGGGGGTGGAAATAGGGAGGGTTTTTGTGAAAACAGAAAAAACAGCATAACTTTTTAATTAAAATATATATAGAATCGATTTAAAGTTTATATTACTTCTCAAAAATGGGCCAAACGTTTATGTATGACAGATTTTTGATAAATTTAAAAACGGGCTCAAGGGACGAAAAAAACACGGTTTTTGGGAGAAAAAAATTCATAACTTCGTCAATTCTTAAGATATTAAATCCAAATAAATTTTTTATAAATGTTCTTAAAATTATCTAAAACTTTCGTACTTACAGGTTTTTGATAGGACCAATTTTTACCGATGAAAAAAATTAAAAACTAAAAGAAAAAAGGGGGGGTGGAAAAAAGAAAAAAATCCATACCTTAGTCAATTCTTAAGCAATCAAATCTAATGAAATTTATTTTACATCTTCTCAGTAATATCTACAACTTTTACATTAACAAGTTTTTCATAGGACCAATTCTTATAGCAAAAATAAGTTAAACAAAAATAGGAGTTGGAGAAAAAAACCTTAAATCCAAATTGCTTATATTCTTATTCATTTTTAAAGTATTAAAAAATGCTCTGACGAGCACCAAAAAAGGTTAATATCTTTTTAAAGTATGAAAAAGTGTTTGACAAGAGCTTCTAATTGAGAATGAGAAAGGACAAGGGGTCCCTTCTTGGCTGCAATTCACTGTCAATGCCAAATTTGAAAAATTCATATTTGCGCTTTTTCCATATAAAAGAAATTTGCGTAAACTTTCTATCTTTACTTTTTAGTAAAACTTTCAAACGTGCTTTACATGTTAACTGCATTGTTGACTCTGCACTACAACTGCACCACAAATCAATTTTCTGTGCTGTTTTACACTGCGATAGTTTATGGTGGGACTGCGTGAATGTGATACGCTGCAGGCAGTGTTGAATGCAGGAGGTGGGCCGGGGGGACATTCCCTCCCGAAGGTATCAAATGCTCCCCCCCCCCCAATAAAATTTCAGATTTTGTGTTTTTAATGGTAAAAAAGTATAATCCCCTTAGAACTCTATTGTATTCCCCAGAAGCCATAGAAGACCCTCCCGGAGAAAAATGTCTGAATTCAACACTGGCTGCGGCAACTATCGTTTTTGGCCCTATTTTGCTTTACATTCATGTTTAATTACGCTGTGTCTTTTCTAATTATGCCTTTACACTACACAATTTTATCGTAACAGTGACTGATTTCTTTTATATGGAAAAAGCGCAAATATGATTTTTTCAAATTTGGCATTGACAGTGAATTGCAGCCAAGAAGGGACCCCTTGTCCTTTCTCATTCTCAATTAGAAGATCTTGTCAAACACTTTTTCATACTTTAAAACATATTAACCTTTTTCGGTGCTCGTCAGAGAATTTTTTAATACTAGTCATTTAAATTTTTTGATAATTATATATTGAATATAAGAAAACCTCAGTTGCTTTTAAATATTCCCAGTACTTTTTCTTATTTCGCTCAACATTGAACTATTTAATCAATGGACAAAAAACGTGAAAAAACGAAATTAATTTTAATTTGTTCGTACAGAAATTGACAGATTCGATTAATTTTAGATAATACATATTTTATAGGAAAATAATGCGAATAGAAATTTTTATTCGTTTCGCATAAGATTTGTGGCCTTCTTATCTACTTCTTTTAAAAATCAGATGTTATAAATATGAAATATTTCCGCCATTAGCGCGATTTTTGTGATCATGGCACCCAAAGGTCACTAAACATAATTTTATAGTCAATGCACATAAAAACGAATTTTCCCATTTAAATTTTAAAAAAAAAATTAAGTAAAATATTTTTATTCCTCTTTCTTGATATCTATTGGAATAGCTTATTCCAATTATTGAATAATATTCTAGGACATTTTCAGGGAAATTATAGGTTAAATTATCTTCCTTGGAGAAAATCGCTCTAATTACAGCGTTAATCGATTTGCGTCAAACCAAGGATGAAAATATACTGAAAATTCATTTCTAGTATTATTTGTAAAATTGACATTGAAATCACCATCTGTAATTAAATTTTTATATAATATACAGTGGAACCTCAGTTCACGATCATAATCCATTCTTGTATCTGACTTTCTGCATGTGAGTAATTTTTTTGGGCGCTCTATCTCTAGAACTAATGCATGGGATTAAAAAAAATTATATTCAGGTAATCCCAGATATAAATTGATGCTGTTTACATTTTGATTTAAATTGTTCAACAGATGGCTTAATCGTGTTGCATTTTTCATTATTTTCGCAATAGTTCTATTTCGAGAATTAACGCACGGATTTTCATCAAACTTCAAATTCAGTTATATGAATTAGCTTTGTTTACTGGTTTCAGTAACCAAACACATACCGCTGCTATCCTGAATTGTTCTGATTACCACAATATCTCTATCGCAGGAATTAACGCACGGATTTTCATCAAACTTCAAATTCAGTTATATGAATTAACTTTGTTTACGTTTTGGTTTCAATAACCAAACACATGGCGCTGCTATCCTGAATTGTTCTGATTACCACAATATCTCTATCGCAGGAATTAATGCACAAATTTTCATCAAACTTGAGATTTAGGCACACTTTGATTTATATTATTGCTCATTACATGTTTTGGGTTGTAAGAGAGCCCGGTATTGCACTTATTTCTATTTACGCGTATCAAATAATTAATTAATTAAAATCATTCTATTTACATAATTATCAAGAACTTATTAAAATAATTTTACTATATTAAATTACTTGTAAAATAATAATAAATAGAACGCCTTCAGCATATCAACAACAAACAACATTTTTTATTCTTTTTAATAACAACAATATCGTCTGCCTTTTTGTTGCCAACAAATGAACGGAATCTTTACAAGTTCATGGTGGCTACATTACTCCCTCCCCAGTAACATAGTTACGATACAAATATAATATATACAGAAATATAAAATAGAAATATAAAATAGAAATACAATAGAGAAATATTATATATTAAATAAAATATAAAATAGTACATAATTAATCTCTATAAAGCTTCGGAAACCTTACTTGTCTACCAGAGCGTGTAATTTTCTCAAGAATTTTTTTATCAGGCAAATTTGAATGTTCATTTTTGATTATTGATGGCACAGGCAGAGGTAGTATGTTATCCGGTAACTGGTGATAAGGAGTGTTCTCATCATTTGTTAATAAATAAGCAGGTTTCAATCTATCTATGGATATGTTGATATCTCTTTCCTTAATTTTTACTGTATAATACTTTTCGTGTCTTTTGACAACTGGAAAGGGTCCATCATAAGCAGGTTCGGGTGTTTTTTTAACCCGATCAATGCGTATGAATACATGGCTAGAATTGTGTAAGTCCTTATGAACAAAAATTTTCTGAGAAGGCTGTTTGCGATTTTTAAAAGGTTTTAACTCTTCCATTTGCTTCTGCAATTCTTTAGCAAAGGTTTCTGTGTCGATAATAGTTTTCGGTTTTTCAAAAAATTCTCCTGGTAGCCTGAGAGGTTTTCCGTAGACCATTTGTGCAATGGTAAAATTTGTATCACCACGTAAAGCTGATCTCAATCCCAATAGTACTGTAGGTAATGATTGAGTCCATTTAATTGTATTTTGTGCTCTAATTGCAGCTTTTAAAGTGCGATGGATTCGTTCTATCTTCCCATTACACTGTGGATGATAGGCTGTTGTTGGGCTCAATTTAAAACCACAAATAATACTTAAATTGTGGAATAATTCTGATCTAAATTGTTTTCCTCGATCCGTGATTACACGATGTGGAATGCCAAAGCGAGAAATCCATTGATCATAAAATGCTCGAGCAACTGTTGGAGCCGTCACATTTTCTAGAGGAACTACTTCTATCCAACATGTGAAGAGCAGTATAATTTTCCTTCAGACGGTGTTAGTGGACCTATGATGTCAATATGAACGACACTAAATCGTTCATCTGTTTCTTCAAAAGTGGCAAATGGAGAATGTGTATGTCTGCCAATTTTGTTTTTCTGACAATGAATGCAGGATTTTGCCCACTGATTAACATCTTTCCTAATATTTGTCCAAATAAACCTTGAAGCTACTTGTTTTACTGTATTTTTTACTCCAGGATAAGCTAAATTGTGGATTTTCCTAAAAATTTGTTCCCTAAAAGCTTCAGGAATAAATGGTCGGATTTTGGAAGTTGAAATATCACACCAAAGAAGTTTACCTGAATCCAAAGGATATTGTTTGAAATTTAAAGATGGATTTAAACGTAATTTTTTAAGTTCTTCATTATTAATCTGCCATCAGAAATTTTGTCATAATCTATTGTAGAAATCGATTGTATTCTGGATAATGTGTCTGCAACTGTATTTTCTACTCCACTAATATGTCGAATATCTGTTGAAAACTGTGATATATATAGTAAATGACGCAACTGTCTAGGCGAAGCTTTTTCATTTTTTTGCTGAAAGGCGAATGTTAAGGGTTTATGGTCTGTATAAATTATAAATTGTCTTCCTTCTAACATATGTTTAAATTGCTTTAGAGAAAGATATATTCCCAGTAATTCTCGATCATAGGTACTATAACTTTTCTGAGCATTATTTAATTTTTTTGAAAAAAAGGCTAATGGTTTCCAGCAGCCTGCTTCAAATTGTTGTAAAACTGCACCAATGGCAAAATCAGAAGCATCACAAAAGAGGGATAATGGAAGATCAGGATTAGGATAGGTCAATAAAGCAGCATTTGCTAGGTCTTCTTTACATTTTTCAAATTTTTCTTTTGTTTCATCTGTCCACGGAATTTTTCTTTTGTCTTTCTTTTTCGCCCCTTTTAAATACTCATGAAGTGGTGCTTGATTTTCAGCAGCATTTTTTATGTATCTTCTATAAAAATTCACCAGACCAAGGAAAGTTCGTAATTCTTGGATTGTTTCCGGTAATTTATAATTTTTAATTACTTCTACTTTTTCGGGAAGGGGTTTTGAACCTTCAGGAGTAATCATGTATCCTAAAAATTGCAGCTGGTTTACACCAAAAACTGATTTTGCAATATTTAAACGAAGGCCATATTGATCCAATCTTGAAAAAACTAATTTTAGATGTTCTGTGTGCTCATCTTCCGTTGAAGAAGCTATTAAAATATCATCTAAATATGGGAAAACGAAGTCCAATCCGAAAAACACTTCATTAATGAAACGCTGAAACGTAGATGGAGCATTCCGTAATCCAAAATTCATCACATTATATTCAAATAATCCAAACGGAGTTATTATCGCTGTTTTTTGCTTATCTTCTTCTGGAATTGGTATCTGAAAACAGGCCTTAAATAAGTCAATTTTTGAAAATATTTTCTTTTCTTTTAATATATGCTGAAAATCTTCTATTCTGGGAATAGGGTAACGGTCGGGAATGGTTCGAGCATTAAGGCGTCTGTAATCCCCGCACGGTCTTAAACTTCCATCTTTTTTGTAAACTAAATGAAGTGGATTAGCCCATGGTGATTTGGATGGTCTATTTATATCATTATCCAACATAAACTTGAATTCTTGTTTTGCTAAATTTAATTTTTTTAGTCTAATGTGCGAGGTTTTGAATAGACAGGCGAACCTTTAGTATCAATATAATGCTTTACATTGTGTTTGGAATTGCATATTAAAAGATTTGGCTTCGTTAAATTAGGATATTGTAATAACAGATGTGCATATTGAGAATTTTTGTCAGTTGTACTTATGCTATCAGCACTTGATACACACATAACATCGCTTTTAACAAAAAGGTTAGTAACACCATCTATTAATTTTTTATTATGTATATCAATAAGCAATTTAAATTTATTAAGGAAATCTGCACCTAAAATTGCTTTGTCTACTTTTGCTATTATAAAAGGAAATTGATATTGTCTACGTAAGCTCAAATCTAGTATTAAAATTTTGAAACCAAATGTAGGAATTATTGAACCATTTGCTGCATACAATTTGAAAGAGTTACATATTTTATGTTTGGTTGAAGCAGGAATAATTGATAAATCAGCTCCACTATCAACAAGAAAGCGTAAACCGGTTGTTTTGTCTTTAACAAATAAACGGTAATTACGGCAATCTTTAAATTCTTCAACAGCAGAATTTGCCGCTAAAACTACTGCTGATCGGAGTTTTTCGGTTTTTTCCAGCTGCACGGACTTTTACATTTATTAGGATAAAACTGATTACCAAATTTAAAATGGTAGTAACAATATTTCCCATTTGGATTAAATCGTTTTCTCGATTGACTTCTACTTTTATTTTGTTTAGTATCAGATTTCCGAATTTTACTTCTGGATTGCCTCTCAATTTTTAATGCCGAAATCTGGTTTTCCAACATAGAAATTTTCTCAAGTATTTTACTCATAACAGAAGAATCTGAACTCGCAGAATAAATTTCTGTTGAAGAGCTCATTTCAAAAATTTTATCTGCCATTAGTGATAAATTATCTAAATTTTCACTGCTTACAATTAGAATATTTTTTATTGACTCTGGTAATTTATCAAGAAATAAAGTTTTCAAAACCCTTTCCGGTATGTTATTTCCACTGAGCGATTTCATTTTAAGCAGTAGTTGGCTTGGCTTCATATCACCCAATGAAATTCCCGTAAGTAATTTCTTTAGTGATTTTTCCTCACTCTCTTTAAAAGTATTTAAAAATCTTTCTTTAACGGCGGTATATTTATCATCCCGATTACTTTGGATAATATCCCATATATTTTCAATGTATTTAGAGTCTAATTGAGCCACTAGATGATTGAATTTTGTTTCTTCATTTATAATATTTACAAGTGAAAACTGAGCATCAATTTGGAAAAACCATATTTCAGGATTATCTTCCCAGAATGGAGGAAATTTGACGCTTACCTTCTTTGCTTCAAGAATCAAATTTGTAGACGTTTTCGTTGATTCTTGAGTCATTTTTCAATGTGTTAATGTCCAAAGCAGGGTCACCAGAATTTGTAAGAGAGCCCGGTATTGCACTTATTTCTATTTACGCGTATCAAATAATTAATTAATTAAAATCATTCTATTTACATAATTATCAAGAACTTATTAAAATAATTTTACTATATTAAATTACTTGTAAAATAATAATAAATAGAACGCCTTCAGCATATCAACAACAAACAACATTTTTTATTCTTTTTAATAACAACAATATCGTCTGCCTTTTTGTTGCCAACAAATGAACGGAATCTTTACAAGTTCATGGAGGCTACAGGGTAAATCTTCCAACAGGTGTCGCATATATGCTGTATTTTTCCCGATATCCGCAACAGTCCTATTTCAAAAACTAATGTTCGGAATTTCATGTCTTTAGAATCCTCACGGTGAGCATATGATTGCCATTTGATTTTGGCGCTGTAATAATGAATTTTGGCGCATTAAAATGCATGAGATAGAAAATAGTTTTGGGGTTGCCACATCCGACTAGTTCTTTATAATCGGAGTAATCGACGGTTCATCTACACCATATTGTTTAGCTATTTTGATTACACTATCATCGTTCTTAAGTTTTGTCACTACTTCTTTTCATAATTGATCAGTAATTCGCTTAAGCTTCTTACTACTGCTATCACTAAACGCTTTTTCATTATTAGAAGTCATAATAAAGGCTAAAATTTTCGCAAAACTGATTAAAATTAAAACAATAAGTTAAATTTTTTACTGTACTGAAGGTCACAAAGCACTCTGATACGCGCACTTTACTCCAAACTTGACTTATAACAAGAATTATGTGAGGGTTGCCAACTGAACTATTCGACAACTTTGGTCGCGAATCGCGTTATCCTACACCGAAAGAGTAAAATTTTGATCACTAAAGTTGGTCATAAACCGAACTTGTCAAAAACAGAGGGGGCCGTAAACCAAAGTTCCACTGTTTTTTGACCTATAAGTTTGCAAATATGGCATTATTTATATATTCATTGGCGATGATCATTATGCAACTTTTCGATTTAGCCGATTAAATTTGTGATTTTAAAGTAGCGTTTGATAATAACGGAAAATTGAGAATTTCTATTAGAAAAATTAGGATAATTACTGTAATTTTTATGCACGGTTTTAAGTAAACTCGGATTTTTTTCCATAATTTTAAATTTAGTACATTTGGAAATGGAAGGAAGAGGGAAAGTATATCTTTGCAATGCTTTTTCGACAATATCTCAAGCAAAAATACTTTTAAATGCCAATAATTGCTGATCGTAAATGTTGCATTCACTTCACACCATCACAAAAGTTTTTTTGCATCCCCATGTGTTTTTTCATTTGATGCTTTCTTGGCACAGATGCCATATATGCACGACATTGTGCGATATTCTTCTGACGCCAATTTCGCAAAAGCTTAGTTTTCAAACTTCAATTACATACATATATATTAAAGTACTACTTAGTTATCCCATCCACCAATTTCGCCAAACTATACAAATTGCCAAACTCATAGCGAAATTATACATATAGACGTAATTTTCATTTTAATTAACACAAAAAATTATTTATAGAATCTTAATAAAAAATACAAATAAAAAGTCGAAATAAAAATCCCTTAATGGCGTTTTAAACACGTGCATCGTATTTAATGTCATTGAATGCGACATTCACGATCATCCATTATTGGCATATAATATTATAGTTTGGCGATGGTTTTTTGGTCCACCGGATAACCAAGTAGTACCTCTATTAACTATTTTCCATTATTTTCAAAAGAAAATAATAATGAATAAAAACCGGTGATAATTGAATATCCCTTCGACCAAAAAATTATCGCCAAATTATAAAATTAAATGCCAATAACGGATTATCATAAATGTTACATTCAGTTTACATTAAATAGGTTACCCATGTTTGTTATGCCATAATGTGATTTTGAATTCAACTTTTTATTTGTACTTTTATTGATGTTTTACTAATTTATTTCTTCTTTCGTTATTTAAAATAAAAATTATGCCAATATGAATTACATGGTGAATAAATTGATGATTTGTACAATTTGGCGAAATTGATCGACGGGATAATAAAGTAGTATTGAAAAGTTTAATCAATAACTACAGAATGAAATGATTTATAAAATTTAACAAAATTAAATGAACGTAAATATATATATATATTTTTAATAAACGTTAGCCCGGTTATCATATCAGACAAAATAACAAAATTTTCGTACCAATTAGGTACCCTAATGCGTATTTGACATGACATCCCTATTTAAAATCGATTGAATGCTATTTAAGATATGGACAGAATGTGAAGTTTTTGTTTTACTCTATATCTTTTCCTTGCGTAAATTAGGACGTCATATGATCATAATTAAAAAATCTTACATTTAGTTCCTGAAGAGAAATTTTGGTTTTCCCAGATACTTTTTTCCGATGTACTTGTTTTTTTCCCATTTTTTTCTACTACTAAAATTCAAAATGTTAGGACACTCGAGAAAATCATCCCATGGTCATATAAAATGCATGTTATTTGAAAAATTAACCATGGATTCGAACAAAAAAAAAAAATAACACTGCGTTCATAACTTTATTATTTAAAGAACTGAAACTAAAAGCTTCGCAATAAAAACAAATAGCCATGTTTTTCACGTGGTTTGTTTAATTTGAATGAATTATGATACATACATGACAATTTTTATATTAAATTTGGTGGCAACGAATAAAAATAAAAACTACAATCGCAACAGCAAAAGACAATATTCAACTGGAGGTTTAACCCCCTGACTGCCCGGCCAAAGGGTAAAATTGTAATGTTGTTTTCTCTGTAATTTATAAAAAATATTAAAAAAAGATGTTTTTTTCCAAACTGATACAAAATATGTTATTATGTGTAGGTGTATAATCGTTGAGAGTATTAATCCTAACTTAATTTTTCAAAACTGGTTTTTATTTATAGAATTATATTAATTTAAATATTGCTTATGCTGCAGTGAAACCTGCAGGTTAGTGTGCCAAAAAATCAGCCAGCGGCAGTCAGAAGGTTAAGACATAAATTCGATTTTCTCAAAAACCGTCTAACATACAAAGATGAAAAAAAAACTGTTCTAAGTTTTATCAAGATGATAAAAATAAACCAAAAACGAAGTTAATCCATCCATAATAACGTTAGCTATTGCTTGTTGAATATTTCGTCTTCATTTTTTCGTTAAAAGTTAAATAAAAAACTACAGTAAACTGCGATAATTTTTTGAATGCTATCATTTTATTCGTCTTGTCGAGTTCTATCTTTTGAAAACAAAATCACTGTCGTACGTCAACTGGTTCGCCAGAAATTTCAAAAAGACGTTCGCATTTTCTATTTCTTAAACATATTATACCAAACGCTACCGCGTTTGCTATGATTCATTTTTGATTTTAAACGCATCCAAATGGCTGATCCTCTTATTTAGAAACTATATAATGTTACGCATAGGCCAGTTTTTTGATAAAGACAAAATATATTTCAAAAAAAGGCTGCCAAAAAAGGTATTTTGAACAGAATTTCCCAAAGTGATCGTGAGTAAAAATTTGCGAAAGTGTTCAAATATCATATTGCGTTTTTTCTGACTAGTTTTTTAATTCATTTTTGCTCTCAAACGCATCCAGTTTACAGATTCTTTTATTTAGGAACTATAAAATATGACGCATTGGCCAGTTTTTTTTTTATATGAAGACAGAATATATTTCAAAAAAGGCTGCCAAAAAGGGTATTTTTCGACAGAATTTCTCGAAGTGATTGTAATTGAATATTTGAGGATGTTTTCAAATAACAAATTGCATTTTTTCTGACTCATTTTTAAATTCAGTTTTGCTTTCAAACGCATCCAATTGACAGATTCTCTTACTTAAGAACTGTTTAATGTCCCGTATTGGTCAGTTTTTTGATAACGGCTGAATATATTTTTTAAAATGCTCTCAAAGTGGGCACTTCGCACAAAATTTCCGGAAGCGATCATTATGAAAGAATTGTATTCAAATAACAAATCGGTTATTTTATGATTCATTTTTAAATTCAATTTTGCTCTCATACGCATTCAGTTGACAGTTTTTTTGTTATTTAGAAACTCTATAATGTACTATATTGGTCTATTTTTTAATAAAGTCAGAATATATTTCAATATATGTTGTCAAAATGGGCATTTGAGCCGAATTTCGCTTAAGATGATTCTGACAAAAACCAGTTCTTGCGGAAAATTGAAATTAAATTTTTTTCGACAGCGGCCAAATAAAGTTGTTAAACTGTTTTATCTCTAATCATACTTTATTTTTTATTGTTGAAATGAGCACTCTTCGAAATCTACCTCCGCATATAGGCCAGGCCGAAAGGGATTTTTTGAACTTGGCTGACACATTGCCGTGTGTCTAGATGATATGAAGATTCGATATGTTTTTTTTTCTCAAAAATAAACAAGCTAAACATTATAATGAAGACGTACTTCTTAAATCGAAATGACTAGTGACAAAAATTTTAGCAGATCACAAAGCAAGATGGAACGAAGAGCAAATAGCAGAGTCAAATAGCAAGGTAGAGTGAAGATGACCACACATCTGTATTTCAGGCTAGACATTCCTCAGCTGGATGCAAATTTCTGTTACATACCAATATCTGGACGGAGTGAGGAATGGTAAATGGTGCACTAATTACGATAAAAGCTATTGTCTTTGTCTACACTGTAAAAAATTTGACCCTTTTGCTACATCGTCACTCCACCGCTTTTATAGAAAACGATTACTTCAGCCTATTATGGAGCATTCTCATGGGTCAAAAGAGAGATACTCTATAAAAGCGGGGGAGTGACGATGCAGCAAAAGGGTCAAATTTTTTACAGTGTATAGTAGGGTGGTTCACAAACCTATGGAAAAAATCAACTTTCTCGTAATGACCAGGACACCTCCTCATTTTTTACAGCTGCCCATATTATTATTCTGGCAAAGTTTTAATCTCCTACTGCAAATAAAAGATGGTGCTCAATGAACTGTCACCTTTTGACTTTTGGCGATATTTAAGCATTTGTTATTGAATTTATTAAAAGTTGAAATAAAAGCTAATTTTTTAAAATATTTTTTATTTATATATTTACATGATTAGTAAAGCCTATCAAAATAGTTCACATTGCTAGTTTTTTATATTTACATTTTGGAAACAATATTAACAACTGATTTGTTTTGTTGTTGTTGTCTTGGTAGTGAAAGTCCCATTTTCTTCAATAACTTGCAAAAGACATTGCCTATTCTCATCATTTGTTAAAAAATTGTTGAATTCTTGAATCAGCTGTACACCTCCCTCAGCAGTATCAACCCTTAGTACCACCAAGTACCCAAGTACCAAACTTAGTTCTGCAATTTTTGTTATTGATAATATCCTTCCTTTTTTCTGATAAAAGTTGTAGAAAATTGTCACTACTGTTTAAATGAGAAAAGAGTTCAACAACATTATTCTTTGTTGCTAAATCTTCAAGGCTTGAATCTTATTTCAATAACTTTGATTGTTGTCTTACATTTCATGAACATTTATGGTTGCTCATTCCTGTAATAATTTTTGCCTTTTTCTTTTTTTGGTACTGTGTCTGAAAATAAGGCAAGACCAACCAATTCTGAAACGTACCACATTTGACTTTATAAGACTTTCCTTTTCTTTGCTCCTACTCCAATCTGAGAATCATTAATCACATATTTTCTAAGATCTTTTTATAATTTCAAGACAACTGCAAGAGCTTCATATGCAGGTGTAGCTTTTATCCAATCTTTGCTGAAGAGAGAAGCATTGAATTGCACAAATCGTTAGAGCTGCATCCCCCTCTCTTAGACGGAAAACTTCTGGTTGATTCCAGAAGAGAAAGATATTGAAAATGAAAAGAGTTTAGTCATCTATCGAGCATGATGAATAGCACCTGATGCACTCCAGTGGATTTTCTCAGGTGGATTTCCTAAAGTATCAGGTATCAACTCAGTCATCTCTTTATAATCATCTCTGATGACCATAAAATAGATTTATCTACAGGTAAAAGAAAGGCAATAGTTGAATCTTTAAAATCTTTAGTGGATTCTTTCAATTCTATCCCCGAAAATTTGTTTGTTCAATTCATTGCCAAACTTTCTTAATTGTGTTAAAGAGTGGGATTTCTGGAGAACTGGACAGTCCAAGACACAAGCTAAAAACCTTTGCCAAGATCAAGTTCATGACATGGTGCCTGTAGGCTAGCCACAGTAATTCACGACCAATTTGTTTTATTCAAATGAATGCATGTTCTTTTACATAAGCAGTGTTTACACTCATAGCATCAAAACATTAATTTTGAATGTTTATTCACTCTTGTGTAATAGGTTAAAATTAGAATTTACTATAAGGGAAGGGCATGTTTACAAACAAACACTTCTGTCAACCAATCTACCGCTACATTTTTGTCATTGTGATCATTGTAGGAATCTAGGAATCATCTTGACGACGTAGCCCAATCATAGCAAGCAGACAACCATGATAAAATTTGTAGACCAATCAGAATGCCTGAATTCATATGTAGAGTGGGTGCTATAACGAAGCACGGGCGAAAACAGCTTGCCCACACTAATAAGAGCCCATAGTGACGTCAGCTGCCCTTTCTTTATATTTTCTGCTGTTCAACTACACTACTAAACTTGCGCACACCAAGGAGTTTTTCAATAAAAGCTCCTAAACTGATCAACAGTTCTTAATCCAAAGCATTCAGATAAAATTTTGCCGTTTCAATGGAGGATAGTCTAGTTTGAAATCATGAATTGCTGCCTCAACATATTCTTTGATAGCTTTTTTTTTCCTTGACAAAGTTTTATCTTGATCGTTGTATGGTGCTTCTTGAAGAAAGAAGAAGTGTACAAGGATCATGCCCCAGAGCTGTTATAATTGGAACAATCAAAAGCAGAGCTTCACAATCTGACGTCTTGTTACAATCTAAAGCACTAATATCATGAGATATGCACAGTTCAGGGGTCGGAGCATATAGGACAAATTCTATTGTTCTTACCAGTATATTTAATAAGCAATCTTCGCGATATAGTTCTATCGAACATTTTATAAAAATATCTCATTAAGATTATTAAAAAAAGATACTGGTAAGAATAATAAAATTTATCCTATATGCTCCGACCCCTGACAGTTGTGTTTTACACAAATCTTGTTTTGTTTTAGGATTGTGAATAAGTTTTTTTCTTTATATTGGGAAAAAAAAATCATAAACATCTAATTGGGAAATGGACTCTGAGTTTTCCTAATCAGTCACGGAATAAACAGCTGTGGATAAAGTGTCCACACCTGTGATTTTTTCTTTTTTATCATTGTTCCTGTTTCTTTCCTTTTTAAAAATTCTCTTGGTTTTTTTTTTTTTTTTTTTTTTTTTTTTTTTTTTTTTTTAAATAATTTCTCTACTTTCATTAGCCAAATATTTTGTGTCTATCTCATTGATCTATAAAAATATCACATTCTTCTTTTATTTTTATTAGAAACAGCTTGTAGCTTATAGAACTTTGCAATATCCCGTGCTTAGAAACTGGCGGCTTCTTATGTCAGAAATGCTGCAATGTTGTCAGATGCATTAAATAGAAAAACTGTTGCCAAATATTAAAATTAAACTTTATATTATCTACTAGAAATTATCAAAACTTAAAAAAATCAGTTTTTGTTTAAAAATTATGCATTTTAAACATATATTCCCATGTTATTCTAAAACTATAAAATTGAGTAAAATTACCAAAAAGTGTCAAAATGAAGGGTCGTTGAGCACCATCTTCCTATAAGTGTAAACAGCTATAATTTTAGGAGTGAGATACAATGAGTAAATGTAAAAAAAATAGGGGGTGTTTTGGTATTTATCTCGAAAAAAGTTTTTTTGAACCACCCTAGTGTATAGCCTGATATTTCAACCTCGAAACTTTTTCAGTCTATAATGGTTCATTTTGATGATTATCATTGGCCATTTCTAATTGGAAGAATTTTTCTTATGAAATCCATTTGCAAATATTGGAAAGAGGAAAATACCTTAAGTCAGTTATTTTTTACTTCTCCATACCTTGCCACCATGCACCCAATCCCAGAATTTAATTTTGTCAAAAACTGCCGCCACTAAAGTTGTTATTACATAAAACAACTTATCTCACTTTTAATTTAGTTTGTTGTTTATAGGAAGTGCTCATTAAAGCGATTTTCTCTAAAGTTAAGCATGACCAAATTTGGAAGAACGGGAGCACTTGCTGTCAACTTACAAGGAAGGTCTCCATTGGGGGCATACTCAGAATTTTTTGAAAAAAATACGAATTAAACTACTCATGTAGGTAATAAAGGATCAGTGAAAATTAGCGGCGGAATTTCTTTATTAGATATGTAAAAAAATAAAATAGTTTGGAATAATTGGCGTGAAAAGCTGAAAGCTACGCGGGATTTGGCGAGCAGTGCATTTCCTCGCCAAAAGCAGACGATTTTAACGAATCTGAAAATTGATTTTAATTGACTTCACTGTTAAAAATCTGCAGCATTTACTGCAACGTCACTCCACTACTTTTATAGAATATCTCTCTTCTGACCAATGAGAATGCTCCATAGCACCGTGAATTGACCGTGTCATACACTGTTAAAAATCTGCTGCATTTTGTTGCAACGCACTCCACCGCTTGTATATAATATCTCTATTCCAACCAATGAGAAAGCTAAATTTCACGGCCAAGTAACCGTTTTCTATACAAGCAAGGGAGGGCGTTGCAACAAAATGCAGCAGATTTTTAACAGTGTATTTTTCAATTTGGAACAATTTTAATCAATTTAAATTGTGTTTTAAATGATAAAATATATTAATTTAATTTTGTTATAAGTACACATAAACGTATATGACAAAATTAGACTTAAAGTAAAGTAAAAATGCAAAACTAAAATTACTTAAACTAAACTTATTTAAATAAATTGAACATAGAAAGTTTTTTCTTTAAAAAGTATTCGAAGCGTAAAAGCGTATTTTTCAAAATTTCGTTTTTTTGCCAACCGGAGATAAATCGCCAAATAAACGAAATTTTTATTATTTTTTTACGGACGTTATAAGGAGGTTCCGCCGAAATGTTTTTTATAAACATATATAACTATATGAGAAGAACATTCTGTAACTTTTTCAGATTTTTCTGAGTATGCCCGTATGGAGACCTTCCTTGTTAGCATTAAACCATTTGTTAAAGCAACTGGCGACTAAATTAAGTACTTCAAAATGAAGATTCGACGATGTTGTTTCAAATTTACTTTTATACTATTAAA
This sequence comes from Maratus speculifer, assembly GCA_964019185.1. Taxonomy (NCBI): domain Eukaryota; kingdom Metazoa; phylum Arthropoda; class Arachnida; order Araneae; family Salticidae; genus Maratus; species Maratus speculifer. The sequence goes on along the minus strand of OZ025295.1, from coordinate 129,471,554 downwards.
AAGTAATCATCAAATTAAAACATATAATTACATTGTTAAAAATTTCACCCTTTTGCTGCATCGTCACTCCCCCGCTTTTATAGAAAACGATTACTTCACCGTATACTGTAAAAAATTTGACCCATTTGCTGCAGCGTCAATCCACCGCTTTTATAGAAAACAGTTACTTTACAGTATTATGGAGCATTCTCATTACTCCATGATAGAGTGAAGATGACCACACTTCTGTATTTCAGGCTGGAGATTCCTCAGCAGCTGGATGTAAATTTCTGTTACATACCAATATCTGGACGGAGTAAGGATTGGTAAATGATACGCATATTCACAGTATCCGCAAAAAAACTCTTCGAGAGGATTGAATTCTGATAGGGATTGGCCGACGCGTTTTCACGTAACTTGGCGATAATTATACTTGGCGAGCGATAGATGCTTCCGTCGAGGAGTTTGATTTCCTTTCGAACCGAGTACAAAGTAGCTTTTCTCTTGCAGCATTGCATTGGATGGAACGTGTCTTACTGAAAGCTGTACTCTTTAAAAGTTTTTAAACACAAATTTTTACTCTGTACTCGGTTTACTTTGTACTCGGCTCCGAAGGAAATCAAACTCGACGAAAGCGTCTATCGCTACGCCAAGTATAACTATCGCCAAGTTACGTGAAAACGCGTCGGCCAATCCCTATCAGAATTCAACCCTCTCGAAGAGTTTCTTTGCAGATACTGTGAATATGCAAATGATACACTAATTACGATAAAAGCTATTCTCTATAGCCACTGCCCCCTCAACAATGCCTATTCACTGAGCAGACGACAAATGTGAAACGTCATGAAGTGGAGGCGAAATCACTAACCTTATTGGTTCCACAATCGCCACGAAACTCAAAACGCGATCGTTGTCAGGGAAACGGCCTCCACTACGTCACAAGCGAGAAGGCATTGTAGAGGAGGCAGTGCTATAGCCCGAGATTTCAACCTCGAAACTTTTTACAGTCTACACTGTAAAAAATATGACTATTTTTCTGCATCGTCACTCCCCGCTTTTATAGAATATCACTCTTTTGGCCAAAGAGAATGCTGCATGATAGCCTGAAGTAGTCGTTTTCTATAAAAGCGGTGGAGTGACAATGCAGCAAAATAGTCATATTTTTTACAGTGTATAATGGTTCATTTTGCTGATTATCATTGGCCATTTTTAATTGAAAGAATTTTTCTTATGAAATCTATTTGCAAATATTGGAAAGAGGAAAATACCTTCAGTCAGTTTTTTTAACTTCTCCATGCCCTGTCACCATATACAAAAAATAGAATTTAACTTTGTCAAAAAATGCCGCCTCTAAAGTTGTTATTACATAAAACAACTTATGCCACTTTTAATTTAATTTGTTGTTTATAGGAAGTGCTCATTAAAGCGCTTTTCTCCAAAGTTAAGCACACTGTAAAGCTTTTGACCCTTTTGCTGCATCGTCACTCCCTCGATTATCTAGAATATCTCTCTTTTGACCCATGAGAATGCTCTATGATAGGCTGAAGTAGTAGTTTTCTATAAAAGCGGTACACTGTAAAAAAAAAATTGTCCCTTTTGCTACATCATCACTCCACCGTCAAATTTTTCACCGTGTGCACTGTTAAAAATCTGCTGCATTTTGCTGCAACGCCCTCCACCACTTGTATATAATATCTCTATTCCAACCAATGAGAAAGCGCCATTTCACGGCCAAGTAACCGTTTTCTATACAAGCAGGGGAGTGCGTTGCAGCAAAATGCAGCAGATTTTTAACAGTGTAGAGTGACGATGCAGCAAAAGGGTCAATTTTTTTACGGTGCATGACCAAATTACACTTTTAAAAATTTGACCCTTTTGTTGCATCGTCACTCTACTACTTATATAGAAAACGATTTCTTCTCTGTATTATGGAGCATTTTCTTTGGTCAAAATAGAGATATTCTTTTTAAGGTGTGGAGTGATGATGCAGCAAAAGGGTCAAATTTTTAACAGCGTAGAAGAAAGGGAGCACTTGCTGTCAAATTAGCATTAAACCATTAGCTAAAGCAACTGACGACTAAATTAAATACTTCAAAATGAAGATTCGACGATGTTGTTTCAAACCTTTTTTTATACTATTAAAAAGTAATCATGAAATTAAAACATGTAATTACACTGCTAAAAATTTTACCCTTTTGCTGCATCGTCACTCCCCCGCTTTTAAAGAATATCTTTATTTTGACCCATGAAAATGCTCCATAATACACTGTAAAAAATTTGACCTTTTTGCTACATCATCACTCCCCCGCTTTTATAGAATATCTCTCCTTTGACCATGAGAATGCTCCATAATAGGGTGAAATAATCGTTTTCTATAAAAGCCGTGGAATGATGATGCAGCAAAAGGATAAAATATTTTACAGTGTAAAAAAACGCACTGTTAAAAATTTGACCCTTCTGCTGCATCGTCACTCCACCACCGTTATATGCATCGTCACTCCACCACTGTTATATGCATCGTCACTTCACCGCTTTTATAGAAAACGATTACTTAACTGTATACTGTAAAAAAATTTACCCTTTTGCTGCATCGTCCCTCCAGCGCTTTTATAGAAAACGATTACTTCAGCCAATCATGAAGCATTCTCATGGGTCAAAAGAGAGAAATTCTATAAAAGCGGGGGAGTGACGAATGCAGCAAAAGGGTCAAATTTTTTACAGTGTACTTTATAGTGTCACTGAGCATTCTCATTGGTCATAAAAGAGTTATTCTATAAAAGCTGTGAAGTGACGCTGCAGCAAATGGGTCAAATTTTTAACAGTGTCTTATGGAGCATTCTGGGGAATGACGATGCAGCAAAAGGGTCAATTTTTTAACAGTGCGGTGAAGTAATCGTTTTCTACACTGTAAAAAATGTTATTCTTTTGCTGCATCGTCACTCCACCGCTTTTATAGAAAACAATTACTTCACTCTATTATGGAGCATTCTCATGGGTAAAAAGAGAGATATTCTATAAAAGTGGCGGAGTGACGATGCAGCAAAAGGGTCAAATTTTTAACAGTGTACACTGTAAAAAATTTGACCCTTTTGCTGCATCGTCACTCACCACTTTTATAGAAAACGTTTACTTCACCCTATTATGGAGCATTCTCATGGGTCAAAAGAGAGATATTCTATTAAAGCGGGGGAGTGACGATGCAGCAAAAGGGTAACATTTTTTACAGTGTAGAGTGCACTATTCCTTATAATATTTTTTATTTTAAACAGATTCTGTTAACTTCTAGAAATTTTTGTTGGTTAATATTTTAAATTTGAATTAATTAAAGGCAAAAATTAAATTAGACATGTTTATTGTGTAATTAAATTATCGAAATTTGTTTGATTAAAATCGATTTAATCGAAATTGTTTTTGCATCATTTTTCTGATTTAGATGGCAACGTCTGCGCAAAATGTGGGTTTTTTTCATGCAATATCGAACTCACAACAACAGCGGCCTGTCTTGTAATAAGGAGCCGAAAAGAAGATGCCGTCACTAGCTGCCAAATCCGAGAATAAGATCAGCAGTAATGATGCTGCTGATCCTGTAAAACAAGTCCATCTTTTGATGGAGAAAAGGATTCGTAATTTAGAGAAAAGAAAGGTTTGTTTTTTACTCATATCTCAGTTACTCTTCCTAGTACGCATGATCGTAGGTAGTCTTTGTTTGTTAGGCTTATATCTATGCTTTTGCGCATTATCTTTCAATCATTGAATTTCTGTATCATGTATCATATACAAATCTGTCAGATGTAAACTGATGTTAAAATTTCACAAAAATCCCTATTGAATAATGTCTAATTATGCATATCTATGTTTAAACCAAATATGGCGGATTACATATTGATTGTTACTAATGTAACTCAATGAAATGATGTCACTTAATTTGCATCATACTTTTTTCCCTTGAAATTTTTCTATTTGTTTTGGTAGGCAAAATCGCTATACCTTTTATGTTATCTGTGGGAAATCCCAAAAACGTGCTGTCTTCATTAATTAATTTAAAGCATTTTTATGTATCCTTCTTGCTGTTATGTTTAATTATTTGTTTTCATAAACTGACAACAGGTATTTAAAAATGTACTCTATTTTTGCTTTGTAAAAGTGGCAATATAGATTTTATAAGTATTTAAATGCATGACAGCTGCTGATAGTAATTCTTTGTAAATAGTTTCTCTCATAACAGCTTAAATAGGGTTAATTTTTTATCTAATAATTCCTATTAAATTACTGTTTTCTGATGAAATATCTTCTTGAATAACATTTTTTATGATCAATTAAATGTGTTTCCTTTATTATAGTGTGTTTTTATTTATAACGATTTATCTAAATATTTAATATAAAATTAGTCTTATATGTGTATGAATTGAATATATGAAAATCTTAAAAAATTAGAATTGATATAATCATTTGGGTTTTTTTTTCGTAAAATTCATGATTTTAATTTTTATGTTTTGTGATTGTTAAAGGAATAAACAAAAAACTATTGCTAAAATATAATTGCAACTAATTTAATATGAAAGTAAGGCAAATTTGTGATATTAATTTTATGATGAGAATTTAAATTTTTGTTAATCCCAAAAAGAACAGTTTAAGTTAGGTATTGACTAAAAATTCGCCTTTGGAGAAAATGATGTTGAAAATTTGGCCAAATCAAAACCTATCTTATGTTTGAAAACTCTTGTGTGCTCTTTCAAAAAATTTCAGATGATTCATTGATGTAAGCTGTAGGCTCCAATGATACTTATTAATTTTAACACAATCAACTGATTGCAGGGTTGCTACATAACCTGGAAAAGTCAGGGAATTGGGAAATTAGCCAAATAAGTCAGGGAATTTTATACACTTTCATTGTGATCTCTAAAAGAGTTTGATCATTGTATGGCCAGAAGTGAGACTCTTCCTTGATTTGGCAAACTACATATTTAAAAATAGTAGTAAAATCATCTACCTTTTTTTTTTTTTTTTCCCAAAAATTTCTTTTTTTATCCTCCACATTTTACATTTTTAATATTCATTATTACAGATTCTAAAACTTTCCCCAGCAATTATTTTCATGTAACAATAAGTAATTATCACAAACCTCCATCTCCAAAAATAAATTTTAACTAGTCAATGATTTTGGGATATGTAGTTAACAAAATGAATATTTGTGAATTCAGTGCACAAATATGTTGTAGCAAGTTTATGCAATTTATAGGAAACTTTATTTGAAAGCTTGCATTTATAAATATTAAAGAAAGCGATTCCAATTGTAAACCTCAAAGAAAGATTGTTATGGATTTGCCAGGGGAATTGGAATAAATAGCTTTAGCTCAGAGTTTACTAGCAACTTTATTCAAGAAATTTTAGTGTTTTTTGAGTAATATAACATTTTCTTACTCTCAGCATGTCCACTACATGCTACACCGCTAGATTAGAATTTTCTTGAAATACACCTGGAAAAGTCGGGGAATTTCATTCTCCTATATGAGTAGCAACCCTGTGATTGGTAAATTTATTATACAAATTGAATATTTCCAACTGAGCGAAAAATTACCCAAGCCGGGAATTAAACAGAGATACTTGGCTTACAAGGCCAGTGCTTTACCTGTTAAGCTAACTGGGAGATAGCCGGCTGGGATTTTTTGCTCAGATAACCTTATAGGTCATAACATCTGGTTTGTCGTTTAGACAGATCGACAAAATAAACTGCGGGTAATGGAACTCCATATTAGGGATGCACCGGATATCCGGCTCCTGCCGGATATACTGCTTATTCGGCACTCGAACCGGATATTCGTTCCGGCCGAATATTTTAATATCCGGTTGCCGGATAGTAAAACATTTTTTAAATTCTGTTTTTTATATTTAAAAACAAATGTAAAACTAATTTGCTCCTTGCATACCTTATCTTATTAAAAAGCAATGTTAACAAAAATAAATACTTGTATATTTTCACAATTATGAAATTATAATGTTTATATGTAAATGAAGATATATTTAAAGTATGACAATATTTTGTCATAACCTATAACAGCAATTGTAAAAACAAAACTAGAATATGTACTTCAACTTCACATTTTTTATTTCTCTTAAAAATTGTTCTTAAATTTCAGTAATGAAGTAATTTTACACCTCTCAAAAGTTTTATTGTAATTTTCACCAGTCAAAATTTAACTGCAGTGTTCAATAATTCTGTCATAACTGTAATTGTAAAACCAAAACTAGAATATCAACTACAATTTCAACTTTTTTTTTTTTTTTTTTTTTTTTTGTAATGAAGTAGTAGACTTTTATAGTTCTTCTCAAGTGTTTTGTTAATAACTTTATTATTAATTTGAATTATTAATATCAACAAAAGAGAAAGGTATAAATATCTAATCTAAAAGTTTTATGAAGTTGCTGTTAATACGTCAAAAATCCGAGTCTGAAATGTGTACAATGGGGCCATCTTATAAGTGCTAAAGTATTGAGGATTAAAAACTATGTAGAAAAATAAAGTTTTCGACAAACTAAAGAGTTTATTTATGAATATTCATACTCCAGATTCAAAGTGTGTTTCTTTAGAAAATCAAGAACAAAATGGTGCTGATAATAAAGAAACCATTCAATTTTTGTTGGAACATCAATTGCACAAGTTAAGCAGTCAACAATAGAAAAAAAATATGGTAAAAACAAAAGAAAAGAAAATCATTAAATATACAAATTGCATTTTTAAATAAAACATATTTTAGTAAAAATTTCCAAAACAATTGAACTACGCCTTGTTATATAAGTCACCCGCTCATGTTAAAATTGCAAGTGATATTTTAAATAAAGTTCATTCTGAAACTTGCTCTACAATGCAAAAAGAGCTTAATAGGAAAACTGTAATGCTCACTCAGAGTCAAGAGGAGTAACATACATAACTATCCCATTTTTGTTAATTATGTGTCAACAGGGTAAAAATATTTTTTTCTGTTAGTTAATCGATACAATGCATCTATAAAAACATCAAGACACTACCTAAATCTGGTGATAGAGACTAAAGAAAGGGTAGAAAAAAATATGCATGTAAAGTTAGAAGTTTTATAAGTAATATTGAAAAGGCAAAATATTATTACATTTCAATATTTAATTATTACTATGTTTTTAAGTAACTTTGACTTAATAAGTGAATTGAAATCTATTAATACTTGCATAATATAAAATTACAATAATTTTTTTTCTTTAAACAAGCATAAAATTGAAATATTATTAAAATTAAAAATGAGAAATTATTCGGCCGGATACCGGATATTCGGTAAAATTTTGTGTCGGATATCCGTTATTCGGTATCCGGCAAAAATCCACATCCGGTGCATCTCTACTCCATATAACGATTGATATGTAGATATACTAATGTTTTTAACACAATCAGCTGATTGGTAAATTTACCATACAATTTGTATTATAAGAAATTTCATGTGATAAATTTACTAATCAGTTGATTGTGTTAAAAATAATAGTATATCTACTAAATGGTATATCCATTGCAGAGGTGCCAAGTATTACAATTTGTCTGTAATTATTACAGATATGCAATATGCAACAAAAGTTACGGGCATCGGATAGCAATTACGGATAAAAAAAAATTGCGAATTTCATCAAAGGACTGCTTGCAAAAACGCAAATTTCAATATAGGAACTCTGGAAAAAACAGAAAAGATTGTATAAAAATACATGCAAATTTCATCAAAAAGTCGCGAGAAACATGCAAATTTTGTCAAGAAATCGCTTAAAACACGCTCATTTTGCCAAAAAATCTCCTAAAACACTCATTTCGTCAAAATATCGCGAAAAATGCACACATTTCTTAAAAAGATCGTGAAAAACTCACATATTTCGTCCAAAAATCTCGAAAAACGCATACATTTCGTCCAAAAATTTAAGGCGCATCCTCTTCCAAAAATTTGAAATTGGGTTATGAGTTCTGCATAGTTGCCAACTTGTACGGTTTTGCGCGCAGAAAAAACAATTACGTAAAAATGCAAATTTCACGACAGGATCGCCGAAATAGCATACATTTCAACAATATTGCGTGGGAAAATGTCGTCAATGTTTTTGTAAACGAACTTTGTCAAAAGATCGATAAAAAATGTGAATTTCCTGTGCAGATTGCAGTAAAATGCCGATTTCGTCTAAAGATAGCGGATATAACACCGATTTCGATAAAAGAAACCTTAAAATTTTTTGTCAAAAGAATATTTGAAAAAAATGCCGATTTCGTCAAAAGATCGCGGGAATAAAACGCCGTTTTCGAGAAAAAAATCACGTAAAAAATGCGAATTTTGTCTAAAGATCGTCGAAAAAACGATGGGAAAGCACTTTAAAAAAACATGGAAAAACGGCGATTTCATCAAAAGGTAGCAGAAAAACCGCCGATTTCGGCAAAAGATCGCTATAAATCACCAATTTTGCTAAAATATTGCTGATTTCGTCTGAAGATAGCGGGAAAATGCTGATTTTGTCCGAAGTTCGCTGGAGGGGGGACTCATGACCCCACCCCCCCCCCCTCCCCCGCCGATTTCTGAAAATGCGATGCGAATTTCCGAAAAAGATTTCATCCAGAATCACCCCTGATTTCGTCCAAAAATTGAAAAAAACTAGCAAATTTCCCCCGAGATATCGAGAAAAAAAAGAATGAATTACTTTTTAAAATTTGCCCCCCCCCCCCCTCCACTCACCGCCTTTCTCTGAACTCTGACTCTGGTTATTGATAACTTTTATTGAAACTTGGCACCTCTGCCATTGTTATATGTAGTTCCATTACCTGCAGTTTATTCTACCAAGCTGTCTAAATGACAAACCAGATGTTATGACCAATAAGGTTATCTGAGCAAAAAATCCCAGCCGGCTTCGCCCACTTAGCTTAACAGGTAAAGCATAGGTCTTATAAGCCAAATATCTGTGTTTGATTCCCAGCCTGGGCAATTCTTCGCTCAGTTGGAAATATTCAAGTTGTATCCAATGATACTTTTTTTATTTGCTATGGCCTTCATTTTCAGTAATTAACAGTCATAACTGATTAAATGCATGAGAGCAAATTATAAAGCAAGAAATGTCTATAAAACTAAACTTTCAAGGAGCTTTTCATTTGTTTATCAAAATTTGCAGACTTAACAGTAATAGAAAACTTCTAGTTTGAAAGCGAAAATGTTTTGAATACACTTTGAAGAATATCTTATCCAGAGTTTCCCCCAGGTTTAAAAAAGGGCAGGGCGCTATTGTTCTGAAAAGGGCACTAAATTTTGTGTAAAAAAGAGGGAAAAATGCCAATTTTGTTTAAAAAAATCGCAAAAAACAGCAGATTTTGTTAAAAGATCACAAATAACGGCATATTTTGCTTTAAAAAAAGTCAAATTTTGTGAAAATATTGCAAAAAACGTCAAATGTCATGAAAATATCGCGAAAAAACGACAAATCTCAGGAAAATATCATGAAAAGATGGAAATTTTCACAGAATTTTCCTTTTTATTGCGACTTTTGGACAAAATTTGCCCTTTTTTCGCAAATCTTTTGACAAAATCTGCCGTTTTATCTTTTTTTTTTTTTTTTTTTTTTTTAACGAAAGTAGACGTTTTTTGCAACTCATTTGACAAAATTTTCCGTTTTATCCCGATCTTGGAAGAGATTTGTCATTTTCCCACGATCTTTTGAGGAAATCTGTCGTTTTGTGACAAAGTTATCCATTTTTTTTTTTTTTTTTTTTTTTTTTTTGCAGATCTTGCCGGAAATTAGTCGTTATTTTGCAATTTTTAACAAACGTGCCCTTTTTTGCCATTTTTTTTTTTTTTTTTTTTTTTTTTTTTCCTTGACGAAATTACCTGTCCCACGGGATGTGTATGAGGCTATTTCTTGCATAATTTATGCACTGTAGCGTGTTCGGAATCATCGCTGGACGGCTGCGTTTTTTTCAAATGTGGTGCAAGAAGGGAGCTATTTCTTTTGAATGAATGACAAGAGGGGCGCTAGTTTTTGGATGAGGGGCAAGAGGGGCGCTATTTTTTAAACTAAAGGGCAGGAGGGGCGGAGCGCCCTCCTGAAACCCTCTGGGGGAAACTCTGTCTTATCTAACGAAGGATCATGTAAAAAAATCATTATAAAAGATAAATCAAGGTATGTATACATAAAAATTCTGTTATGGTAGGGATGCGCAACCTGTGGCCCACGATGGGTTAATGTGTGGCCCGCGAGCTCTGTCAATTTTCAACTGAAAAAAATTACAATTTTTGTGCATATGTGATTGGTAAAAATCGTAAATTTCATCAATTTTCTGCGGGAAAATATAAATTTTCGTCACTTAAGAATCACAAATTTCATTGATCAGTACAAAAAATCGTGAATTTCATTGATTAAGTACGGAAAAAAGGGAATTTTGTCGATGAGGCTTGTAAAAATCGCAAGTTTCACTCATCAAATATTGAAAAATCGAAAATTTTGTCCATGAAGTTAGGAAAGAATGGCAAATTTCCCCGATCAGGCACAGAAAAATCTTAAGTTTTGTCGATCAGGCATAGGAAAATCATGAATTTTGTCAGTCTTACGCAACACAAATTTCGGTGATCAGGCAAGAAAAAAATCGTCAATTTTGTACATGTGCTCGAAAAAATTCAAATTAAATTCATCAGTTGCAAAAAAAAAATTGCATGTTTTCTCGGTTTATCGCATGGGGGGGGGGGGGGGAACACGAATATCGTTGATCAGGCATGGACGAAAAAATTGCAAATTTCGAATTTTGCCGATTATACGATGTTGCCTCTTTCGTCAATCCTGCGAAGGAAAATCGTGAACTTCATTGATCATGAAAAGAAAAATCCTGAATTTCATCGATCGGTTTCGTAAAAATCTCAAATTTCGTTGATCAGGCGCAGAAAAATAGCTAATTTTGTCAAACGGCTTCAGAAAAATCGTGTTTTTATCAACGAAATTTGGAAAAATTCCGAAATTCGTCAATCAGGTTCAGAAAAATCTTGAATTCCGTCGATCAGGTTCAGAAAAATCACGAATTCCGTCGATCAGGTTCAGAAAAATCACGAATTCCGTCGATCAGGTTCAGAAAAATCACGAATTCCGTCGATCAGGTTCGGAAAAATTCCGAATTCCGTCGATCAGGTTCAGAAAAATTCCGAATTCCGTCGATCAGGTTCGGAAAAATTCCGAATTCCGTCGATCAGGTTCGGAAAAATTCCGAATTCCGTCGATCAGGTTCGGAAAAATTCCGAATTCCGTCGATCAGGTTCGGAAAAATTCCGAATTCCGTCGATCAGGTTCGGAAAAATTCCGAATTCCGTCGATCAGGTTCGGAAAAATTCCGAATTCCGTCGATCAGGTTCGGAAAAATTCCGAATTCCGTCGATCAGGTTCGGAAAAATTCCGAATTCCGTCGATCAGGTTCGGAAAAATTCCGAATTCCGTCGATCAGGTTCGGAAAAATTCCGAATTCCGTCGATCAGGTTCGGAAAAATTCCGAATTCCGTCGATCAGGTTCGGAAAAATTCCGAATTCCGTCGATCAGGTTCGGAAAAATTCCGAATTCCGTCGATCAGGTTCGGAAAAATTCCGAATTCCGTCGATCAGGTTCGGAAAAATTCCGAATTCCGTCGATCAGGTTCGGAAAAATTCCGAATTCCGTCGATCAGGTTCGGAAAAATTCCGAATTCCGTCGATCAGGTTCGGAAAAATCACTAATTTCGTCGATCAGCTTTGTAAAAATAGCGAATTTTGTTGATCAGGTGCGGAAATGAAGCAAATTTTCTCGATCGGCTTCATAAAAACTGCAAATTTTGTCGATTGGCTTTGTAAAATGTGCAAATTTGGTCGATCAGGCGTGCAATAATTACAAATTTTATTGATTGGGCATAGAAAATCAGGAATTTTGTTGTTCAGGCACGAAAAATCTCATTGGTCGGCTCCTTCTCCCTCTTTCGTTCTTAAAGTTCACATTTTTTTCGGTACCACTAATTTATGCTTGTTTTTTTAGCACTTTTAGGAAAAACCTGCCAAAATGAGTCTACTCTGGGAAATTGGAGGCAATTGTTGCTGTTCGCGTGCTTTAGTATTGTATGTAATATCAAAACGTCGTTAATTGTTGGTATGAAAAAGGTATTCATCCCGGAAAATACCTCAGGGGATTTGTCAGGTTCTGATACTACCTCTGCTAAAGAATGGAATCTGCTATTTCTCTATTTTAATATTTTGTATTGTATGGCTGTGTGCCAGAATTTCCAAGGTGACATTCCTTCTTTGTGGACAGATAATCCTGTGCAGGTGGTGAATAAGAGAAAGAGAAGATTGCTGAGAGGCATGTCCATCTGTCAGTGAGGTATGCGGATGATGAGCAGATAAGCAACATGTCACTAAGCAAGAAAGGAATGGAGGATGTGTCCAATGAATGAGCTCCATAGGGGGTTGACATTGGTGTGACCCAGTGATTTGGGAAGAGTAAAGCATGTCTGAGATTAGTTCAGTCCGTACCGGTGTTTCGTACCTGGAGGGTGCTCTGTATGGTAGAGCGTAAGTAGTGCGTTTCTGGGGAGCAAAAGACACAGACGTCCTGGTGTTTAGTGCTCTGGGCTGAGAAGTGCAGGCCGAGTATCCTTGTGTTGGGAGATTCAAAGCTGATCTCCGATAAAGTGAATCTAACGTGCATTGAGTATGAGGTGGAAGGTGTTACTGGAATAGTACACAAGCCAACCTTTACTGTATCTAATTTAATGTTGAACCAGATCACCTATATCCGAGTTGTAATTGTAAATAGCGTATTTAGTGTGTACATATATTCTAAATAAACTCATAATTCAGTTAATTGACAGCGTCAGTATTCATTTACACAATCCTCACAATGGGTGACCGATATCACCTATTAATATCGGTGGTGGCAGCTATAACTACCATGGACTTTCTTCAAAATTGTGCGGACTGAGAGGAACGTCTGACAGGATTTTTTCTTGGAAAATGGGTATGAACCATAGGCGTAGAATTATATGGGCCCATGGGGCTCGGGCCCCTCCAATAACTTTTTCAAATGGGCTGTATTTTTTTACGTCAACCAATATAGAAAAAAGTCACAAATTTCGGAATTTATAATAATTTATGAAATTTTTCTGAGTATATTGTTTTCCAGAGAAAATGTTCTTTTCCTAAATTCTTTGTTTACTTTTATTCTTTATAATTGGCTAAAAAAAACCCAAGATAACTTTCACCATAGTATATAGACACTCTCCGACCCACTGCTTTTCTTTTTTCTTTTTTTTCTTTGGACAGTGGGCATAGTTTCTAGGAAAAATAACCTTTTCTGATTCTGACGTCCTGCAAAGGGGGCAATAAATTAACGCGTTGTTACGTTAAAAACGTAGACGACGAGTCTGACACGATCAAATTACAAAACCTTAGATAAGATGTTTGCCTTTTACCAAACATACAAAGAATGGGCCTTCCGGCCTATGACAAAAAGGTCCCAATTTAGGAGCTTCTAAGAGGGTGTGGGGGAGTATGGAGTGGTTAGTTTTTTTTTTTTTTTTTTTTTTAACCATTTGAAAAATGGTTGTTGTTTTCGGGAGAATGGACCCGATGATGTTACCACTTTTGAATGATGTTACCACTTTTGAATGATGTTACCACTTTTGAATTTAAATTAAATTCTTTATTTTTAGAAGAATTTTTATTTGAATTTAAATTAAATTCTTTACTTTTAGAAGAATTTTTATTTGAATAGTAAATTAAAATGGTTAAAATCATTGTAATAAAGGAGAAAACTAACAAATTTAAAAATGGGTAGACGGAAATTAACAGATACGGAAAAAGCCGAAGCCAAAGAAATGAATGAACGTGAATATCGCATTCAATGATATTAAACACAGTCAACATGTATAAGTTGCTTATTAGTTTGGCGATTCGTATCATTTGGCGAAATTGGTCGACGGGATAACTGAGTAATACTGTATTTGGTTTGGCGCAAAAACGTCTTTCAATGCAGAAAATGATAAAATCAAAAGATTATTGAGCCGCTGAAAACCAATTACGTGTTGAAAGGCGATCACGAAAAAGGAAGCAATTTAATGCCGAACCGATTAATTGTAAAACATGTCGCCAGGGCGACCAATCCACTAGCCATGGCGTTTTACTATCGGTCGGTTCTAACCAGGAAAATTTGAGTGCCAATAGTGATTCTAACAAGCCGGAAAATGTTATAGCTATTACTCTTGATTTTCCACCACCTAAAAAGAAAACTAAAAAGCAATCGGCTTGGGAAAAACTGGGAAAAAACTTTTTTGATTCGATGTCTGATGGACCCATTCACAGATGCATGTGCTGCGATCGATTTTGGTTTAAAACCTCCATCACCAAAATTCTGCTCTGTAAAATCAAACAATATATGCCAAAGTCTTACAAGTATAACAGTATATGCCAAAGCTGTATTTTAATAATGATTACTTTTGCACCAACAATGTTAAATAGTTTGAAATGTTTCTTTCGTCGCCAACTTTTATGCTTGGCGACAATAGAGTGATATAACTTAAACGAACCGTACCTTCAAATTGCAGCATGTATAAAGTCATTTATAGCAGTGGCACGGATAATACACAATAAAACAACTGGTATTTATCTTAAAATGATAGATGAATGTATCGAGTGAAACATTTTTCAAATGGTTGGGGTAATTTCTTAAATTACAATTTTTTTTTTTTTTTTTTTTGAGTGGATGACTATAGCAAGACAATCAGTAGCGTCTGAAGGCAAAGAATGCAGAAGGGAAACATTCTTTATACCTAAGTCAGCCATAAAATATAAAATTTGTATATTAATGCCAACTGCAGATGGATAAATACCTTTTAAAATTATCTAATGGTACTCAGGCGTCTCTTGAAGCAACGGATGATTCCCAAGCATCTAGTAGTTCCAATAAACAGTAAGTATTCAAATGTTCTTACTTTATATTTTAAAGGATTTATTTTTGCATTACCTTAAGTTATCTTATTAAAAGTCTGCATAGACCTGGGTCGTGCCCGAAATTCGAACTAAAACCGTTTCCTTTCATTGACTGCAACTTGGTAAAGTCAGGGCCTAGCGCGCACACACACATCTCCTGCAAACTCGGGCTAAGCCTGAGCATTTTTTTATCATATTAATCTGAAACTTAATTATTATCGTTTCGATGTTCATTTTTTAGGCAGAAAAAAGCAAACCAGAAAAATGCACCTGTTTACAAATCACATATTTAAAAAAAGTCTGATACTAATACCAGGGTTAATCTTTGAAAATAAATGCTAGATTGAGATGATTTTTTGAAATTTAGATGTACTTGCTCTGTCGATACTGAGATGTGTGGGGGGGGGGGGGCTGAAAGGGCTTTAAAGGGGCTCAAGGGCTGAAGGGGCTCAAAACATGTCATTGTCTCACTGATAAAACATTGTAAGGTATGGAGAATTAGAATATAAACCCTATATGTACTTATAATGTACTTATATATATTTAATTCTGTCTCTTTTGTTCTTGTAGGAAGGGCTCCAAATCTATCCTGGCGTTAGACGGTAACATTTTGTCAGGATGTTTTTTTAAGTATATAAACATTAGATCGGATAAGATTATCTTTATTTTCCCCTCTCAAAAAATGGATGGGGAGTACAAAATCGATGGATGGGGGGTACAAAATCCTTCCTCATAAAACTGTACAAGAGAACATAATCATTTCATATTAAAAAAAATTCACATTTCTTAAAAAGTTGAATATTTTATATTGTTTTATATGTATCTATTATTTATATTTATTTATTTATTATTACATTTATTTAATTACATTTATATATTTTATATTTATTTTTAAAATATTATTTATAAGTTGATTGTTTTTAATTTTAATTATACATAATAATTTATATATACATAATTATTATTGTCAAATTATATATTAATGTTTTATTATATTTTATATTATGCTTATATATTATAATATATATAATACATAACATTAGAAAAATACAATAAAGTATAAATGATAACAATAATAAATAATCAGTAATAATTAATTAATAATACATAAATATAAATTTAATGTAAATAAAATTAAAAATAAATGAATAAATATAATTAAATAATAAAAATTGTACTCTTTAGTATTAAATTATTTGTATAAAAAAAAGGATAATATTTTATTATCCGACATTATTGACACTGTTGTCATATACCAACAGCAGACGTATCCCCCAAAATACACGCACCTTTATACGTCTGCTGGGGAGGGGGGGGGGTACATGACAGTAGTGTCAGTAATTGTGGGTTATCATTGTCAAACATTCTTGGTTAGTATAATTTTTAATATTTAATTTTATTTATTTATACTGTTGTTTTTATTAATTTCCTAACAGTTAATAATATATTATCATTTTTTAAATATTTAATTGTATTTATTTATAAATTAATTTTAATAGATTTACAATGAATTACTAGAATATTATCCTTTTTTAAACAAATTTTTGTTAATGAGTCTAATTTTTAATATTTAATTATATTTATTTATACATTTATTTTTAATTTTATATTTATGTTATTAATAATTATTAACAATTAATATATTAATTATTATATCTTGCATAAATATAAAATTTTAACATGTAATTTAATAATAATTATTATTATTATAGTTTAATATAAAAACTATTATATACAGTCAAAATTGTAAATAATTAAGTTATAAATAATATTAAAAAAAATATGAAAGACAGAATCAGAGTTTGTACGCACCCCCTCCCCCCCCCCTGCACACACAGAGGAACAAGGGAGATTTTAATATTATATATATATATAATTACCTTACAAAATTTTATCACTGAGGCAATGACAAGGTTTTAAGATAACTTTTAAGGGTGTATTAGAAAAAACACTTTTCTACCTTTAATAGCTCGAAATTTTCTGATACAATTTCAGACACATTTTTAAAAGTAGAAACACGAAACTTGCTGATGGGATTTTTTAAGTGATGTTTGAGGTGCCGTGTGATGTCATTTTACGCTCAATTCATTAGAATTTGATTTATAAACAATTACCTTCTCACTAGGACCCGCTTTTTTCGTTCCCAAATCTCCCGCTTCGGAAAAATCAGTTCAAAATGCCATTTTTGATTGCCTTTTTTGCAATAGTTTCTGCATTTATCAACATATAGGGTCACCCGGGGTAAAATGGGTAGCCGGGGTAAAATGGGTATATTTTATTTATTTATCTTATTATTTTACCAGACAAATTTTTAAAATAAATTAAAATTATGAACAAAGTGCTTACATATCTGGCAATACTTAAACCTTATAAAAACAAACTGGCGACGCCAGGCCCGTAGCCAGGATTTCCTTTCGGGAGGGGCTGAATCTTGAATTTTTTTCTGATCTTACAAAAGTAATGTGTATGATTTACAGCAAAAGATTTAAGCAAACCTAAAATGCGTTTGTTCATAGGATACTTGATAACCATGTCAAATATTGTTATGTCGTTTTTTTTTTTTTTTTTTTTTTTTTTTTTTTTTTTTTTTTTTCAATTTCTGTTGCAATTTTTGATATTCAAAAGCATTTCCAGTTTCCAAACCGGATAGTTTTTAGGAAAAAAAATCCGCGAAATCTAAAACACGCAAAATAAGAATTTTTGAGATGAGCCTTAAGTATCCTATGAGAAAAAAGTTAAAAAATATTGAAATGCAAACAAATAACATGAATTGATTTAAAACACAGGATTAATACGAGCGTGGAAGAGTCGGTCATTACGAGTGCGAGGTCTTGAAACAATTGATCCAAATATGAAATTAATTTCCTTCGCATTATTTTTTCCAAAGAAAAATTAATTACTACAGTCATATTTAATCATAAAAATCATCTTTGTAATTTATATTCTCTGATTATAATTATTATAAATGCAGTACTCTTGGTACAATAAATTTATTAATGCATCGTAAGCAATCATCGCAATTTCTTCTTATACAAGGTGCTGATTAACTTATCAAGATCTACTGCTATGTCCCAATGAATGGGAATCATTGCAAAGCGACTCAGTCTCTCATCGGCCTTAATGATTCGAGGCAAATATTTAATAATTTTCATTGTCGAAAAAGATCTTTCAGCATAGATTGTTGTTACTGGGTTTTCAAAGAAGGCTGTGAACGAGTGTATAATATTACTGCAATACGTTACATTACGCAGTACTAAAACTTTTAAGACCTCTGTGTTGGTGTCAACAATTTGTTTGCACCCTAATTCATATTTAGTTTTCACTTGCTACATTGACACTTTATCATGAAAATTTTTGACGAGACTGTCTACACGGAGAATAAAGACAGTGATATTGTAATACTCTTCAGCGGATGTATTTTGAGGATTTGCATGTGTTGTCTGTTGTTAATCTTGGAATCTTTATTTCAGCTTGGAAGATGTGTTTCCGAAGTTTTGATGCACAATAAAATATCCCACAAAAAATTTCTACTGCCTTTTTCGCTATATTTATCCGAAACAATTAGGACATTTTAGACAAAAGTTACAGCCGATATCATGTCACGGAATATTTTCTTGAAGAACTCACTATGACTTTGTCAGACAGAAAACTTTCTCACAAACAGCTACTCACTATGGGAATCAGCATACTGTTGGAAAAGGCAAGATTTAAACATTGTTTTCAAAATGAACTGATCTAATTTTTGGATACTCTGAAAAATTTTAGAATGGACCCTAACATGACCAGACTTACTAGCTGCTTCATCACACGCCTTTGTGATGCATTTATACATATTAAGACAAAATTCATCACAATGTTGTAATATTACTTTTCTTGAATTTTTGGTAAAGAAGACATTTATTGGAATAAAACCTAAAAGATTTTTTTGAATTACTGGGTTTTGTGAATTTTTTAATAGTCCACATTAGGCCCGGCCGAAAGTTAAAATTTCGGCCCGGGCCCGGCCCGGCCCGAACGAAAGAAATATTGGCCCGACCCGGCCCGGCCCGAACGAAAGAAATATTGGCCCGACCCGGCCCGGCCCGAAAGTTAAAATTTCGGCCCGAGCCCGGCCCGGCCCGAACGAAAAAAATAATGGCCCGACCCGGCCCGAAAGTTAAAATTTCGGCCCGAGCTCGGCCCTGTCCGGAAAATTTTTTTAATTTCGGCCCGAACCCGGCCCGGCTCGAGTGAATTTCTACAGAACATTGATCTTTAATCTTATGGAAGAGTTCTGACCAAAAAAAAAATTATATTAGTCTTTTTTTTCCATGTTTATAATCTCCATTTATGCAGAAGTGCCGTAGGCTGCGATATTTATGCTTTTAATCCATATTCCCTGTAATGGAGACAAAAAATCGAAAAAGCGGTACCTGGTAAAATTTCCAAAGACGAAATCGCTTTGGAACGAAAAAAAAATGCATTCCCTTCTTAACAGATGTAAATATTTAATATATTTTTTTCTCCCGTATTGTTATATTCATTTTGCATGAATGAACATTTTAAAAGAAACTTTCAGTTTTCAGTTAAAAAAAAAATTCCATCATAATCATGTTTTCTTTTTTTTTTTTTTTTTTTTTTTTTTTTTTTTTTTTTGTGTGTGTGTTTAATTCTATTTTAAAACATCTAGTAATCTACGATTCTTTAAAAGGAATAAATTCTAATGTTTAATTGTAGAATAATGACGGCTTAAAAGTATATGCTTTTTTGCAGAAATTTTTGGACAAAGCCAAATATTACTGATTTATAAAAAGTCGAGAAAAGGATTTTCATATAGGAAGATTCAATAGTAACTGATTATTTTGGTCCATGAAAACTAGGAAGAATGGAATCAGTCTCGGCTTCGTACGGAAGAAAAAAAGTTAGACCCGGCCCGATATTCCAGCAAAAAAATTAAGGCCCGAGCCCAGCCCGAAAGGATTAGTGACTAGGCCCGGCCCAAGTCTTCAGAACTAAGGCCCGAGCCCGGCCCGAATGCCATTATTGGAAATCGGCCCGTGCAGACCTCTAGTCCACATATCTAACACAAAGCTCAAGCTATTCTGTGCTTGAGTTTCATCAGCAATTAAGCTACGCGTTTTGTTTGTACTAACAAAATAGATCATATTATTTATTTTGATGTAATTCTTCGATAATTGTATCCGAGGATATTTGAGCGATTTTATTCTAAATGTCTTGGGTGAAGTAAATAGCATTTTAACGGATATTTATAATATCGCATTTCAATTCATTCTCTCCTGACTTTGCTCAAAATTTGAAAGACTCTTAGCTAACAGTCATTTTTATATTGATTTCTATAACGTTATATAATCATCATCGTGGTAATCTCAAAGTAGCGTATTTTTCTCTACATAAAATAAGATTGTTTCAAGTATTGGTCCAAGAGGCTGCCCTGATTTCTTCTTTTCCTGAAGCTCTTTAAAAACTCAATAATGAAATATTAATTTGCTGTATTCCTAAAGAGATCTTACTTTTGTTTGCTAAAATAACATACGGTTTGTGATAATCTAATTGCATATGTTATAAGAAACGCATAAGAAAACACATTTAGCCTTTTTGCAATTTCTGAAATATGTAGAAACTATTCTTCCGGGTTTTTGCGTCCTGTCTGTACCTTTATTTTTTTTTATTTTTTTTGTGAAAAAACAAAAAGACAAGTTTACAATAAATGCTTTTTGGAATATGTAAGAAAGGGAAATACTATTTCTGGATCTTTCTTCCATTTTTCTTATTTTTATTTCTTTCCTACAATTAGTGGAAAACTATATGGCTATTTGGAAAGTAAAATTGAACCAAAAATGTTTCTCTTCATGGCATCATCTAAGTCATCTCTAGTTACATAAGAATATCGAATCGAGTTGCTTGCCATACTGTAGGCTCATGTCGAGTACTTGACGAATCCCCACCAAAAACAATTTTTTTCGAATGCTAACATTCAAATAACTTTAAATTTTAATTTCTAACAAGATTTGCTACCAGAAAAAGTTGATATTATTGGAATTGGCTTTGCGTAAGTCAGTTCAAGATTTAGAGAACCCATGGTGCTGTTTTGTGATTTTACAATTAAAAAAAAGGTACACGTCGGAAATTTTTTATTTGCCATTTCATATCATATTTTTTAGTTATTTAAAGGATTCCATTAACAATCATTAAAATCTTTCTTTCTATCTTATCTAGTCATTTGACTGTATTTTCCGTCATTAAATTCGCGGCTCAAAAAGTTTATTTTAGATCAAAAATTGTATTTGATAAAATTCGGTTTTTTTTTTTTTTTTTTTTTTTTTTTTTTAACTTAGAATACACTTCACTTCAATTACTAAATTTAATTTCAGGCTGTAAACTGAGCCAGTGTAAAATTTTATTTCGTTTCTGGACACAATTCAAAATGCCTATACTGACTTTACAAATAGCACCACCTAGCCCATCAGCACACCTGTCTACATCTGTAGATTGGCTTCACAGTATGTAACTGGTGTAAATTTTATCCAAATATGTATGCTGACGGGATATAAAATTCTCTCCGGTGACACTATGAAAAACTTAAAAAAAAAAATCTCTACATAGAGGTACCCATCCCTGAAGTTGATAGTTCTATAAAATACAAAGAAAGTTAACCAGACAAAGCAGATACTTTACGCACATTTTCTTACTATTAAAGATTCACATGCAAACAATTCGCAGAAAAGTTGTTCAGTGAAGAAACTGGCAGATGCCACCATGGCGTTTTTTGAAGGTTTTTTTGATACCATATTGTTTTTTCTTCGCACTATTATTTTTCAAAAATAGATTCTAATAGTTTCTTTTTAATAAAAAATGTTTTATAATTATAACATCATTATCAAAGATACTATCTTTAAAATTGCATTTTTTTCACATGATTTTACATTATAGGCGGCTATTAAAGTTTTTAGCTCCCTTCTGTGCAAAACATTTTAAATTGACCCTTCTAAGTTTCGTTTATATGCTTGAAGATAAAGAAAATTAAGGAAGATCATAACATGCAAGTAAATGTTTTATCTGTCTCCTAAAGTTAATATGCCATATGTGTATTACACTAATTTTTCTTAATCAATGATATAGAATCTCACTTAATCAAATTGCACTGCGCATAAAGATAGTTCAAATTGAGTTTTAGAAAGAATTTCTATTTTTTGTGGTAAATGTCTATTAAATAAACAATATATCCAAATGACCGATATAATGAAGGATTACTGCAACTGTAATTGAATAAATGGATAATTTTACAGCTAAAAATATAATTGATTTTAATGTAATGGAAGATAAAAACAAACAAAATTTATTTTATTATCACAGAATTAATTTTGTAAAGTCTTTTGAAACTTTCGGGAGGGGCTTCAGCCCCCTTAGCCCCCTCCCTGGCTACGTGCCTGGGCGACGCATATAATGGGCTTAGCAACCATTTTGTTTTTCAGAAGATAGAACAAAGTGTTTTTAATGGTTGAAAAACTTCTTTCCAGAAAAATATACAGGAAGAATTTTAGGAATAAACTGTTTGATATTTACAGAAGAAGGATTCTTCTAACTGAAAACTGTTAAATTAAGTAAATTTATTTACTCACAAAAATTTTATAGCGTTTTTTGTCATTTGGGGTAAAATGGGTATAGGTCAAGATATGAATGTATGAAGATTGATCAAAGTTGAAAGAAACTTTTGAGGGCAAATTGTTATTGATCCTATGTTTTAAACTGAAATTATGCTTTGTTATATGAAATTAGGCTACTACTTATATCATCAATTTATCATTTATATTATAAATTAGGCTGTTTCGGGTGGCATTATAATACATGCAAATTGACTAAATGTACAGGAACACAAGGTAAGAAAAATATCGCAAAATTAAATTAAAACACATTTTCTAGTACTGGCGAGGCTATAAAAAAACTCAGAGAAAACGCAAGAGAGTACAAGCAAAGGTAGGAGAAGTTTTAACTACAGAGCAGGTAGCTGCAAGTCTAAAAAAGTACAAACAGTTAAAAGAATCGAAGCAACCCATAAAATAGAAGTTAAACCAAAGCTTTTCACTGCAATGAATCCAGTGATTGGCAATTGAGTCCCTGTAAAAGTTAATGTAAAGAAGTCTGTTCAAGAATTCACAGGTCTTATTGATATCCCTGATGAAGGTGAAAATACTGTGAAGTTTGCAACAAAGTCATCTGCTGGATTATTTTTATATCTTTCCTGAGAAAGACTATGTTGCTGATGTGAACGCATCCTAATTGCCAGAGAGCTATCTCAACAGAGCTGCAATAGTCCTTGCCAATATACACTTTGCATGTAAATTTTTATTATGTTATACCTATCTGCATAAATTGCTTTTGATTAAACATTGATTTTCCAGTGTAATTTAATTTCTCATTTTTTCCCTACAGATATTCATGCTGATATCTATCTGCTTTTGAATTTCATTAAATAAAAAAAATACTTTTAAAGAGAAACACGATTCACAGCATGTGCGTAAACTGATGTGGTGAAGGATAGGATTTGTCAGTACTCTCATCTTATTTACATTAGTTTCATAACAGTGTTTTTATATGTCAAGAAAAAAATGTAAGCAAATTGAAGTGGGGAATTTTTGAAGCCCCTTCCCCTCACCTTCCAAGTTTACACATGATTCAGAGGATGAAAGTACAAAACTTTTAAATGGTTTACACATTAATTATAGTGTATTTAAGTATATTTAATTTATTATTCAACTTTAACCAGCATATACCCATTTTACCCCGGTGCATACCCATTTTACCCCGAACCACGAGGTAAAATGGGTATACACCGGGGTAAAATAGGTATAGTGTTTTACACAAAAATTTAAAAAAAAAGTAAACACAAATTATGTTTAATTTAGACCTAAGATACACAATGTCAAAAATATTGAACAAAAACATGAATTTATTTCATAATATTTCTGCTATGAAACATTAAAATTAAAAAAGCTGATTTTTATACCCATTTTACCCCGGGTGACCCTATCAATTATGGTTTGCCTTTTCCGCAATTCGTTCGTATAAATGTATCTAGCTGTTCATGAGTAATCATGAGAACACACTGACCAGCTTTTCCGTGAAATATCTTGATTAATTTATGACTACATCGTTTCTTTTGGAAATGGGAATCTTTGGAAATCTTTTTGAAATGCTATATATCGCTTGCTGCATTACAATATATTTTATTTCTATAAACTACAGAAAAATACTTTCTTTTCTTTATAATTACAGATTTTAAAATATGGTTTTCTTTTATCCTTTTTTTATTCTTCTTTTAATTACTATACTACTAATATTTCTAAAAAGAATCTTACATAGGCAATTGTTGAAATTAATAATCAATATTATTATAACATATTACGATTGCTTGCAGACATAAAAAATTAAAAAATATTATTGTATTTCAAATTGTATTTCATACTGTATTTCAAATTATTGTATAAAATAGATGCAAAATATGTTTTAACCCTTTCAGGGGTAAGTGATTCTATATCTACAGGGTGATTCAGCTCGTCGGTGACAAACTTTAAGGATCGATAGAGCACACCTAGACGAACATTTTTGAATAGGGAATGTAGGGTCCCTGACGCGATGGTAAGGCGCTAGGCGCTTTCGAAAATTTGGGTGCCAAAATTCGAAACGTCATAAAAACTAGGGAAATGGTTAGATTTTCTTGCTTGTTGCGTCGAAATGATTCTGTTTGTTTAGACTTTCTTCAGTACCAATTTGATAAGCGTATCTCTTAAAACATGGATAGGGGGCGCTGCAGACTTTGGAGAGCTAGACAACAACTTTAAGCCCATTATTTTGATAATTTAACACATGCTCGCCAAAGTTTATACTCTAACTTAAAGTTTGAACCCAAAAGTAGAGCCCTGCAAAAAGCGTAAGAGCCGGAATAAAATGTCAAAGTACAGGGTGGTCGAAACTCGAAGGCTCCTAAGAGATAAACAAACAGATTTCTTGACTTATGGCATGCATTTTCATGATTCTGTTTGCTGGGGCTCTCTGAAACTCAGTTGAACGGTACAAAAAGAAACATCGATAGGGGGCGCTTTGGGCAAAAAACATAATTCGTTGACATTTCGGACGCTAACTGGAAACGGGGCGCTACGATCAGTTAGTAATAATGAAAACACATTTTCTACCTCTGCTCAACACTTCTGAATAAATTTAGACCAAAAACATCAATGATACTGGAAATTTATTTACAAAAAATAACACTACAGAAGATGCTCGAAATTTCGACCTTGGGCCATGATGCAGGCTTCGCACCTCCGTCGCATTGAGGAGTGTGTGTTTCCAACAATGCCAGGAGTATCTCTGATCTGCCCTGCAGCTGCCACAATGCGCGCCACAAGTTCTTCAGCACTGCTGACAGGTGTATGGTATACCTCGGCCTTCAGGTAACCCCCACGCCCGATCCACCGCTGGCCATACCTTGCGTTTAGATGGAGACGCACGTCGTTCGTGTAATGGGCCGGAGCTCCATCGTGCTGGAACCACATCTGGCGACGCGAACCTTCGGGTACGTGCGCCTCCTCCAGAAGCTGCGGCAGCACTTGATCCAGGAAAATCAGGTAATTTCCACCTGTCAGCCGTTCAGGTAACAAATAAGGGCCAATGAGGCAATCCCCCAGAATGCCGGCCCACACATTTACTGAGAAACGCTCCTGGGCTGCTCGGCTTCTGGTTTCATGTGGATTTTCATCACACCACACATGACTGTTGTGGGCGTTCCACATTCCCTCCCGGCTGAAGGTGGACTCGTCCGTAAACAAAATGCTGTTTACAAAACGGGGATCCCTGGATCTCATCGCCAAGTACCATCTTGAGAATTCCACTCGAGGGCCAAAATCCTGCTCTCTGAGCAACTGCACCCGCTGGATGTGGTAGGGGTGCAGATTCCGGGAACGTAAGATGCGCCACGCAGTTGCTTGCGAAATGCCAACATGTCTGGCGATATCTCTCGTGCTAAGACCTGGGTTGTCCTCAACCAGGTTAAGCACAGCCTCTTCGTTGTCGGGGGTGCTCACTGATCGCTCCCGTTCAGGCCTGCCTCCGTCGAAAGATCCCGTTGTGGACAACCTCTGGTGTACTCGAGCGAAGAAGGCATGGCAGGGGATTTGCCTGTTGGGGCAACGCTCGGCGTACAACCGCTGAGCGGCTCGTCCATTACAACCAGCAGCGCCATACGCCAAATGCATGTCAGCCAATTCAGAGTTTGTGTACCGTTCCATCCTACTACCGATCTGCAGACAAGTAACCCGAATCTTAAGTAGGTACCGCACGTTCAAAAGACGTGTCTGCGCATACAACTACGTCATCTCGCGTTGTCGTCTACGCATTACGTATCTTTTGCATATCGATATGGTACGATATCTTTTGCATAAATCAGCAAAAGGCACCTTATGTAAATTTTATTGCGCGCATTGTGCATGATTGAAACCAGCTATGTTTGTTAAAAAAAAAAAAAAAACTGCAGTTTTAATAGCTTCTTATGATAAGTAAATTACTCTCTTGTTTTGTTTCTAACTGATCGTAGCGCCCCGTTTCCAGTTAGCGTTCGAAATGTCAACGAATTATGTTTTTTGCCCAAAGCGCCCCCTATCGATGTTTCTGTTTGTACCGTTCAACTGAGTTTCAGAGAGCCCCAGCAAACAGAATCATGAAAATGCATGCCATAAGTCAAGAAATCTGTTTGTTTATGTCTTAGGAGCCTTCGAGTTTCGACCACCCTGTACTTTGACATTTTATTCCGGCTCTTACGCTTTTTGCAGGGCTCTACTTTTGGGTTCAAACTTTGAGTTAGAGTATAAACTTTGGCGAGCATGTGTTAAATTATCAAAATAACGGGCTTAAAGTTGTTGTCTAGCTCTCCAAAGTCTGCAGCGCCCCCTATCCATGTTTTAAGAGATACACTTATCAAATTGGTACTGAAGAAAGTCTAAACAAACAGAATCATTTCGACGCAACAAGCAAGAAAATCTAACCCTTTCCCTAGTTTTTATGACGTTTCGAATTTCGGCACCCAAATTTTCGAAAGCGCCTAGCGCCTTACCATCGCGTCAGGGATGATCGGTTCTGAGGCCAGAACCGTTCTAAAATTAAATAAAACTTAAGCAGAGATAAAGAAAATAAAATTGGTGACCTGAAATAAATATTGGCAATGTGTGGTTGCGTAATAAAGTCATTAAAGAAGCATTTAAATTAAAATATAAACTAACGTTTATTTTCAAGAAAAACATATTCAAAATAAAAATATATGTATATATGAAATAATAAACAAAGAAAAATTATATCTGGTAAAATTCAACCAAAAAGGATAATTTCTGAAAATATGTTATCTTACAAAATTAAAGTCATATTTGACACAATAAAAAAATACTTAATTAAACAAATAGCATGACGTAAAGTAAAGTTTAACTGACCGGTACAGGTTGCAAAACGAACAACTCACCATGGCATAGTTGGAAGAAGAAATTTTCAAATCGGACGATGACGAAAAATAAAGTCCAGGAATAGTTCAAAGAAAGTAAAAAAACCCTTGGATGTTAACACAGTTCATGACAGCAACATATTTATTATCACATTTCCGCTATCAACTAATAGAAATTATGTCATAAAACTACACCATCTTTCACCACTTAAGATAAACTACAATTGAACTTTCATAATTAATATTTATGACAACAAACGGCCTTTTACTAGGCCAAAAACATCGTCAGACCATCAGCAGTCAAAACAATCCAACTGATTTAAATATCCCTCGCGGTTCTATACATCACCAGAAGACAACGCCCCCTTTGCGTCTGCAGAAGTTGAGCGAATGCGTTCCTGCTTTGCGAAAGGGATATACGGCTACTCGTAAGTTGCGATTTGCGAAGATCGCAAATCGCGATCAGACGGAAGAAAACGATGTGAACGCATGAACCATGAACGCACATGCAAGTGTTCAAATCGAAAGTAAACAAATAAGTAACCGATTTAAAAGAGGAATATGCCATGGAATAGGGAAAAACAAAATAAAGAGATTGGAAATAAGATAAGATTGGAATAAAATAAAAACCAGTAAGTCATGCTATTACAATATGTATATGTGCTTATGGATATGAGTGTTAAGGATATGAGTAAGGCTGACAATCGCCCCCCCCCCTTAACACTCATACTAAAAAAACTAAGTAATTACCAAGTATTATCAAATAATATAAATAACATCAAAGTTCATATTGAACAACATAATATATCAGTATATCTACTATCATACTTTAACAGTTACTAGTGAAAAACAACTCAACATTAACGTGCATAAATGCAACAAATTCACAATATCATATAACAAGGTTAATTTCCAAAAATGAACAACTCAACAACATTAACAATTAATAACAATATAACAATGTTAATAACCACACAATATGAATAACAATTTGATAACCATACAACAACAAGAATAACAATAACAAATTTTTTTCATAGCACAAGAGTCTTTAGTTACCATAGTAACTTAAAAATTTGAAAGTCTTTCAGGTATACAAACATTTCAAAGAAAAGTTCGTGAAAAATTTGTTACCATGTTACCTCGTCACGTACAAGTGACTACGATTACCGTTACATACTATAACATTCTTTAGTATGTCGATTCTTGATCCTTGCCTTGACAATACACGATTATATTTACATACATTTGCATAATTACACTAGAGTAAATGATTATCATACGGCAGACTCATAAACATTACAAATATGAAAAATAGCAAAACATGAATTACAATGCAAAAACACTTTGATAATGTATGGGGAATTCATGATATGCAAAAATAGACACATTCAATGATAATAACACTAATGATCATGATCATGATAATGACTGTGAATATGATAATGATAGGGACGGTGAGCGCTCACATAAAAACAAACAACAACAACAACAACATGCATGCTTAAGCTTTTGAAATAATACACATTTGCAAATGTTTTAACAAAGATTTAAAATGTGAAGGACACTTGTTATGCAATTTCTTAAAAGTAAAACAACCCCTTTTCATATTTATATATGCAAAAAAAATACAGCTCAATTTTCAACACCACGGACGGGACCTATGTGACATTTCCATTTTTCAAAATAGGGACTTACAAAACTTAAAAGAAACGATGCCCGCGACAGGCCTTCCTGTGATCAGAACACTCAAGAAGGCCACTACCCCCTGCAGACCACTCTGGCTATTTACAATTGCACCCCTGCGAGCCGCTTCCTGGGGCTGCTCGGGTCCCGGAGGATGAACCATCCTGAGGTCTGATCACATTCCAGCGGGAGTTAAATTGTCCGCGATGTTGGAAATGAGGGTATTGAGAAGCTTATGTATGAAAATAGAACATATGCATATGAGACAAAAATATGAAATAACAAGAAAAACAAGTGTATAATCACATATTCAAAACATTATAAAAAGGAAACACTGAAATATACAAAAATTTCAGATTTGAAAAATGAAACGTGTTAAACTTCAGGGTTTAACTTAAAAAAACTAAACAAGCATTTTAATGCTTGACCCAAGCCCAGAGGAGGGGGAGTTTTTTTTCACATTATACATTTTACTTTTTACTTTTAAATAAAACATATTTAAAAACATTATATATTACTTATAACTAAAGATCACTTCAATGAATCTTTTAAGATCAAACTTCGTTAAGGGTTTTGTAAAGATGTCTGAGAGATTAGCTTTACTAGTTACGTGTTTTACATTAAATATCTCTTGGTTTAAAAGGTCTCTAACAAAAAATAATTTAACATCAATATGTTTTGTTCTGTAGTTTTCTATGGGAGACTTAAGGAAATCAATGGAGGCCATATTGTCTACTAACAAGGTTGGTTTAGTTTGTGGGCCTGTAAAAATGTGTTTATCATAACACTCAGTTATGATTCTACTGAACCAAAGAAGCTCTTTAGTTGCTTCTGTTAAAGCCACAAACTCTGATTCCATGGTAGACAAGCAGACAGATTTTTGTTTAAAAGCCCTCCACATGATAGGAGAT
Source organism: Maratus speculifer (assembly GCA_964019185.1). Classification (NCBI taxonomy): domain Eukaryota; kingdom Metazoa; phylum Arthropoda; class Arachnida; order Araneae; family Salticidae; genus Maratus; species Maratus speculifer. Next base: position 129,441,527 of record OZ025295.1, on the reverse strand, counting down.
TTGTCTAACATTAAAAGTTGTCCCCCCATTGACGTCCTGTCATCACGATTGGCGGCGAAATCGGCATCAGTATATGTTATTAGATTTATGTTATGACAAGGTAGCTTCAATTTGTAGTGTTTGGTGCTTTGTACATATCCTAGTAACTTTAAAAGACCATTCCAGTGGATTATTCCTGGATTACTCTGGAATTGACTGAAGATATTTACTGCATAGGATATGTCGGGGCGAGTCCTGCTTGTAAGAAAAGATAAGCAACCCAAAACACTTCGGTACGGATATTTTGACATCTCCTGGATTTCAGTATCTGTTTGAGGGCACTGTGCTTTGGAGTACACTACTCCTTTACTTATGGGAAGTGATGTGATGGGAAAGTTATATTCCTTAAAACGCGTGCAGATATCATCAATATATTGCCTTTGATGGATTGACACTACACCTTCCCTATCCTCCTCAAACTCAACTCCAAGGAGTTTACGTGTTTTCCCCAGGATTTTGATGTCAAAATGTTCAGCTAATAATTTTAAAATTTCATTTATGTGTTTCTGATGGTTACTTAAAACAACAAAGTCATCAACATATAATAATTAAACAGCGTAGTTAGAAAATGTATAGATGCAATTACACCAATCCAGTTTGTTAAAACCAAGAGAAATTAAAACTTTATGTAATTCATAAAACCACACCCGGCCACTCTGATGGAGGCCATACAGTGCCCTCTGGAGTTTACAGACCAAGTGCTCTTTCCCTTTTATTTCAAAACCTGGAGGCTGTTTCATGTATATGTTATCTGAGAGAGGGGCGTACAGATAGGCTCCTTTCACATCACATTGCGTGTGAATCCATCCGAGACATGAGACAAGGGCGGCAAAGAAAAAGCGGATTAGACTAAAATTTACGACTGGTGAAAAAGTCTCGTCATAAGTTTCACCCCTGACCTGTTTGTAGCCTTGGGCTACTAGTCTTGCTTTGTATCTTGCCACATGCCCTTTATCGTCTCGTTTGATGGTGAAGACCCATCTGCAGCCTAGAGGTTCAGTGTTGGGTGGTAGTAATGTTAATTCCCATACATGTCTTTTATTTATTACGTCTATTTCCTCCTGCATTGCCTGTCTCCAGCGTTCCCACTGAGGGGATTTTAAGGCTTGCTTATATGTGTTTGGTATGGAGTCTTCTAGTCATATATTGTTTTTACGTGTTTCTGATAAAGATGTGTGTGGAGGTGTGTAACTAGGACTTGAACTAGCACTGGAAGTAGATTTTACAATACCCTGGTATTTATTTTCCCCTTTGAAACTGAACATGGTTGGATCAAATATTATACCATTAGACTGACAGTATTCCCGCACTTCTCTGAGTGATCTTAAACGTTGCGTTTCACCCATCTCATAATAATAGATGTCGGTTCTCGACTTATCAGGCCTAGTTATGGCCTTACAGAACCATACAGCATCCCTCAGTGTTCTCGAGAGTTCCTCGCCCTCCTCGTCACTTTCATCTTCAGATGAGTTAACGGAGGCGGGTTCAACGGTTTTTGAGGTGCCTGGCTTAGGTGATGGAGATCTTGCCAAAGGAAATCTGTCAGGTTGAAGGTCGGTTAAAGGGTCAATTTCTGGTTGTTCTGAACTTAAAATGTATGTGGGTCCCAGGTCGCTTCCGTTGTGCTGCTCTGAAGTTGTAAAAGGGTTTGTGCCTATTGAATAACTTGGGCCTTGCTCGCTATGTCTATGAACATTTCTTGGTACAGATTCATCCCCAAATCTAACATTTATGGTTTCTATTATTTTGTTTGTGTCGGGAATCCATACTCTGTAGCCTTTGGTTGACATCGCGTAACCAACTAACACCCCCTTTTTGGCTTTAGGATCAAACTTTGAGTTTCTTAAGTGTTTGGGTACCCCCACGTACGCCACAGTACCAAAAGGGCGTAACTGTCTTATTGAGGGTTTGTTGCCACAATAATACTCAAAGGGTGTCTTTTTCTGTGTTTTATGACATACCCTGTTTAGTGTGTACGCGATGTATAGAACTGCTTCTGGCCAGAATTTTAAACTAAGTTTACTCTCATTAAGTATTGAGCGTGCCCCGTCCATTATAGTCTGATTTAAACGTTCCGAGACCCCATTTTGTTCCGGAGAATACACGTTGGTAAACTCATGGTGTATCCCGTTTTCCTCAAAGTATCTTGTAAATGCTTCATTGTCAAACTCCCGCCCATTGTCACTACGGACCTCTTTTACCTTAGTACCTAAAAATCTTTCAGCTCTTTTTACATGATTAGTGAATACCTTGAATACTTGTGATTTATTACATAAGGGGTAGACTGATACTTTTCGTGAGAAGTCGTCAGTTATGGTTAAAAAGTACTTCTCGCCGTTTCTACCTGTTATTTGTGTCGGTCCCCACAAGTCAGTATGAAGTAATTCAAGGGGTCGTTTTGATCTTATTTGATTTATAGGACGGAAGGAAGTTCGCCTGTGTTTGTTAATTTTACATGTCTCACATTCAAAGTCTTTACTTTTAATAGGTGGTAAGCCCCTTACACCATTACATTTTACAGTGTGTTCAATTAAAGTGGAGCTAATGTGTCCGAAACGTCTATGCCATAACTTAAAGTCGTCTTTCTGGACAGTAGAGGCTTGAAAACGCACCTTTTTAGGACTTTGACTATTTTGAGTTTTAGTTTTATTTTTAGGGCTAGGATCTGGGTACAGGCAGTAAATGCCATCTTTAAGAAAAGCACGAAATAGGGTACCACTGTCACGATATGCTCTAACCCTGCCCTCACCTCCTCTGAACTTGGCACCAGTTTTATCAAGCCTAGGGCCAGATATCAAATTGTGCCTTAAACTTGGGCAATACATAACATCGCCGAAGCGAACCATTTCCCCATTTATTTTTAAGTCCACTAGACCAGTTCCTTCAATAGGAAAAGTTGCTCCATCAACGGCAACAGCCAACTCCTCATTTTGCAAAGGTTTAAATTTTACATAGAGGTTTTTATCTTTGCAAAAGTGGTGGGAGGCACCTGTGTCAAAGACCCAGGCGTCTCCACCACATTTAATATTACTAAGATTAGATTGAATGAGGTAGTTTACCTGGCTTGTTGGCTTACGTTGACGTTGGTTTCTAGCTCTATTGCGAGGCACATCTCTGCTAGGTCTGGAATTACAGGGTTGGACTCGAACTGGACTGGACACCGATGATCCTCTGGATACCGAGGAGTTCTGGTACGAGGAGTCTGAGGAGTCTCTAGAAGTAGTATGGAGGCAGGATTCAGGACTAGAGGCTTGCTGAGGCAATTTACACTGTCGAAGCACATGACCGGCTCGACCACACCTGTGGCACCTTCCCTTGAACTTAGGCTTATATGCGGACCTCTTGGGTGTGCGAGCTCGAGAAAAATGGGACTGGATCAGGTTACCTCTGTCCTCTTCACGTAATTTGATGCGGGATTCCTCAGCTACAAGCTCGGCCAGGACATCTTTAAATTTGAACTGCTGTTCGGGCCATCGCAGAATTCCCTGGACGAGATTGTCAAACTTCTTAGGGAGCCATCTCAGCAACTGGAACGTTAGATAAATTTCTTTTATCGGCTCATTCATGGCAGCCAGCTGATCAGCAAGTCTCTGTAGGCGTGCAGCAAACATGTCGACAGGCTCATCAGGCTGTATTCTGCAGGACAGGATCTCGCCGAACAACTGCATGTGGCGTGCACGGTTGTCAGGTTGAAAGTGGGTCTTCAGCTTTGTCCATGCTTCATGAGGGTCGTCGATGTTTTCTATGATTCTCCGGAAGTCATTTTCGACGTTTAAGTATACTATGGACAGTGCTGACCTGAGCCGTGCTTGATATTCTTTTGTTGCTACTGCATCACTGATATTCGGAGCTTCTTCAGTACCATTTACGATGCCCCAAGCATTTTTGTCGAGCAGCAGGTATTTAACGTCCGCTGCCCAAGTTGCATAGTTGTGAGAGTTTAGTTTGTTTATGCTAACCTGTACGTTGGTCATTGCCATGCTCTTAACTAGACTTTATGAAATTTAACCAGAAAGGAAAAGAAATTTTTTCAAAAAAAAAACGTACTTTAAAAACAGTCAAATAGTACGACAAAGATTTTTTTTTTTTTTTTTTTTTTATAAAAGAACCTTTCTATTTTATACCAGAATAATTAGATATGATTATAAATTTTAAAAAAAATGCTATTGCGGCCCCCCCCCACTAGAAATCACTTGGAGGTCTAATGGCCGCATGCTACCACTAGTTTACGATATTGCCAACGAAGGTTATGGCCACCATAACAGGTTAAAAAGCGTAGTAGCTTTGGCCCATAACCCGTGATCGGTTCTGAGGCCAGAACCGTTCTAAAATTAAATAAAACTTAAGCAGAGATAAAGAAAATAAAATTGGTGACCTGAAATAAATATTGGCAATGTGTGGTTGCGTAATAAAGTCATTAAAGAAGCATTTAAATTAAAATATAAACTAACGTTTATTTTCAAGAAAAACATATTCAAAATAAAAATATATGTATATATGAAATAATAAACAAAGAAAAATTATATCTGGTAAAATTCAACCAAAAAAGATAATTTCTGAAAATATGTTATCTTACAAAATTAAAGTCATATTTGACACAATAAAAAAATACTTAATTAAACAAATAGCATGACGTAAAGTAAAGTTTAACTGACCAGTACAGGTTGCAAAACGAACAACTCACCATGGCATAGTTGGAAGAAGAAATTTTCAAATCGGACGATGACGAAAAATAAAGTCCAGGAATAGTTCAAAGAAAGTAAAAAAACCCTTGGATGTTAACACAGTTCATGACAGCAACATATTTATTATCACATTTCCGCTATCAACTAATAGAAATTATGTCATAAAACTACACCATCTTTCACCACTTAAGATAAACTACAATTGAACTTTCATAATTAATATTTATGACAACAAACGGCCTTTTACTAGGCCAAAAACATCGTCAGACCATCAGCAGTCAAAACAATCCAACTGATTTAAATATCCCTCGCGGTTCTATACATCACCAGAAGACAACGCCCCCTTTGCGTCTGCAGAAGTTGAGCGAATGCGTTCCTGCTTTGCGAAAGGGATATACGGCTACTCGTAAGTTGCGATTTGCGAAGATCGCAAATCGCGATCAGACGGAAGAAAACGATGTGAACGCACGAACCATGAACGCACATGCAAGTGTTCAAATCGAAAGTAAACAAATAAGTAACCGATTTAAAAGAGGAATATGCCATGGAATAGGGAAAAACAAAATAAAGAGATTGGAAATAAGATAAGATTGGAATAAAATAAAAACCAGTAAGTCATGCTATTACAATATGTATATGTGCTTATGGATATGAGTGTTAAGGATATGAGTAAGGCTGACAATCGACCCTACATTCCCTATTCAAAAATGTTCGTCTTGGTGTGCTCTATCGATCCTTAAAGTTTGTCACCGACGAGCTGAATCACCCTGTATAATGTTGAATTCACACGTGAATTTTTGATTTAAAAAAAAAAGTTTCAAAATAAGGAAAAGCATTTTCACAAAAGAATGTCAGATGTATAATTTTATTGATAAGAAAAATATCGGCTTTTTATTTCATATTCATTCATTTTGTAGAAATTAAATTGGTTTGATTTCGTAGTTTTTCTACAAGAACAACTTAATTTGCAAAACTAAACAGATTGTACTCAATTTTTAGGTTTTATTCCTGGTGAGACCTTGGAACAGATATTAATTTAATTAGTGTATTCCTCTTCTAAGTGTAGGACTTGTGCAGACCTCTAAAAGCGGCTCTAACGAGCAGCCTGGGAAGGGTAATCACATAGGAATTTCTGCTGCTCCTAGGCGCAACGAAAGGTAGAGGGGGCATCGTTTATTCTTAGACTTCGGTATAGATAAATTTTACAAAATCTTGCTAGGAGTAAGGACTAGGAAAGGAGCTCTTTGCGAACCACCTTTAATCCTGCAAGTATTCATAACATTAAATTTTTCTGATAATGGAAATGATATTTATGACTTAAATATTTTGTATTAGTATTATACGAACATTATTTGCAATCTAATTGTCATTATAATTAGACTTGCTACATTATATATTACTTTCATTTATTTCATTGACTTCAATAAAAATAAATAAATAAAAACAAAACAATGCAATCCTCATTAACTTGCTCAGTTATTAATTAATTCGTGAAATACGCCAAAAAGCAAACTTCATGTTTAATTACATAAAAAATGTAATGGTGAACATTATGAATGTTTTTTCAATGGGCCTCTTAATATTTTAATTGATGGTGATTGTATCTGAATTTCAAAAAGTAGATTTATATAAAAAGTAATCTTAAAATACTACATTTCTTTAAAAAGTCTCATCTGCTATTACATTTAAGGACGTATCAAAACTGTTTATTTTCAGATTTATTTTTCAATTCATTTTTACTCTCAAATGTACCAGACTTTCAAAATCTCTTATTTAAAAACTACATAATGTGCCGTGTTTGTCGATTTTTTGGTAAACATAGAATATGTTGCAAAAAAGCTATCAAAGTTGCCAATTTGAACAGAAATTTCCGAACCTGGAGATCTGGGAATGGAAAAATGATCAAACTGAGAAAATGATTGTTTATAAATCAAATTATAATTAATTCAGCAAAAAATTATACCACACGGCATTTTATACATCATTTCAAAAATCACCCCAGCAAGTTTCATGTTTTTATTTTAAAAATGAGTCTGAAAATGTAGTGGAAAATTTCGAGTTGTTGAAAGAGGAAAATCATTTTTTTTAATACAGCCTTAAGGGGTAAAACCCTTTCAGACCATCAATAGTGCTTTCTCTTTTAGTCACATTGCACAAGAAAATATTGAAAAAAAAAAAAAAATTAAAAAACATTTTTTTCCCCTCTCTTCTTAGATTTTTGGAATTGTGGATATTTTTCCAAATTTATATAGAGAAATATATAAAACATCCGAACAGATGCTACATGAAAAGTTTTATTTTCCCTTGCAAGTTATCCAATTGAAACAGCCTTGTATTTATTTTAACAAATATATAAAACATACGTATAGATATATGCATATACGTATAAAATTACAGAAAAAAAGCGACAGAAAAAACAAAAGCGGGGAAAAAAAAAACGTGACATGGAAAAAAGTGATCGGGGAAAAAAGGTGACACGGGAAAAAAATGACCGGAAAAAGAGCGACAACGAATTGATAAATATTAAACCTGTCGATAAATAAGTGCTAACTATTAAATTGGTAACAAAGAGTGTATTTGTTATATTCTGATCAGTGGTATTAGTATCTTCAGGTATTAATTGAGTAAATAATGGAAATGTCATAAAACAAAATCTTATTAGTACAATAAAATAGATATCTCTTTTTAATTATTAATCCTTAGGGGATATTAAATATGAAACTTAGTTACATGAAGAAGAATTGACTAAAAAAAGATTATATATTTTGTTAACTGATAGTAAATTAATATGAATAATTGTAAGAATAAATAAAATTAAATATTAAAAATTAGTTTCAGTAACAAGAATTGATTTTAAAAATGATAGTGTTTTATTAACTGATAGTAAATTAATAAAAATAATTGTATAAATAAAATTAAGTATTAAAAATTAGTTTCACTAACAAGAATTCATTAAAAAAATTAATATTTTTGTTAACTGATGGTAAATTAATAAAAATAATTGTACAAATAAATAAAATTAAATATCAATTAGTTTTATTGACAAGAATTGATTTAAAAGATCAATTATATAATCAATAATATTTTATTAACGCATAGTAAACCAATATAAATAAATGTATAACTAATTAAAATTAAATATTATACTCATTAACAAATATTTATTTAAAAAAATATTTTGTTAACTCATACTAAATAAAAAATTTATATATAAATAACAAATAATATAATAATTAATATATTAATATAATATGTAATAACTATGTGTAATAGTTTATATATTATAAATATATTGTTTACATAATATATATATTACAACTATACTTATATAATTTTATATTATATTACATATTACTTATTATATATATATTATGTATAATACAATAAATATAAATAGAATACAATAATTATATTGCATTTTTATTATTTTTATTTATTTATTTTTATTTTATAAAATTTATATTTTAATATTATTTAAATGAATACGTATGCTGTTTACATTAACGTACCTGTTTAATTTTTTTTTTTTTTTTTTTTTTTTTTTTTATATAAAATATTTGAAGCCATTTCCGATAGTTTATTTATTTTTTATATATTATATAAAACAATAATTGTGTTGAGTAACATTGTGTAACAATAAGTGATATTTCATTAGATAAATTAACCAAAAAAATATTCTAAAGTTTACTTTAGAAAGATTATATAAAGAATTCAAGGAAAATTAGATAGAAGGGAAAGATTCATTCTATTATCATTGTTAAAAATTTCTTAATCATGAAGAATAAAAACGTCTACTGTTTTATTCTTTCTCTCAAACGCTAGAAAACGTTAGTGACAAATTCTTATTTACTATAGAGTACGAAATGAGAATAAATTGTTTTGCCTTTAAATTTAAAGTATTGAAAAGGGTGGATTTATGCATGAGCATTACAGCAATTGCTTCCGCTCCCTAAATTGATGAATTTTAAAATTTGTTAATTTTAAAAATATTACTTATAAAAAAACATTTCTTTTATTTTTAAATAACATAAGCATTTTTTTATGCATTATATATTGAACAAATATGTTTGGATTATTTATTTGTGACATCACGAGTTTACTTTTAACACAACTACGAATTTGCAATTGTGTGTTGATTTATATTATCTATTTTTTAAATGAAATAGGTGTTAGTGAAAAGTTATTTAAAATGCAAATATATTTTATTGACATATACCATACATAGTTACTTTGCTTAAATTTTTGATTTAGAAAATTTGGATATTTTTATTCTTTTAAAAATGCAAGGAATGTCGTGGAATTATGCTATGTTATTTGAGCAGATATTGAAAGGGAAAAAAATGTAAGATTTATGAAAAAAAATGTAAGTCAATAATTTTAGAATTTTCAGTTTACTTTGAAAGGATATATGATTAATCGCTGCATATTTGCGACCCCAAAAATCTGTAAGAAGAGAATAGAATAAACACTAAATAAAGTGGAATTGGCACCCTTAATCAAATTTATTCGCTTGTCATGGCATCTTTTTTTTTAAAGAAAACTTTCTCTTGTATATAATAACGTGTGCAAGAGAAATTTTCTAAAAGATTGTGCAAACAGAATATAAAAATAAAACCATGAATTTAAAGCTACCGTTCATTAAGGATTAAATGCCATGTGTAGTGTCAAATTAAGAGAATAATGAAACAAATTTCAATATATGTATATATTTCTAATTATTTTATTGTTAAATAGAAAAAAAAGAAAAGAAAGGCAGGAATTTCACAATCTCAAAAAAAGATTTCATATTCAACGAGCAGTTCATGATTTACTCTTATTATATATTCTCTAGTTTATGTATTTTGCGATTTTCATACATGTCTTTTATTTTTCATTTTGCTACATTTTATTCATATTAAATTTCATTTCATTTATAAGTTATTAAACATATAATTGGTTTCTTAACTGCAGAAATGCTGAACCTTGTACAGATGAAAAACCTTTAAATGCTAAAAGAAAAGGTAGAGTTTTTCAAAAGAGCTGGATTGACAAATTTCCATGGATAGAGTACGATAAGACCAATGAATACGTTCTTTGCTCAATTTGCAAAGAATGCTCAAAAAAAAAATGTTGTTTTCCAGTAAAAAGAAAGAAAACTTTATTTCTTTAGGATATAGGAACTGGAAACATGCACTGAGAAACTTTCAATCACATGAGAGTTCTAACTGTCATCGTGAAGCAGTTGTAAAAAAAAATCTCTCAATTCGGGCGTGAATGTATCAGCTTCGTTAGACGCAGGAAAAAAGTCTGATATGACCGGTGCAAGAGACGCCCTTAGAGTAATATTTACCAGCATTCAATTAGCTGGCCAACAAGGTTTTGCTTTGCGAGGACACGATCCACTAAATTCAAATTTCTGGCAGATATTGAAAACGCGATCACAGGAATCTACTGCTATTGCTAGCTGGATCAAACGGGATTCAAAATTCAAATGGTTATCTCCGGATATCCAAAATGAAATTTTGGAGATAATGTCTCATGCCGTACTGAGGACTGTTTTCGATGATATAAAAACGAATAATTATTTTTCAATAATTATGGATGAAACCGCGGATATATCCGGAAAAGAACAGATTAGTATTTGTTTCCGGCATGTGTCTGTCATTAATTTTTCAGTCAATGAGGATTTTGTAGGATTTTATGAGACTGATAACACCAGTGCTGAAGCATTATTTTTAATTTTAGATGATGCACTTAAAAGATTTCAGCTGTCATTTGAAAACTGCAGGGGGCAGTGCTACGATGGTGCAAGCAACGTTGCGGGAAAATTTTCTGGTGTGCAACAACGCGTAAAACAGTGCCAACCATCTGCTGAATTTGTCCACTGTTCTGCTCACTGTTTAAATTTAACGGTGCAAGATGCAGTAAATAATATTTCAAATACGCGTGATTGTTTTAACATTGTCAAAGAAATTATCAATTTCATAAAAGTATCTCCAAAGTGTCTTGCAGCGTTTCAAAATTTGCAGTCACCAGACATGGGCAATTTATGCCCTCTATGTCCTACAAGATGGTTGATGCGCGCCAGCAGTGTCCAAAGTGTTTTAAGAAATGAGTCCTTAATGGATTTTTTTGAAGATCTAACAAGGAAGGTCTCCATTGGGAGCATACTCAGAATTTTTTGAAAAAATACGAATTAAACTACTCATGTAGGTAATAAAGGATCAGTGAAAATTAGCGGCGGAATTACATTATTAGATATGTAAAAAAATAAAATATTTTGGAATAATTGGCGTGAAAAGCTGAAAGCGACGCGGGATTTGGCGAGCAGTGCATTTCCTCGCCAAAAGCAGACGATTTTAATGAATCTGAAAATTGATTTTAATTGACTTCACTGTTAAAAATCTGCAGCAATTACTGCAACGTCACTCCACTACTTTTATAGAATATCTCTCTTCTGACCAATGAGAATGCTCCATAGCACAGTGAATTGACCGTGTCATACACTGTTAAAAATCTGCTGCATTTTGTTGCAACGCACTCCACCGCTTGTATATAATATATCTATTCCAACCAATGAGAAAGCTCCATTTCACAGCCAAGTAACCTTTTTTCTATGCAAGCAAGGCAGTGCGTTGCAACAAAATGCAGCAGATAATTAACAGTGTATTTTTCAATTTGGAACAATTTTAATCAGTTTAAATTGTGTTTTAAATGATAAAATATATTAATTTCATTTTGTTATAAGTACATATAAACGTATATGACAAAATTACACTTAAAGTAAAGTAAAAATGCAAAACTAAAATTACTTAAACTAAACTTATTTAAATAAATTGAACATAGAAAGTTTTTTCTTTAAAAAGTATTCGAAGCGTAAAAGCGTATTTTTCAAAATTTTGTTTTTTCGCCAACCGGAGATAAATCGCCAAATAAACAAAATGTTTATTATTTTTTTACGGACGTTATAAGGAGGTTCCGCTGAAATTTTTTTTATAAACATATATAACTATATGAGAAGAACATTCTGTAATTTTTTCAGATTTTTCTGAGGATGCCCGTATGGAGACCTTCCTTGTAAGTTCCGTAACTGCATCAAGACATGATGTAGCTACTAAATGTAGTGGATTTCTTAGAAATTTGCTGTCTTTTGATTTTTTCTTTGCACTAAACAATATTGTAAAAATATTAGGACCAGTTGAGGAAGTGCAAAAAGTATTACAATCTCCCAACATTTCACTAAGAAATATACAAAATCAAATTGATATTTTGAAAGATCTTTAGACAACTTATCGTCAAGATGAACAATTCTCTCTGTTTTGGAACGAAATTATTTCTAAAAGCAAAGAATATGATTTAGAGGAGCCAAAACTGCCAAAAATCCGAAGAAAACCTAAGCGTATTGACGAAGGAAGTGATCCCCATGCCTACAAAAAACCAGAAGACTACTACCGAATAAAGTTTTTTGAATTAGTAGACAGTGTCCAAAATTCCTTAAATGAACGATATAATAAGTGCAATACTTTTTCTAAATTAAAAAACATTGAAGAATTGTTATTAAACTCTTTAAATTCTCTATCAACTTTAACATCTGAAAAAATAAAAAACGCTCTTGGTGAGAATTTGACGGCTGATTTTGATATTGAAAGATTAAAATTGCACATTATGATGCTATCAGATGTGTGCAAGACAAGAGAACAAAGTTTTGAAAGTCTTTCTGACCTGAAACTCTTTTTCCAGAATGATAAGAATATTGCAACAACATTTTCGGAAATAACAAAATTGATCCAGATATTCTATGTAATTCCTGTGACGACTTGCACAGCTGAACGAAGTTTTAGTATGCTTCGTCGACTGAAAAACTTTTTAAGATCTACCATGACTCAACAAAGACTAAACCATGTTGCAATCTTAAATACGTACCAAGAAAAAGTTGATGCATTGAATATAGAAGAACTAAAAATGTATTTATAGCTAGGTCACCTCAGAGACAAAATACTTTTGCAAATTTTTAATTAGATTAGATTAATAAATATATATAAGGAAGAGTGAGGACGAAAGGGACACTTTTTATAATACAGTATAAGGTTAGACCAATAGGGAAACTGCTACAGCTACACATAAACAAATTATTAATATATAGCAAGCACAAAAAGTATGTGAAGCAAATTTATTTTTGATTCTTGAAATAATCTTTTTTATATACATTTCTAAGCTTACGTTGCTCAGCAACTTTTTTTCAATAAAAGATAGGGCTACTGCAGCTTCATCTGGTGCGTAATTGATTTTAGAATACTGATGCGTAACGAGAAAAAGCTATTTTCTCATCCTATCCCACTCTCCCCTATATACTCTCCATTTCATTTATTGTTTTGTGAATTCTATAAATTTAAATTCTGAAAATTGTACATCCACATCTTCTTCCTTCATAAATGTCTGGCAAATACTTAAACTTCAAATAGCCATATTTTATTAATATCATCGTTCTTATTGTCTTAAATAGTTGATTATTCATACAATTTTTAATTTGTTTATACATATTAATTAAAATTCACTAAAATCACAGACAATACAAATAACTAAATTTAAAACATAAAAGTTAAAATGTTTCGGATTCTTTCTAAATCTCTCATCAGTTATTTCAACGTATAAGTCAATCAGATTTTAAAAACCAATACATAAAAAAAAATCACAACAATTTACAAAAAAAAAAAAAAATGTAGTTAAATGAGCAGCGAAGAATACTAAATTCGTATCGATGCAGCTTCATTAATTATGAATGCATTTGTTTTCGAGAACCAGGCGCTTCGAAAAAGATACGACTCACGTAATTGGATCTAATTAAGAAGTAATTTTGAAAATCAAGAAAATAGTCTGTCTTTATGAAGTGATCAACTATCTTGTAATTAAATTCTTATTCCTGAAAGCCTATTTATGTTCCTTTAATCTAATCTCAAATGTTCTACCAGTTTCACCTATGTAGATTGTAACACATTGCTTGCATGAGATTCCATAAAGTATATTGTAAAGCTAAATGTCGATGCTTATAATTACATAACAGATTCTTAAGTGTTTTTTGCGGTACAAAAGAGGTATGAATACCAAGAGGCTTCAAAATATGAGATCTTTTCTGAGATACCTTTGTAGTATGAGATACTTGCGAATTTATTTGGTCTCGTACGTTAGAAAAGGGGAGCCTATTTGTTGGTTTTTAAAATCTGATTGACTTATACGTTGAAATAACTTATGAGGGATTTAGAAAGAATCCGAAACGCTTTATGATATTGTTTAAATACTTTCATGTTTTAAATTCAGTTATTTTGTATGTCTGTGATTTTAGTGATTTTTAATTAAAACAAATATTATCAGACGTAATCCATTTGCTCATATCAATGGTTTATACATAGCTGTATATCTGAAAAGTGTATTATACTAATTTTATAGTTTAATTTCATACATAATTTCAATATATATATATATTATATCTGTTTATATATATATATATATATATTATTTTGCAAATTTCGGATATTTCTTTTAATTCATTTTTTCATGTTTATTAATATATATTGTTGGCACATTTCATTTTTTACATGTTAGAGATACGCAAGCAATGTAAATTGCAAAAATATTCAAAAGATAAAATAAGTATCAAGATTAGGTTTATTAAATAATTTTGTCATTAATTTTCAAAGAGTTATACTTTTTAAATTTTTATATAGTTCCTTGATTCTATATAAGTTATGTAATTAAAAAAAATTTCTCCATGCTTTGACAAATAAAATAGGGTTTATTTTATTTATTTATTTATTGAACAGTATGCATCTGAACTTGCGTGCTCGACATGAAAGCCTGCTTATAAGTCATCGTAAATATACAGGGATGAGATGTCACAAAGAAATTTTACTTCACAAGAGAAATACAACCAAGATCTCCACACAAAGAGTATATGCAATGGAGCCAGCGGTATTCGAACCCACAGCCACTTATGCTCGCAAGCGATTAGCGAAGCGGCGTCTTAACTACTCGGTCACGGAGGCCCTGTAAAACAGATGGCCAAGTGGTCAAGGCACCAAGCCGGTAATCGCTTGTGAGCATAGGAGACAGTGGATTTGAATCCCGCAGGCTCCATTGCACGCACTCTTTGTGTGGAGCTCCCAGCTGTATTTTCTTCATGTGTTGCGAAATCTCCTTGTACTACTCGTCATTGTATATTGACAATGACTTACAAGCACACAAGTCAGATGTATAGTATTCCTAATAAAATTCTAGTATGACCGAAGCACCCCGAGTACATTGAATTTTATGAAATTTCGGAGCTATAATGATATAAAAAATGTGTCAATTTTTAGTATCAAAAATCTCCAAAATATCATGAAATTCAACACATCATAACTCGGTAAGTTTTGGTTGCTCAAGAATGGATGCTGTGATAATATAACTTAAAAGACAAAGGTTTATATAAAAAATTAAATTTTTATAAATCAATGGCAGTTATTTTTTTCTGCAACATAATATTTGATCCTATCTTATTTTGAACACTTTTTCAATTTGCATTATTTACAAATCTCCAACAATTAAAAGTTTAAAGCACGTTTTAATCTTTTTGAACCGCCCTGTTTTGTGTGTGTGTATGTATATATATGCATATATTTGTGTGTGTGTTTGTATGAATTTAGTTATTTTATAGAAAGCTTTGTAAGCTATTGTAAAAAGCTTCATATTCTAGTAATATTATGTTCAAAAACTTTTAATCTGGATAAGCTTTTATTGCTAATTGAATGTAAAATTGGACAATTGCTAAACATATCAAATGCTTTTTTTTTTTTAATTATTTAAATGAATAAAATATGTATGCATTGTTGATAAGTGTCCAAAGTACGGAATTTCCTATTTAGAACTCTTCCTTTTCCATGAAAATTTTTTTGGAAAATTTTATTTAAAAAAAAGTAAATTGATATTTAATGCTATATAAATAAAATTTCAAGAAAGTGAAGAAACTGCGGCTTGTTTTCAATTAATCTCTCTTTTCTAGGTACAAGTACAAAACATACTATTATTATGAGAACAGATGAAAAACATCTGTTATCGTAGTGGTAGGACGCCCAGACGTGCCTGATTAATGCTTTGGTTTTATTAATTCGACCAATAAAAATGAAAAGAAATTTCTCCCTAGATGAATTTTGAATAGTTTTCCCACCGGTAATCAGGTCTTGAGCATATCATTTTGCTTACTTTTCCCTTTGTGTTTTATTTAAATTTCTGTACATGGTATTGAATTATTCATGAATAATTATAATACTTACTTGTAAGCTGCTATTTAATTGCAAAAAGTACAAAGATTAAAAATTATCGAAGAATAGGAGGCTTCTTTTTTTTTTTTTTTTTTTTTTTTTTTTTTTTGCCCTCTTCACATAAAAAAATTATAACCAAAAATAATTGTTTGATCCGCGGATTATACACCGGAAATTACGGTAAGTGTCGCTCGTCCCCAAGGGGTTAAAATATAAAAGTGAATTATGATTTCACGAGTAAATGAATTTTATTTAATCCATGACAAATACTAGATGCGCCTATTTCTTTTCAGTTGTGAATAAAACCTATCTTCTTGAAATAAACAGTCATGCGCTGCTTACTATTTATCATTGCCACAGATTAATTTCGGAAAATGAAGATGAATTTGTTATCAATATACGCTTTAAAAATTTGTCATTCACCACACACATTACCCGGATAATGGGTTTTTCACTAGTTTTAAATATATGTACTCGATTTAAAGACACTGTCTAAAAACAATAGTTAATTATAATAGAACTTTACATATATTCCAAACACACAAACGCACGTACATTTATTTTTTACGCATAAGGTTTTTGAGCTGAGCCTATTGACATAGCCACAGGATTTCGTCTTAAAAAGGAAAGGGGGTGCCCATAATTTTTCTTCATGTCATATATATATAATGAAACCTACTAAGACGGAATTTGAAGACGAAAAATTCCGCTTGCTGGATTTTTATCTTAATAGATGTAATTGCAAGGTACTTTTTTCATCGGAACTATGGCATTTTTCCGATTAAGATAGGTTCTGATTTCACAGCTTTTGATGTATTTACATATATCTATATATATTTGTTATATGTACATTAAAATTGTCAAATTGGAACTTGTCTATAACAAATTCTTGTCTTAAATGGAAAATTTTCAGGCTTCGACGAAAGGATTACTATACAATCAAACCTGCTAATGTATGCAAAATAAATAAATAAAAATAAAAAGGTCACACATTTTTTCAATCCTTTACTCTTGATTTTCACAAGTTTTCTGCATAAATATTTAACCTGTTTAAACAAAAATAGTCTATAAAAGAATCCTGCTTCAGTCGGAAAAATTCCATAACTATAACGATATTAATACATTAAAAGTTTACCTGCTAAGGCAAAAACTTGTTTAAAGCGGAAATTTTTCTGATTCCTTGCAATTTCATCTTAGAAATCGGTACAATTTTTGTATCCGTCATGAAATAATTAGTTCATTGTTTCAAGGTTGGGGGAGGGGGTTCGGACTCCCCCCCCTTCCCCCCCCCCCCCCCCCCCCCCAGTCGCTGACTGGGCCCCTCCAATAATTTTGAAAACTCTACGCCTATGGTATGAACCGTGATACAGTAATGTTGTACTTATTATAAAATTATTTTAATACATCAGTTAGTTGTAGTACTGCTTAGAATGAGTTACAGACAATGGGGAATCTAGGGGGGGGGGGGGGATAAAAACTTGGCAACTTCTTTAGTATTGGTAATTACAGTTGAATTTAGTAAAATAACATATGCATCTACATTTGAATCAAAAGGTGATTCAGAAAAAAAAAAAAAATCTGAAATTTACAGATTTTTTGAAAGGTTACATCAGAAGGGGGAGTGCTGGGAATAGCCCCCTCCCTCATTAATTATGTGTTTTTCACAATTCTTCTGTAATTCTTTGACAAAATTCGCCTTTTTTTTTTTTTTTTTTTTGACGAAATTTGAATTTTTTGTTCGCAATCCTTTGTAGAAATTTGCGTTTTTTTTGCCGTTATATAAAAAAAATTTTGCTTTTTTGCTATTTTTTGAAAAGAAAATTTGCTTTTTTCCGCGCTCCTTTGTTGAAATCGGCGATTTTTTTCTGCGAACAATTGACGAAATTGATTTTTTTCGCGACTATTTGTCGAAATTAGCGTTCTTTTTAGTTCTGAATTTTCACACTAGGGCCCCCCCCTTTTTTTTCTTAATTTTCAAAACTGAGTGTCTAATAAATATTTCTTTTTTTTAAAGTTAGGCGTCAAATTTGATGACCGAGAATAATCAAGTCCCACTATGCTTAGGTGTAAAGGAACTTTTTCCTAGGTGTTGTATGAATTATTTCGTCCAAGATAGATTTAAGATCTAAAAAAAAAATTGGTATGTTTATCCACTGACTAGCTGGTAAAATTCTAAATATTAATTTAAAAAAAAACTAATTCATACCAAATTTTTTGAAAGATAAAAAAAAAATTGGGAGTTCCTCCTGATCAGTGTTGTCGCTGGCATTTGACCAACCTTAGTAATTTGGCTAATTAAAAATAAAAAACATTCGCCAAATGAAAAAGTACGTATTAGCAAAATAGATTCGCCGTGTAGTACCAAAAAATAAATAAATAATAAAAAAAATTGTTTATTTTTTTTATGTACTACTTTTTTAAAATTTGTTCTAAAGTAGTAACCTATGTTTTTATAACTGTGACAATGATGTTAGATATCTAATTTCAACTCTCCGCTACAATTATATTAAAAATATGCATGTGTATGAAAAATGAAAATGAAAAATCTAACATTAGCAATTTGGCGAATCTAACCGCTTGTTTATTCGCCAAATGAAGGATTTCGGCACAATGGCGAGCAACAGCGAGAACTCTGCTCCTGATACTAGTAATATATTTTTCCAGAATCTTTTTTTTTTTTTTTAAACGTAATTTTGTGATTTCTTATCGAAGTTTGCATTTGTTTTTATGATTTTTGATGAAATTTGGATCTTTTTCTCCACCTGCAATTCTTTAACAAAATTCCTTTTTTTTTTTTTCCTTATCTTATTAAATTTTTATTTTTTTTTCCCTAAATAATCTTTGGACAGAATTTGCATTTTTTTTTTCTGCAACTTTATATAAAATTTGTATTTTTCCTGCACTCTATTGGCGAAATTAGTGTTTTTCTGCATTCTATTGATATTTGTTTTTTCTTCAATCTTTTCACAATTTTTTGATTCTTTGAAAAAATCCTTTTTGGGAATTGAAAATCCTGCCTTTGGCTGTACTTTCCATATTTTTAATTGGCAGTTTTTAGCTCACAGGCTATCATAGCCTGAGAGCTTATGTTCCTGTCCGTTCTGTATGTACGTTCGTGTGTAACGCGATAACTCATGATAAAAATATCCGATCCACTTGAAATTTTGTATGTAGGTATATCCTGACAAGGCACTTCCCTGATTAATTTTTGGAGTTCATTCAATATGTATAAAAGGGGGGAATGGGGGGCTCATGCCCCTCCCCTTAGTTGATATAAATGGGATTTTCATGCAGAATTAAGTTTTCGCTCAAAATTTAGATTAGGATCATTCTGATGAGGCGATTCCATGACTGTTATTAGGTGTTCATTGAATAAGTATAAATAGGGGGAACTGGGGTTCTAATGCCCCCCCCCCCCCTTAATTTATATAAATGGGTTTTTCAAGCAGAATTTTCAGATTTCGTTCAAATCTGAATAGTTTTGAAAGTTTAATGGTTAAGTATAAAAGAGGGGGATAACTCCTTTTAAATTATATAAATGCTAAATGGGTGTTTATTAAGAATTATCTCATTTGCTCTGAATTTTGGATATAGATTTTTATATGATAAAACATGCCTTTGATAGTATAGGAGGTTCAATGATTAAGTATAAAAAAAGAGGAAAGGGGAAAGCTGTTTTCTCTTCTTAATTTTTTTTCGAACGGAACTAACCCTTGAAAATATAAGGCTTTAATGTACAATTAGTATTTGTAGCCTGTAGAGATGTAAATTTTCCGGAAAGATATAAGCGGCGGAAAAAACCGGTTTTTTAGGGAAAAATTGGAAAAATTGATTTTTTATGACTGTTTCTCCCAAATAAATTATATTTTCTTACAGAATATTAAATAATAAACATTTTTTCCCATTTATGTATATTAAATGAAAATTATTTTCAGTTTATATTACAAAATAAAAAGAAAGTAGCAAAGCCTGTTTTTAAAAGTTTAGTTTTTTTTTTTTTTTTTTTCAACAGCCTAAGAATTTTTATTAAACGCTATTGTTTGTTATATCATATCTCTGTTGAAATGATTTTTCAGTTACATGTTTAACTACCAATTGACCTAATGTAAAAACCTGAGCCAATATGTCTGCAGTTTGGAATGAAATAAATTATGCATTCCATTTACATAAGTATAGTTTTTAAGTAAATGATACTAGTTTAAAGAAATTATTGCAGTTTTGTCATTATTATGAATATCAATATCAGTATTCAAAAAGTCCATTGTTTGTTTAAAAAATGTATATTTTTACATTATTACTTTTTTTCTTAGAATTATAATTTTATTTCCTTTATAAAATATGTTTAGTTTTGGTATAGCTTTCCAATCTCAATTCAAAAAAGTTTTGATTTAGTTTTATAATCTAAATTCAAACAAAACTAAGTTTTACTTTGGCTTACTCAGGTCTGCAACTAAAAAATAGCGTAGGATTTACTGACTGTTAGATTTTTACTCACTAAAACCAGATTTTTTTTTTTTTTTTTTTTTTTTTAAGTTTAATTAAATGTAATTTTTTTTCTTTTTACCCTGAAATCTGGTATTCTATTCTTGAGTAAGTAAAACCATATTCAATAATGTTTCCACATGGTAGTTTTATATTTCTAAGAGTGGAACTCAAAAGTTATGAAAAATAGAAAAAGCTCACTATTTGAGGAATTAACAAAAGCAGTCACTTACAGAGATAAACTTCTACTGTGCTTTAGAAAACTACAAAAATTCAAAGTTTAATCAAGAGGGAAAGCATAATTTGGAACATAGTTACAAATATGGTTTTTTTTTTTTTTTTTTTTTTTTTTCCCATTGCAGTTGCATTTTTCTAAAGCAAACTGCCCATGTTTTTGCAACATTACTGTACATTATGGAGGTAAAATGGAGGTCAATTTTAGATTCAACACCTTGAAAAAACATTCAATTAATCAGCTATAACGAAATCTTGAAAAATGCAGCATAGTAGTGCCACCTATAGGGCAATTTACACCAAAAACTAAACAGCATTAATATATATCAGAAACTGTCTGAAGCTGTAGTTTCATTTTTTTAAAAAAACCGTCCTTGAGGTAAAGCTATTGCGATAATCATGAATAATGCAGCATAGCAGCGTCATCTATTGAGCAATTTACACCAAAAAATAATGAGCACGAAGTTATGTCAAAGATTAACTTAATCTGAAATTTTATAAAAACACATACATTAGTTTGAGATAGAACTATTGTGGAAATTATGGATAATGCAGCATAGAGGCGCCATCGGTTTGGCGATATACACTAATAAACTAAACATCTCGAGTTTATATCAAGGTGTAACTGAATCTAAAGTTTTGTGAAATTATATGCATCAGTTCTTGAGATAGTGCCCATAAAATTTGTCACATACAGACTCAGAGTGGTAGATATTTTCCAAAAACCATTAAAACGTGTTCAGGACCTTCTAAAACTTAAATACACCAAAAACTGGAAGTCAAATTTTTCACGAATTCAATACTTACTTTTTGAAAAGATAGATTAAAGTAATAAAAGTAGTAAAAAACTTCAAAATTTTATGTTGAATTTTTAATTTTATCATTTCCATTAATCTGCATATTATTGCAATAATTTTACACATGAATTAATTTTTAAATAGAGAAGTTGCATTTAATTACATATCTAGATTTTTTTCATGTCATCAAGTTTTTGTGAAATTGTGAACTTTTTGTAGATACTTGTACAAAATGTATTCAGAATTTTTAAATAAGAAATCATTACTATATTTAGGTTCCTATTTAGAAATTTTTAATAAGGTTATTTACATACATATATGCAACTTAATAAGATTCAGCTGCTGTATGGCATGAGATTTTTTTTCTTCAATCACTGCACTTGCGAAAGATTCAATTTGTTGATTAAACATTTTCTGAAATGTCTATTTTCAAGAGAAATTTTGCAAAGGGTCTTGTGTCTCAAATAAGAAAAAAATGTGAAGGATCCTTTCAAGTCATCTCAAACAGATTTCTGCTCAGAGATCAGATTACCCACATTAAAATTTTCATGTGAGACACTCAACACAAAAATAAATAAAATAAAAAGTATGAGAATGTAGCTATTACAAAATTTTCACTATATTATTTCATAAATGAAATTTCAATTTTTCCAGTTTGGAAAAATTGATTAAAAAAGCCTTCGGAAAAAAGTTTTTTTTCCCAATTTTTCCGTTTTTTTTCCGACCATTCCCATCTTTAATAGCCTGTGAGCTCAATGCCAACAGTTTAACTGGGCAGTATTCTTTTTTATTTATATTTAGTTGCTGAGTAACTGGTAAGTGCTTATTTTCATCTTTTATTTTAAGCTGTTTCTTTTTCATTGCTAATGTAAATAAAGATCCTACAGTGCTTCAGTTTATTATTTTATTTATTTTATTGTATAGGCAAAATTGGATAACTACAGACTTGATGTAAAAAATGGGAAAGAACTTAATGAAGATCAGAAGGTAATTTATTTTCATATTGTACATTCAAAATAAGAGTAATAAGTATTATACAGAAATTAAATGTTTAAAAAATTTTACTTATAACTTCAAAATTTTAATGTTTAGACAAAACAGTGATTGTTGTAATATTTGTCCATATATTGTTTAATGTAATTCAATTTAATTCTTCGTTTTGGTTTATTGTTTTGTTGATGGTGAATTTTATCAATAAAACAATAAACCAAAACGAAGAATTAAATTGAATTATAGTAAACAATATTAATCATTTGAAATTAACCATTGAATTTAATAACTTATGGCACATTGAACATGGAAGGAAAAAAGAATAATATGAATACAAATGATATTTGTAGAGCCAAAGCAGAATCTTCAGGTCCCAAATACTTTGGAACTACAAATTGAGTGTGTGGTTTCATCTTCGTATTGGTATTTGCCATATATATATATATATATATATATATATATATATATATTCTGAAATTTTTGATGAATACCTTAAATTATTTATGCTGCATTCATTGTTCTAATTCAATTTCATAACTGATGATGCTTTGCTGTATTTATGAAAATAAACACTAGTTTCATGCAGTCTTAAAACTGAAAGTTCACTATTAAAAAAACCCAACAAATAACAATTAATATAATTTTGGAGAGCTTTTGAGTAACAAAGTAATATATATATATACTAGCTGACCCGCCTGGCGTTGCCCGGTTCCATATTAACAATATTAAACGAACTTGAAATTTGTATGATTTTATCATTAACTCGTTATATGCAGAAATGCATTGTCTGAAATACTTAGCCACTGACTGTGTGAAAAATCGGTTTTAAAAACAACTAACATTAAGCTCTAAAAATACTCAAAATGAGCAATGAGAACCGCGGGAGGGAATATGTATCCAACCATTGCGTGATTTTTGTGTTAAAAAGTTTATATTTACCCGTAAAAAGCATTGTTAAGTCACGTAACTAATTATTATTTTCACATACAAATCCCAAGTGAAATATTTTGAATTTCAAACTAATTATATTACTCTTAAATCCGACTATACCATGAATGAAATTGATACCCGATGGTAGCTAAAATATTGGTATATAGTATTATAATTTCAGAGCTATTTAACAAAAGTAAGTGTTATTTTTAACCAAATCTTCGTAATGTTCACTCTGTGTATAAATTCCTAACCTTAAACTTTTGTACCGTAACCAGAAACTGTCTGTAACCTAACAGCGACTTAACAGTACCCTACCGTAAATTAAATATAACATAAATGTAACCTAGCCTTCACTTTATTGTAGCATATCCTTATTCTAACCATAACATAAATGCAATTTAACTAACCTAACTTTAACCTAAATGATATAATAGAAAAAAAACATTTTAAAAAATTACTATTTCTTCGTAAAATATGCTTCAGCTGTAATTCATTTCTTTCAATTCGTTTTATTAATACAAAATTCCTGCCTCGTGCTTTTGTTTGAGACATTAAAATTTCAGCGATAAATGGTTTAATATTGCAAACCTTTTTTTCGGCTTACTTCGTCTCCACCTATCTTTTTCTCCATGGCGCACAGCAACTGTGATTAAAAAAAAAAACCTCATTTAAACTGACAGTTTGCCAGTCTATGAATTTTAAAGGTCTGTCCCGGCTTTTTTAATTATTTCTGCAAAAATTTTATGCAACCAATCAACCATAAGAAAATGAAAGAGAAAAAAGCGAAAAAAAGGCGATTTTTTATGAGAGTGAGCTTTAGAATTTAATTACTCAGTTAATAAATAGAATTTTGAAATTCTGAGCTTCAGGTGCATCAGGAGAGATATTAGGCTATTCTCATAAAAATATTGAGCTTCGTACGTCCCATAGATTTGGCTAGCCATTGCAGACACACACACACGCACGCAGACAGAGCGATTTGTTATTTTATTAATATAGATATATTTTAAATCAGAGTTTTGTTACAACAAATTCTATAGCACTTTCAACATTTATTCATTATAATTGGGTTGAACATTCATTAAAGGGGAGGAAGGGGAGGAGCTAAAATTTGTTTAATTTTAAAATTTTTGCAGAAGAAAAACTAAACAGAATGTCCCTCAATTCATTAGCTAAACTGTAAAAGAATTTAAAAGTACAAATAAAGAAGCAGTTTCGGTGTAGCAATGTGAGGTAAATAAAATAAGCATTCTCTTGACATAACAATTACCGTAAATGCTCTTATACCCCTACGAATCATTGTTTGTTGATTCAAATCAGATTTTTTAAAATAAATTCAACATATAAACAGACATATTAAATGCATTTTAATATAATTTATTTTATGTAACATAGTCAATTATTTTTTTTAGAAAGATAAAGCTTAATCTTCGGGAAAAGTAAAATACAATGTAAAGTTTAAAAAAATTGTTTCAAATTTCATTTGAATCAAATTGTAAAATAAAATTGCAACACTAAGAAAATCAAAGCAGTAATATATTAATTATAGAAATATTTACTTGCCTATTACTTAGTATTTAGAAATACTCCTGTAAGTTTAAGTAAAATAAAATACTTGTTACAAGCAAGCATTGAGCCTTACACATTTGTTATCCCATGTGTTGAATCTCCTTTATGCAGAAGAGAAATTAACAAACTCTGAGAAGAATTCGCATTTTTGTTTGCTTAAGAGAAATACTATACTTTAGTGATGCCTATTATATTAAAGTTTGAAGTAAAATCTAAACCATTCAATGATGGTTTGTCTCAATCTAATATGGTGAAAGAACTCTCCTTTAGACGGGTGAAAGATTAATGTTACAACTATAAAAAATATTTAAATTGTTAAGAAATTCATGCATCAAAAAGGAGCATGAGCTCACAAAGTGAGGGCCATCTTTGATAATTACAGATTTTGATTATTTTTATATATGTTGTAGGGTGGAGTCCCCTTAGTCTCAGGTTCAGCAGATTTTATACAACGCGCCTTAGATCTCGAGAAACAGGGCGGTCTAATATTGTAATATGAATTAAATATTTACTTTGTAGAATTGACGTCGCAGTGACGTAGCTCACTGGATAGAGCATTATTAGCATTTTGGTCTGCAGGTTTCGGGTTCAAACCTGCAGACCAAAAAACAGACCTCGTGTTCGAACCTGGAAAACACTTTGATTGTTTTTTTATTTTTTATTTTATGAAAACACTTGTTATTAAGATGTAATAAGCTCATTGTTATTTTAAAATTATGTATCTGTTATAATTTTTATGTATTTACTTTTATTTGTAACTAAATTGCTGCATAAAACATCATAAAATTGCTATTTTTTTATGACATTTAAGATACAGTTCATATATTCTTTAAACTGTTACTTTTTTTTAAATTATGGTATTACTTCATTATCCCATCGACCAAAAAAAAATATCGCCAAACTATAAGATTAAATGCTAATAATGGATGATCGTGAATGTCATATTCATTGACATTAAATACAATACATATGTTTAAAACATCATTTTAAGTTAATTTTATTTCGACTTTTTATTTGTAATTTTAATAATATTCTATTACTTATTTGTTATTTCGCTATTTAAAATAAAAATTATGTCAATATGTATAATTTGGCTATTAGTTTGGCGATTTGTATACTTTGGCGAAATTGGTCGACGGGATAACCAAGTAGTGCCAAAATTACTTATAAAATGTATTTCACATATTATTTGTTGATCTACTGATATCTAACACAGGGTTCATACACATCAGGGGAATATGGGATGCCTGGGAAAATCAGGGGATGAATTTTAGGTTGTAAAAATCAAGAGATAAAGCAAAAAATTTCCTAAACCTTGGAAAACCTGTCAAAATCACATTCTATTCTGGGAAATTGGGGGCAATTGTTACTGTTTGCATACTTTATTACCATATGTAAAATCTAAATATCATTAATTGTTGATATGGAAAAACTGTAT
The DNA here is from genome assembly GCA_964019185.1 of Maratus speculifer. Taxonomy (NCBI): domain Eukaryota; kingdom Metazoa; phylum Arthropoda; class Arachnida; order Araneae; family Salticidae; genus Maratus; species Maratus speculifer. Next base: position 129,415,087 of record OZ025295.1, on the reverse strand, counting down.
ATCCCGGAAAATACATCAGGGGATTTTTTCTTGGAAAATGAGTATGAACCCTGTAACAACTGTGTTAATTCATGAATTTAAAGAAACACCATTTATATACAGTTCAATAAGAAAAGTGGATACGATGATAATACAGATGCTCTATTTTCAAATTAAGAAGCATAATTATATTAAAAACTAGCATAACAATCAAATTACAACCGCTTTTTTTATGCATATTAAAGATTTTCAAATTTGTAATAAGTATATACTTTGCTTTTATTTTAATAATTAAAAGCAATTGACCTTTATCTTCTTTTTATGATTTTTTTTTTTTTTTTTAATTTTTTACTACTAGATGCTGCCACAAGAGATTTTGGAATATTTACTAAACTTAATAAGATCCTCTTTTTTTTTTTTTTTTTTTTTATAAATTTCTTTAAATGCTAAGACATGTGTAATAATATTAGAAAATCAAAATATTTAAATAAAATAAATATTTAAATTGTACTTAATGTATGATTTTAAATAAAGTTTATTCAATTATAATTACAAGTATATTTATAAAACAATTAAGGACAAAACAAATGTAGTGCATTTCAATCACCCTGTAATTTCATCTTATTCATTTCTTTTATTAATGCAATACATAAAAGATGTTTCTTTAAAATCACAAATTGAAACAATTATTCAATATCATTACATCTGTAAAAAAAAAAAAAAAAAAAATTATATAATGATTTAGTTACAAATTAAAAAATGTGTTACAATTATCATTCATACATTTTTTTAAATTGACAATGTGTTTATTAAATTTCAATTACAAGTATAGTTATAAAACAAAACAAAACAAAAAAAAGTTGCATGCTCTGGGATCGAACCTGACACCTGTGGATCAAAATGCTAATGCCCTATTTTAATATTTCTCTATAATTCTATTATAATATTAGACCCCCCCTTCCCCCCCCCTGTTTCTCGAGAACTAAGGAGCATTGTATAAAATCCGTTGAACCTGAGACTAAGGGGACTCTACCCTACAGCATATATAAAAATAATCAAAATCTGTGATTATAAAAATTGGCCCTCTCCTTGTCAATCATATTATTTAGAATTGCATATAAAAATACATATAGAATGATATAAAACTAAAAAATTCTGCAATTTGTTCTCTACATCTAAACTGAAAATTTCATTGTTTACATCAACGATAATGTGCAAATTTTAGGCATTTGCAGATTTGAGGAAATCTACTTTATAATATAAAAGTTATTGCTAATTAAAAATAATTGTAGGATTTTGCAATCTGTTATTCGGTAAAACCCTGATAATTCGGATTAATTTGAACCAGACCCAAACAGGATTATCCAGAAGATGGGAATAAATGAAATAGAATAAAACACATTTACTGAAAATCACCTTTATATTAAATAATTCTGTTCTGCCAGTTTTATGGGTTGCATGGACACATGTCTGCTTGAACATAAGTAGTTCGTTGGCTGTAGTCTCCACATGGTGTTCAAAATAATCCATTAATTGCTTTAAATGGGTTGTTGCTTTACTATGACTAATAATTTTTGGTTGATCATTATTGATGATGGTGTTTTCGTCTGTGTATCATTTTCATTTTCTTAAGTTGTGCACAAAGCGATTATTTTGTCATCTGTAAGTGAGGCATAATCTTAATTATTTTCTGCTTCCAAAAGTTGCTAATGTCGCTGGTACCAACATTTGAGAAATCATCAATTTTTAACATGCTCACAAAATCTTCAGGTGTAATTTCTCTTTCATTCTCGTTTATTCCTCTTATATCAACTTTGATCAAGTGATTTGTAGAAGCGATTTGTCACTAATACAAGAAACAGTCCCGAGAGACCTATGGACTGGCTGACAAAGATCGAAAAGTGATCCTAATTATTCAGTGTATCTATAACATGGTTGCCACAGTCATGGAAAGTCAGGGAAAATCTGGAAAGTCATGGAATTTCAAAGTAGTCAGGGAAAGTTATGGAAATTTCAAAAAATATGGGAAAAGTCAGGGATTTTACAAATATTTTCTAAAAAGTCATGGAAAATTCTTATAAAAGAATTAAAAATGATGCGAAAGTAATTAACTAGTCTCGGAGAAAAAAAATCACAAAGTTCATCAAACAATGGCAAGGGGAAAAAGAACTAGAAATTTGAAGAATAACTGCAGAAAAAACATTAGTTTTGATAAAGCATTGTGAAAATAAGTAGAAAGTTTCATTGTATTCCCGTTTGGTTAAAGAAATTTTTAAGATTTCGTCGGGGAATTTTTTGAGATTTGGTCATGGAAAATCAGGGAATTTGCCTTTCATGCTTTGTTGGGAACCCTGTATAGGGACTATTTTATCTTGCTTTCTTGCAATGATCTAAATAAAACTTTATTGTGCAATGAACCTTTTATGACATTTCTTAATGAATTTAAATAAAAAACTGTGAAAATTAGAATTGCCAAACTTAAATGATATATATAGTTGTTTATAGGGCAAAATTGGAAAATTTCATTAGTGGCCACTGGCCTGTAGGACAAGTTTTTAAGTGGCCACTTTTTTTATTTAAAATTACTAAACAGTAAAAATTTTATAAGTATTAATCTAAAACTGAATAGCCCAAATAAATATGTTAATATAAGTATATTGAAACAAAAAAAAAAATCCTTGATGAAATGCAAGAAAATTTTATTCTCTCTATATGAAAAAGTGGCCGGGAGGTAGCCGCTGATAGTCATTTCTTTACTAGCCACTTTCTCTTGTTTACTGGCCCTGTGGCTGGTGGCTAATGCTAATTTTTCCCTTTATAGTTGTTCCTTTTGACAGATATATAAGTATTCTTCCAAAAAGATTTCAGAAAAGACTTTTGTTATGAATACGAGGATGAAATAAATTTATTTTATGGAGATTTGCCGATTGCTTCTCAAACTAAAAAATTGATCAGACCGATCAGGCTTAACAGGGTTCGAATTAGCGGGGTTCTGTTGCATTATCATTCATTTTTTGAAATGCTCATTATAAAAAATAATTCATTGTTCTTTTGTTTGTTGATGTTGACAAAGTGCACATGATGAATATGAAGTGCAAATATAAAGTAAATGTACAATTATTATTTTTTATTGTGCTTTTTAAGATTTATTTTAATATTTTTGTGCATTGATCGATATCTGCTTCATGTTTCCTTTCTTTTTCTCATAATGGTAATTTGTTTTCATCAAATTAATGGAATATAAACTGAAACCGAGGTGATCTGAATTGATACACAATATTTTGTCTAAACTAATCATTCTCATTAGTGTGTTTTTGTATTTTTTTATATTAAATCTAGATGGCAGTTAGCAAGTATGATGAAGTTGATGGACAGTTGCAGTATATGAGAGAATTAAATAAATCTGTGCAAACTATCATTCAAGAGGTAAGTAAAATAATTTCTTTGTAATAATATTTAATTCTCTAAGCATCTCTAAAGCCTTTCCTTTCTTCCTTTTTTATAAAAATATTAATAGAATACAGGATAACTAAAAATTCCTTTCTCAGTTGTAAACTATCCTTTTTAGCACTTTCCAACAAAGTTGAAAAGTGCTTATGCATTCGGGCCGTCTGTCCGCGCTCTAACTCCCGTAAATATACTCAGATTGCTATGAAATTTTTATACGTTATTGAGCTTTACCCTAGCACAAACCCTATTGAAAATGAAGTATCTACCATGATTAGTTTATCTACAGAGAGAATCAAAAGTTTCCCATTACATTACGGCCTATGGGGAAAAATCGTTAATATACTCGGATTGCCATGAAATTTTAGAATGTTATTGCGGTTTACCCTAGCACGAACCCTATTGAAAATAAAGTTTGTATTATGATTAGTTTATCTATAGGGCGAATCAAAAGTTTTCCATTACATTACGGCCCATGGGAAAGAATCGTTAATATACTCGGATTGCCATGAAATTTTAGAACGTTATTGACGTTTACCATAGCACAAGTCCTATCGAAAATGAAGTTTCTACCATGATTAGTTTATCTACAGGGCAAATCAAAAGTTTTCTATTACATGGTTCGTACGCCCTGGAAAAAATAGAAAAAGTGCTGGAAAAAAAAGTATTCATTTTCAAGGAATGAAAAGTGCTGGAAAAATTAAAAAAAAAAAAATATTAGTGCTTAAATTTTAAAATTTCCTAAAAAAAAAACCCTTCATACATTTTATTTTTTAAAAATTACTACAATCTTACATTTCCTTTCCCAATGGAACATTAAATCACCTGCAGCCAAAGACTTCCTTCTCTCCTCTTTACAACCCTTTTGGCATCTTTCCTTGGCTGTAAAAATCAGATGCATGCAGAAACCGGCGGGGAAAAAAATAGAACGCAGATTGCGACATAATAGCCAGAAGTGTGATTTTTCGCCAATGTGCTCCTCCTGCCTGATGAAAGAAGAAAGCAGACGCTTACGTCACTTTTTACTGCACATTAGTGGCTGGGAAGTGCGACTCAGGACAACAAATCAGAATGCACTAGCTTTGGAATAACTTTGCTTTTTCAACAGGAAGATATGTTTGTTTTTCCGTGGGGCGTTGGGGTCTTTTTGCTGAGTCAATGTAATTGGTTGCTCGTTTGTTGTGCTTTCCAGATATTTGATGTCAATAATTTTGCGGCTTTTACAAGTCTCTTTTAGTTTTAGTTTCGAACGTGTCTTTGTTTTAATGTGATCTATTCCGGATTTTAGTATATGATTTTTACGATCAATTTTATTTTTTAATTTCTTTTATCAGTCATATAATCAGTAAAGAAATATGGCAGGAAAGTGCGTTTTCAATGATTTATGGATTGAAAAACCAGAATATAAACTGTGGCAAAAGATACTGGAAGTTATTAATACATTAAAAGATTTGCAAAGAATTTAACTCAATTTGAATTTGGACTTTTATTTTACTAAGTTTTATTAGCCAAGAACAATTTTTTAAATTTTGATCACCTAAATGATGATTCTCGTCTGAAATTTCCGAAAATTTGAAATTGGGTTATCAGTTAGTTGTGCATAGTTGCCAACTTGTACGATTTTACGCGTGGAAAAAACAGTTGCTGAGAAATGCAAATTTCGTGAAAGGATTGCCGAAAAAGCACACATTTCGTCAATATTTCGTGGAAAAACGACGCTTTCGTCAGTGTTTTTGTCAATGAACTTTGTCAAAAGATTGCTAAAAAACGCAAATTTCCTCTGCAGATCGCAGGAAAAAAACGGCAATTTCATCAAATATCGCAGATAAAATGCTGATTTCGTCTACAGATTGCGCGAAAACGTCGATTTCGTCTAAAAACTGCGGAAAAAAGGCCGTTTTTGATAAAAGATCGCTTAAAAATGTTTTGTCAAAAGATCATTTTAAACAAAAAAGTCGATTCATCAAAAGATCATGGGAAAAACACCGATTTTGTCAAAAGATCGCAGGGATAAAAAGTTGTTTTCGAGAAAAGATCGCGTAAAAATGCAAATTTTATCTAAAGATCGTCTTAACAAACGCCGATTTCGTCAAAAGATCGCAGAAAAACTGCTGATTTTGACAAAAGATCGCTATAAATCGCTGATTTTGCTAAAATTTCGCAGATAAATCGCTGATTTCGTCTTAAGATCGTGGGAAAACGCCGATTTCGTCTGAAGATCGCTGATAATCCTCCTCGCGGGAAGAGTAACTTGGGGAATTACCCCCCCCCCCCCCCCCCCCCCCCCAACGATTTCAAAAATGCAATGTGAATTTCCGAAAAAAAAAAAAAAAAAAAAATCACCCAGAATCACGCCTGACCTGAACCAAAAACAGAGTTTATTAGACCTGAAACAAAAGTAATTAGCGCAGGAAGGGAATTTATTCCTTTGAAAACTAAATAGGCTATATAAAATCATGACTTTTTTAAAATAAAAAATCTCATTTTGCGTAACGATTTGTTTATAAAAATTGCTTCAGTGGTATTTTGTCATGTCTGTATTTGTGTAATTCTTTAAATAGCACATTAAACAGTAGGTTTGAAAGATTTTTTTTCCGCCCTCCCAAACAGCTAAACTCCCCTCCATTTATAAATGTGGGGAGGGAGTCTCCCCTCCTCTGGAAAATTGAATTTCAAGCCCTGATATCCAAAAAAAAAAATTTTCACCCAGAATCACCCTTGCTTTTGATTTTACATTTTAATCTAAATTTACATTTAATCTTTACATATTTACATTTACTTTTTAATTGATATTTTAATCCTTTTTCTCTTTTTATATTACAAACTAGCTGACCCGCCCGGCGTTGCCCGGGTCCGTATTAACAATATTAAACGAACTTGAAATTTGTATGATTTTATCATTAACTGGAAGCATGCAGAAATACATTGTCTGAAATACGTCGCAGCTGACTTTGTGAAAAATCGGTTTTAAAAAGAACAACTAATATTGAGCTCTAAAAATACTTAAAATGAGCAATGAGAAACACGGGAGGGAACATGTATCCAACGATTGCGTTAGTTTCGTGTTAAAGTGTTGATATTTACCCGTAAAAATCACTGTTAAATCACGTAACTAATTATTTTTTTCGCATAGAAATCCCAAGTGAAATATTTTGAATTTCAAACTAATTATATCACTCTTAATTCCGTCTATACCGTGAATGAAATCGATACGCGATGATAAAAGATTGGTATATAGTATTATAATTTCAGAACCATTTAACAAAAGTGTATATTTTTAATCAAAGCATGCGTAATGTATACACTGTGGACAAATTCCTAACCGTAAACTTTTGTACCATAACCATAATCTGTCTGTAACCTAACTGCGACTTAACATTACCCTACCGTAACTTAAATATAACATAAATGTAACCTAGCCGTCACTTTGAAATACCAATATAGAAGCATCATTTAAGATTTTGCTTGAAAAGTTAACATTCTTTCGTTAATGTCTTAAAATCGCCTGCACTCTGAAATCTAGATTTTAGATTAATATTTGTTATTTAAGTTTTCGCGCATGATTTTAAAAGATTGTTTTCATAAATATATTTTATATATTGACATAGAGTTATTAATATGTTGTTAAATTAAAAACATTTTTTCATCTACGTTATAAAGTATTAAAAAGTTCTGAAAAAAAAAGAAAACTTTTAGTAATACAATTTTTAGTTCAAATCAAATGTTTTCAATATTCTTTTTTATTTTATTTTGATATTTAATTATTTCGAATTTATCAATTCCAATTATTTTAAAAGCAAACATTTTTTTAAAAATAAATAATATAATGGAAAAAAGACCATTTTAAAAAATTACTATTTCTTCGCAAAATACGCTTCAGCTGTAATTCATTTCTTTCAATTCGTCTTATTAATACAAAATCTCTTCTACATGCTTTTGTTTGGGACATTAAAATTTGAGCGATAAATGGTTTAATATTGCAACCCTTTTTTCGGTTTACTTCACCACCACCTATCTTTTTCCTCCATGGTTTACAACCGCTGTGATAAAAAATCATCTTTTAAACTGACAGCTTGCCAGTCTATAAATTTTAAAGGTCGGTTCCAGCTTTTTTAATTATTTATGCCAAAATTTTATGCAACCAACCAACCATAACTAAATGAAGGGAAAAAAAGAAGAAAAAAGGCGATTTTTTATGAGAGTGATCTTTGGAATTTAATTAATTACTCAGTTAATAAATAGAATTTCGAAATTCTGAAGCTCAGGTGCATCAGGAGAGATATTGGGCTACTCTCATAAAAATTTTGAGCTTCGTACGTCCCATAGATTTTGCTAGCCATCGCAGACACACACACACACACACACACACACACACGCAGACAGAGCGATTTGTTATTTTATTAGTATAGATGACTAGTATTAAAAAATGCTCTGACGAGCACCAAAAAAGGTTAATGTTTTTAAGTATGAAAAAGGGTTTGACAAGTGCTTCTGTTAATTATTGAGCATGAGGAAGGACAAGGGATCCCTTCTTGGCTACAACTCACTTCAATGACAACTTTAAAAAAATCATATTTGCGCTTTTTCCGTGAAAACAAATCAGTCGCAGTTACTATAAAAATGTATAGTGTAAAGACATAACCAGTAAAGATGCAGCTTAATCAGACATAAATGTAAGGGAAGACGACATAGTGCCAAAAACCTAGTTCCTGCAGGTATCACATTCATGCACTGCCACCAAGCATAAGTGTATAATTGCACAGAAAATTGATTTGTAGTATAGTGCAGAGTGAACAGTGCAGTTAACATCAGAGATGTAGTGCAGGTTATACGCCGTTTACCTTCTGGACTTTTTAATAGAACACCATATACATTGTTTCTCAAGAAAGCTTATAGTATACACATTCTAGGGTATCCCTCTGCTTAGAGCATATATCCTATGTTATTTTTACGACTACACCCCTGGTTAACATCTAAAGCACGGTGGGAAGTTCTACTAAAGAACCGCAAATTTCTTTTATATGGAAAAAGCGCAAATATGATTTTTTAAAAGTTGTCATTGAAGTGAGTTATAGCCAAGAAGGGATCCCTTGTCCTTCCTCATGCTCAATAATTAACAGAAGCACTTGTCAAACCCTTTTTCATACTTAAAAACATATTAACCTTTTTTGGTGCTCGTCAGAGCATTTTTTAATACTAGTCATTTAATTTTTTGATAAAAAACCGAATATTTTCTAATATCGTAAAAATAATTGCTGCTGTCAAAATTTATAAAATAACAACAGCATAAAATTTTGATGTATCAGAATAATTAAAAAAGTCATTGCATTGCCATATAAAATGCATGATATGAAAAATAAACCATGGATTCGAACGAAAAAAGTACAGAACTTTATTAAAAGAATTAAAAGCCATACCAATTAAATACATTCAAGGTAATTTCTCGAATGAAACATTCACAACTAGAAAAATTCTAGAAATTGAATAATATTTAACATAAAAATATTCCTGAAAGAATAATAATTTAACACAAAAGCATTTATAAACAAAACGAACTTACATCCAACGGGATTTGAACTCTCTACCCGCTGCTGAGCAGCCAAATGCCTTACCTCGAAAGTCCTAGTTTAACACCAGAGATGCTGCAAATTTTGCTATAGTACCTATATAAATACCAGTATAAGTCTTGTGACTGTCACCAACAGCTCCGATCTGATTGTTTTATTTTTTATATGCCCGGCGGCTATTTTCCTACTTTTATTTTAGCTACCCGAAACAATCGCCAAATAGGTTTCCTTCGCCATAATTTCATTTTAAATATAAAGATGTCACTAGCTTTATTTAAAATACATGACTTTCATTAAAAAACACATAAATTAAAAATACATATATCAGATACATTTAACTTGCACGTTTTTCTTTCATTTTATTAAAAATACTATAAGTAAATAAATAAAGGTACTTTTTCAGTAGTTGTACATAACGAAAAGCTCTTGGCGGGAAAAGAAGTTTGGCAACGTATATTCTGGAAACCTATTTACTATTTCATATACACAAGCATTTTTTTCTCATGCGATAACAATGTATTTAAGGTACTACTTAATTATCCCGTCGACCAAAGAACGATAGACAAACTGTAAGATTATATACCAATAATGGATGAACATAAATGTTACACTTTTTTTACATTAAACCCGCTACACTTGTTTATTAAGTGATCAAATGATTTTAATTCGATGATTTATTTATATTTTTATGAATGTTTACTAATTTACTTGTTCTTTTGTTTTTAATATAAATTTTATGCCAATAAGCGAATAGCTCTTGATATTAATTGAGAAAAATATAATATGTATTTTATTAAAGTTACTTTATGGTTATATCCGTCGACATTATTTGGCTAAATAAAAAGCATTTAACTCCTTACAAATTTCTGCTAACATTGATATTTTTGGTACTTACGTATTAATGCCACCGCAGTAGAAGTTGTGCTAATGCGCCAATAAAGAGTGATCTTGTTGTTCGAGCCTTTTTGGTGTGTTTTTTTGCGCACTTTTTTTTTTCTCATTTTGACGCCATTTTTAGTACTTTAGTACTTTTTAAGCCTATTTTTGACGCCATTTTTTTTGTGCGCGTGCGAACAAGATTGCTCTTTATTGGCACATTAGCGCAACTTCTGCTGTGGTGGCGTTAATACGTAAGTACCATATTTTTATGCTCCTTAATAAATTCTAATGTTACATTTAAAATACTTCAATGTTATTCATATATGCGATATCTTACAAATATCTCTTTATGGTTTGATTTAATAAATTCTGCATTAAAATATGAAAACTTTTATTAGTATTCTTTTGTCTGAAATCACCTGAATAAATCAAATTTTATATTTGGTACATCTCAACGTCATAACTAAATGTCATCATTAAAGTAATCCTTTTCGTTAATGACTTTTATTTTTTTTTTAACCTAAATTCATTAATTTTCTAAACTTAAATTTTTTTAATGGCAACATTTTTCTTTTTGAGTAATTTGGCGAATAGTTTGTCGATTTCTATAAATGGGTGAAATTGGTCGACCTGATAATCAAGTAGCACCGTACGTAATGTAAATAAAATAGGTATGCATTTTTGGCACAGATGTCATATACGCACCACGTTGGCGAATTTTTTTTCTGACGCCAATGTCATATGCGCATCGGAGTATTTAACTGAATCCAGAGTGTCGTTATTTTGCTTGATATGGCAACCCGGATGTTGTTCTTTACTTATTAATAAAAAAATTATTTTAATTTTTTTTAAATATATAAATTGTTTTGTTCTATAGTTATTAAACAAACCTTTTTTTATTTATTGTTATTACCTTTCAAAAAATATATATGTAACTGGTATTCCAAACAGAGATTTTCGCCAAATTGGCTTCAGAAAAAAATTAACGCCAATGTGATTCGTATAGGACATTTGTGCCGCATTTTAATATAGAAACAGAAATAATTCGTACGAAAATAAAAATTTAAGTTCATCAAGTTTGTTTTCAGAGCTATTTATATATTTTGGCATCATACCCTTCCTTTTTGAAGCCAAAATAGCACCAAGCTTTAGCAAACAGATGTATATTAATCAGACATTCATAAAATAAGTAATAATTTAATTGACCTAGAATCATTCAAAGTATCTTAAAAAAAAAGTGGACACATTCTCACATCCGAATCATCATGGAGCGCCCGACTCACCGCTCTTGTGTTGCGCCAAACCAGATTTCTTACTGGTACGCCCTTACCTTACGTCTCAAAGGTTCAAATAAATGATTATAAAAATTTAAAACCATATTTTTACGCTTATCTTTTAAATGTCCTGTAGATTTTTTCATTCATGTCTAATCACTACATAGTATAAAACAAAGTCGCTTTTTCTGTCCCTATATCCCTATGTACGTTTAAATCTTTAAAACTATGCAACGGATTTTGATGCGGTTTTTTTTAATAGATAGAGTGATTCAAGAGGAAGGTTTATAGGTATAATAACATCCATTAAATAGTGGAGAAATCACTACATAGTATAAAACAAAGTCGCTTTTTCTGTCCTTATATCCCTATGTATGCTTAAATCTTTAAAACTATGCAACGGATTTTGATGCGGTTTTTTTTAATAGATGGAGTGATTCAAGAGGAAGGTTTATATGTATAATAACATCCATTAAATAGTGGAGAAATCACTACATAGTATAAAACAAAGTCGCTTTTTCTGTCCCTATATCCCTATGTACGCTTAAATCTTTAAAACTACGCAACGGATTTTGATGCGGTTTTTTTTAATAGTGATTCAAGTGGAAGGTTTATATGTATAATAACATCCATTAAATAGTGGAGAAATACTGTTGTTTTTGAGTTTTTTAATGTGATGTAAATAATTTCATTTTTTCCGCTTATACATTGCAAACGCAGGCTGAACCCTACAAGATTTATCACTACATAGTATAAAACAAAGTCGCTTTTTCTGTCCCTATATCCATATGTACGCTTAAATCTTTAAAACTACGCAACGGATTTTGATGCGGTTTTTTTTAATAGAGTGATTCAAGTGGAAGGTTTATATGTATAATAACATCCGTTAAATAGAGGAGAAATACTGTTGATTTTGAGTTTTTTAATGTGATGTCGTAAATAATTTCATTTTTTCCGCTTATACATTGCAAACGCAGGCTGAACCCTACAAGATTTATTGTATATAAAGACATCCTGTAATTGTTGTAAAAATGAAATAAATAGGTAAAAATGTAAAAAGTAAATAAGTAAAAATGTAGTGTATGAATTACAAATAAATAAAAAATAATACTAATATCCGAATTTTCTTTTATAAGTTTACACTTTTTTAATAACTCCACCCACAAAGAAGAGAGTATGAGTATGTGTGTAAAAATTTATAACTTGAATTTTTTTTTTAATACCCGTACAAAGCCTGGGCGGGCTGCTATAATCTATATCCATAAAACAAAGTCGTGTTAATTACACTATTTATAACTTAAGAACGGATGGATCGATTTTTATGAAACTTTGTATGGAGTTATCTGGCACCTTAGATTAACATACAGGCTACTATTTACCCGACTACTTAAAAGGAGAGTACTGGTTTAGCAGTTGAATTTAATGGGATGAAGTGGTAGTAACAATTTGCGGTGTCAGTAGTGACACGGGACTACCCGAAGCAAAGCGAGGGCGGGCCGCTAGTTATTCATAAAATAATAACTGTGAAAAGTATTGGTATGAACGTTTGTACTTAATAACTTTACATATCTTTTTGTTTTGTACAATTAAAAAAAATAATATTAATATCAATCTTGTGTTAAATCAGTCTTTGAAATAAAATATTACGTGATGAAAAAACACGGTTACGTCGCTTTAGCGGTTAAAAAAAATTTGCTGTTTGGTCTTTCGGTGCCATTTTTGATTTATTCGGGATAACACATCAACCAGAACAGGATAATGAACTTTTCCGCAAAATCTTGCCTTGATCGCCTAAATTTGTTGATTTCATCAGATAGACCTTCAGATAATCAAGTAAATAAAATTATGAATAAAAGTATCATATTACAATGGCTAGCATAAATTTAAGAGAGACTAAACTTTTTTCCAGACGCGGCTTTTAACTTAAATAAATGAAAATTTAATAAATAAAAAAAATATTTAACTTCGCTCGTCAAAATAGATAGTGAATATGATACATGAAAATAACAACACATAAGTATTTTTTTCACGTGATTTACCTAATCTATTTATTTATGTCACATACACAGCAATTTTTTTGTTCATTTAAACTTACGTGCAACAATTACAAGAAGTAACAAATATAAGAAAAAGACTATGTTCAGCTAAAAATTTCAGACAAAAATTCGATTTTCTCAGCGACCGTCAAACATACAAAGATGAAAAAAAAACTGTTTTAAGTTTGACCATGAGGATTGAAAAGTATTGGTATGAACGTTTAACCAATACTTTTAACAATACAATAATAAACCAAAAACGAAGTTAATCCATCCACAGAAACGTTAGCTAGACTTAGTTGAATTTTTTGCCTTCATTTTTTCTTTTAAAATTAAATAAAAAACTATTCTAAGTGCAGTAATTTTTTGAATGCTACCATTTTATTCGTCTCGTCGAGTTCTATCTCTAAAAAAAATTTCACTGCCGTATCTCAACTGGTTTGCCAGAAATTTTAGAAATTTGTTTGCACTTTCTATATCTTAAACATATTATACCAAACGCTACCGCGTTTGCTATGATTAAATGTGAAATAGTTTAATATGATTAAAACACGTCCCAAACAATGTTTCCCCGTATAGCATTATGTAGTGGAATACTTTTGTGTGGCCCTGTAATTTAATAATAAATATTCTTTGCATCACAGATTGTACAGAATGTATATTTCAGTATATATATATACTTCATAGGTTCATGTCAATTCTATTATATTCGAAAGAGTTTAACATCATTAAAATGTACTTGAAACTATTTTTTCCTATTAACTGTCGTGTAATGGAATACTTTTGATTGTCCCTGTAATTGATCTATGTATCCTATTTTCATAAAATTTGAAATGACACGACAAAATTATCTAAAAATTATATATTTGAAATTTCAAACGATTAAAATTTATTTCAAACTTTTTTTCCCATTGACCGTAATGTAACAGAATACTTTTGATTGTCCCTGTAATTGATCTATGTATCCGATTTTCATAAACTTTGAAATGACTCGACAAAATTATGCAATAAATGTATTTTTTAAATTTCAAAAGATTCGGTTTGGTAGTTTTTGCGTTGTTATATGCGGACAGACAGACGGACGGCCTGAACGATAACTGTAGGTGCTACGTATTTACATAATTACGAACGCAAATAAAAACGAATAATTAGTAGAATATTAATAAAACATACAAATTAAAAGTCGAAATAAAAATCCCTTAATGGCGTTTTAAACACGTGCATCGTATTTAATGTCATTGGATGCGACATTCACAATCATCCATTATCGGCATTTAATCTTATAGTTTGGCGATGGTTTTTTGGTGGACGGGATAACCAAGTAGTACATATATCAACTATTTTCTATTATTTTAAAAAGAAGAATAATAATGAATAAAAGCGGGTACTAATTGATTATCCCATCGATCAAAAAATTATCGCCAGATTATAAAATTAAATGCCAATAACGGATTATCATAAATATTGCATTCAGTTTACATTAAATAGGTTACCCATGTGTGTTATGTCATAATGTGATTTTAAATTAGACTTTTTATTTGTACTTTTATTGATGTTTTACTAATTTATTTCTTCTTTCGTTAATTAAAATAAAAATTATGCCAATATGCATAACTTGGTGATTAAATGGATGATTTGTACAATTTGGTGAAATTGGTCGACGGGATAATCAAGTAGCACTGAAAAGTTTAAGTAATAACTATAGAATGAAATAATTTATAAAATTTAACAAAATTAAATAAAAGTAAATAAAAAGTTATTTTTTAATAAACAACAATAGCCCGGCTATCATATCAGTTAGGTACTTTGATGCGTATTTGACATCACATCGTTATTTAAAATCAATTGAATGGTATTTAAGATATGGACAGAATGTGAAGTTTTTGATTTACTAATTTAAAAAGCTCACATTTAGTTCCTGAATAGAAATTTTGGTTCTCCTAGGTAGTTTTTTCCGATGTGTTTGTGTTTTTCCCCCTTTTTTTTTTTTTTTTTTTTTTTTATTTTCCTGCTAATAAAATTCAAAATTTTAGGGTACTCGAGAAAATGATCCCATTGTCATGTAAAATGCATGCTATTTGAAAAATTAACCATCTAGTCAAAAAAAAAAAAAAAAAAGACAGTGCGTTCACAACTTTATTATTTAAAGAACTGAAATTGAAAGCTTCGCAATAAAAAACAAATAACCATGTTTTTCACGTGATTTGTTTAATTTCAATGAATTATGATACATACATTACAATTTTTATGTTAAATTTAGTGGCAATGAATAAAAAAAACTACAATCGCAACAGCAAAAAGTAATATTCAACTGATGGGTTTAAGACAAAAATTCGATTTTCTCAGGTACCGTCAAAAATACAAAGATGAAAAAAAAAAAACTGTTCTAAGTTTTATCAAGACGATAAAAATAAGCCAAAAACGAAGTTAATCCATCCATAACATCGCTAGCTATCGCTTGTTGAACTTTTCGTCTTAATTTTTTCGTTAAAAGTTAAATAAAAAACTACAGTAAACTACAATAATTTTTTTAATGCTATCATTTTATTCATCTCGTCGAGTTCTATCGTTTTTTTAAAAAAATCACTGTCGTATGTCAACTGGTTCGCCAGAAATTTCAAAAAGACGTTTGCACTTTCTATTTCAGGGTTCCCAGCGTCATGGAAAGTCATGGAATTTCAAAGTAGTCATGGAAAGTCATGGAAAATGTAGAATATGTAGAAAAAGTCATGGAATTTACTAATATTTAATAAAAAGTCATGGAAAACTCTGGGAGGATAAAATTAAAATTTAACATTATTTCATTTTCAGAAAAATGTTGCTATGTTTTCTCATTAGATGGCGCCTCTGAAAAATTTCCGGAAGCAAATATTGATAATTTCTCACTAGATAGCGCCTTAACTAGTACTACAGTAGAGTACCTGGACCTTGTTTGTAAGAGTAGCATCATGAGATCAAGTATGCATGCTCAGTGAAAGAAAATGCATTCAACCCTGATTTTTCATGCTTTGCGCTTCCTCTCCCTTTGGTTACTTTTGATAATACTAACATTATTATTTTAATGACCGTTCAAAAGAGATGAAAAAGATAAACAAAATAATTCATCTTTTATTAGGATGATATTATAAAAAAAGCATTTATTTCTGCTTTTGTCTTTTTTTTTTGACAAAAGTATCACCAAGTGAAATTCTTTTATTCAAATAACTGGATTTAAATGAATAACTTATTCATTTAAACTGCTTATTTAGAATACAACAATAAATATTTACTTAGATTTTCTCATTAGATTATTTATAAAAGTACAGTAAAGGAAGTCTCTCAACTTACCGAATTTAATCACTGAAATTATATATTTTAGTATTATGTCACAGTACATTTTAAAGGCATAAAAACTATACATGCTCTTAAGCAAATTTTAATCAATAACACATATCTTTGGTTGCGAAAAGGAGGGGGGGGGGGGGGTGTATCATTAATTTTCCAGACATTTTGAATTTAACAGTTTCCTATACGTATGTTAACTTTTGAGCGTGTGTGAATTCAATATGTATGTTTATTATTGACCTATTTATATGAGCCGAAAAATACCAAATATTAACATTAACCCCATTAAGCATTGCATAAAAATAATCATTTTTTATATTTCTATGTATTACATGATTAAAAAGCATTCAGAAATTTAATATTTATTGTCTTCATCCCTATAATTTGCATCAAACAAAAATATACCAAAAAAAATAAAATCATTAAATAATCTTACAAAAAAGGAATTTATGGTTGCATAAATAATTAGTAATATTTTTTAAATATTCCTAGAACTTTGAGATTTTAAACAAATTTTTAACGTTTATTTAAAAAAAAAAAAAAATTAAGCACTTCTCAACTAAAGCGTATATTTTTATGAATATTCACATTTAGAGTGGATTTTGTATATATTTTTCAAAATATGAAAACTATCAACCTATGCCATTAGACATGGGTCTCATTTTTTTGTATTTTTCCCTATCAACAATGCAAAAATTTTTGGCACATTCACGAAGTCATTTTTATATATGGAAAAGCATGAAATCTGCAGATGTTATTATTTAAGTGCCAAAAAAATAACAATTCCTTCAATTTTCCTAAAAGCTTTACACACCTTATTAATTACCCTTTTATTATCTATTATATTCAATCAATAACTCGACTGTGACTAGTGCCTGAAAAAATTGATAGAATATGAAGTTTTTTTTTAATTGCCATTTTACAAGAAATATTTTCTTTTTACCGGAAAACGAGAAATATTGTCCGATTTCTTAAAATCGGAAAAAAAAAAAAAAAGTGTAAATTCATATGCATTTGCATGCAAAATAACCCTAAGAATACGGTAAAAAATAATAAGTTTGAATTTCAAGTATTATTATTAAAAAGAATCTAAAATTGATTATTTCTCATAAACTAATTATATCTTCAATTATAAATTATCATTGCTTCGGAAGACGTTTTCCTTTTTTGAGATGTTGTGTCCCAAAATTCGGTGAATCTGCCAATTTTTGATAGCACTTGCCAAAAAGTTTCTGCTTTTACCAAAAAAGGAGGGGAACTCAGTTATAAACTTTCTAAATAAAAGAACACGTTAAATTTATACGTTTGTGAAGGAAATTAAATTTAAAAATGTGTCAGAAAAATAGTCTAATAATGTATTTGAAAACAGTTTTAAGCATACCAAACTAACAAACAAATAATTCTCAGAAAATAAAATACTTAAAAATACCTGTTGAAATTACAAAAATTTGGACAACTAGTAACAGTTTCACCATTAAAAAAACTGATAATTTTTGCAATAACAGAATGTAACTTTGCTCACAGAAGCAATTTTCTGACATTGCTTGTGGTTGTGAGGTTTCGTAAAGATTCATTTTTATTGAAGAAACTTTTAAAATTGATTGTAAGTATGATTGCTCAAAGAGGAATTTGATTGTTTTTGCAAATCAGTCTCTCATGAAATGAACCTCAACAAGTTTTTTTTTTTTTTTTTTTTTTTTACATCTTGGCGGACAATAAAAGATTTGCAGAATTGTGGGCTATTATTAAGCTGTGCCTAATTTTTTCCCATGGAAATGCTTCTGTAGAGAGTGTTTTTTCAATTAACAAATCTTTGTTTATTGAAAATTTAACGAAGCCATTCTTGTTTGTAAATCAGAGGCATGTCTATGATGCTATTAATGAGTTAGGTGGTGTGGAAACTATAGTAATTAATTCTAAACTCCTTTCATATGCACGAAATAGCCACAAACAGTACAAAATAGATTTAGAAAAAAGAACAAAATGGAAAAGGAACTAATAACTGAAAAAAGGCTGGCAAAAGAGCAAGAAAAAAAGTTAACAAATTGCAAAAAAGAAAAAGAAGAATTAGAAAAGCTGCTGAATTAGAAGAAGAAGCAATTGAAAATGAACTAAATTCACTGGAAAAAAAAGTACTGTAGATATTAATATATTAATATTCAAGTGATCAAAGTAAAATATATTAATATTCAGATGTTCAAAAGTTTATCGAAAATGAAGCTTCATTTTATATAAATGTTTAACTATTTAATCAAAATCTTTTTCTTTTAGTTATTTTGTGGTTATAATGTATTTTCTTTTATTTGCGTGTTTCATAGAAAGTTTCAGTCAGTTTATTTCAGGAACAGATTTTGATAAGTAATTTTAGAATTTAATGCAATATATGTTCCTGCTTTTTTACAACAATATCATTATAAAAGTTTGATTTTTTTTTTTTTAAATATACTGTTTGTTATTAAGTTTCATGTTACTTTTAAAAAAATCTTTCTAAAGATTTAAAAATATATTCTTCTTAAATTAATTTTACTAATTAATACATAATTTTAAATTTTAATACTTTCGAAGTAGACTTTGCATATTCGCGTTTGGTCATGGAAAATCATGGAAAGTCATGGAAAATGCCAGACAAATTTTGCTGGGAACCCTGTATTTCTTAAACATATTATACCAAACGCTACCGCGTTTGCTATGATAAAACTTCATAGGATGAAAATTTAAAAAGTATCTTTACTAACGAATGATTAAACACACAGGTAACATGATGACTATTTCCTTTATGATATATTATTCTAGAGCCATTTTTATGCATGTATTAAAATAGCCCTTGAAAAGTCCTTGAATTTTATTTGGTCTCAAGTGTATGAACCATGTATTACATTACGGCCTATGGGGAAAAATCGTTTCAAAGGAATTTTAAAGATGGTATACCCTGTCGTTTACAGGGCTACACAAAAGAATTCCATTAGATAACGGTAAAAGGGAGAATTGTGTGTGACATTTTAAATATATTAAGCTTTTTCATGTATAATAAAATTGATATATGTCACTGAAGCTTAATATAAATTATACACTACTGCAGGGTTGGCACGATTTAAATCAATTGATTTAAATCAAGATTTAAATCTAGATTTAAATCAGCTGATTTTTTTAAAAAAAATCATTTGATTTAAATCAATTTTTTTTTTATGTTGGAAATTAGTCTGTAGAGAAATAAGAAATAGATGTAAATAAGTAGCAGGTATTTTTCTGGTATTTCCAGGATTGCTATCGGAAAGAATATGGCATATGCAAGTTAAGTCCAGGTGCCCCCCCCCCCCCCCCCAATCCTTTAATTCTTTGTTCTTTTGTAATAAACTTTAGATGATGAGGCGAATCACAGAAACACTTTATAAATCGTATTTCGTTTGCCAATCTTCGTAACTAACTGATTTGAATCTTTTTTTGTTTCACTAGTTAATAACTAAACAAATTCATTAATGTTCATTAAACAAATTCACCTTAAAATAGGATACTACGTGCAAGGAACAAGTTTTAAAACATGCCATATTACACTGTCAAATTTCAATCAAAGCTAATGAATTTTTAAAAAGAATTCCGAAACCAAAATAACTACTAAATACCCCACCAAATCGTAAAGTAATTGCTGGAACTTTATTGGAAAAAATATACAATGATGAGAGCAAAAAATGCATAGATGTTTTAAGTGGCGAAATTGTGTGTATGACATTTGATGGATGGTCAAACATACAAAATGAACCAATCGTATTGTGCATGTGTGGTAAATAGAGGTAAAGTCTACTTAGTTGACACAATCGATACATCAGGATCTTCACACACAGGTAAATATTTGACTGAACTTGTGACTAAAATGATTCCTTTAAAAAGAAAACAAATTTTAATGCAAAGTTCGTAGTTTTGTCTCTGATAATGCTACCAACATGGCTAAAATGCGAAATGAATTAGAAGAGAAAGGTTTTAATAATGTTTTAAATGGTCTGTTTTAAATCAAAATGAAATTTCACTTAGTGTACAGGAAAATAATGAAGGTTTGGCATTCATTAAAGAAAATTGTCCAAATATTCTCACCACTGTAGCACATTTTCAAGCAAAAAATGACTCATTCGAAAAATTACCATTGCTTGACAAAAAAGTTTCAGATATTATGACAAATTATGATTGGTGGAAGTTCTTTTATGTAATGAGAGGTAAAGAGAGAATAAGCGAAATTGAAATTGAATTTAGTTACAATATAACAACAGTCGTGCCTTCATCTGCTAGAATAGAAAGACAATTTTCTTCTTTTAGACTAGTTCATTCAAGCCTTCGAAATAAATTAGGAGTGGACAAAGCTTCTAAATTGGTTTTTTTGTTCAAACTATTAAATCCCTGATTTATTTCTATTTGCTTAAAAAATATTGAATTAATTGTAATTTTTATTCTTTAATATATAGCTTGCATTAAATGAATATTTAATTTGTTTTTTAAATTTTACCATTTTCTATTCATTTACAACATTTTTCAGTTTATTTCTTATTTAGTGTGCACAATTCAATTACAAAATACAGTAGACTCCCTCAAATCCGCAAACCAGAAATCTGCAACTCTCTAAAATCCGCACATATTTTATGGATGTAAACAATGAGTCTTTCAATTCAAATATTGAGACAAAATTTGATTTTTTTTTTTTTTTTTTTTTTTTTTTTTTTTTTTTTTTTGCATCAATTCCATATATTTTTTATTTTGTAATTTTCTTAATAATATACTATTCATGGTTTTTTCATGAAGGAAGAATAAATTTTTTTGGAAAAAGTTCAAGAAATTGCTGATATCTCTGGAAACACAATCTTCTTACCAAATATATTTATGCATTAATCAAGATTTTTTTGGTTATTAAGACTAGCTAAACTTGAAAAAAAAAATCGTATTTTATGATTTTTATGTGAATTAGTAATTTACTTTTATTATAGGTGTAAATTAACGGTCGCCACTCGCCACGTGGCGATTAAAGTTGTAAAAGTGGCGATTAAAAATCGGCCATCGATCGCCACCCTAGTCGCCACTCGGCGATTAAAAAATCTTATTAATTTGCTTTGTGAAATACAACTTTTTTTCATGGATATATGCATGTCTACTTTGTTTGCATCAAATTAGAGAATTGGTTAATTCTGTAAATTAAAAATCGGCCATCGATCGCCATTATAGTCGCCACTCGGCGATTGAAATATCTTATTAATTTGCTTTGTGAAATACAACTTTTTTCATGGATATATGCATGTCTACTTTGTTTGCATCTAATTAGAGAATTGGTTAATTCTGTAAATTAAAAATCGGCCATCGATCGCTACCGTAGTCGCCATTCGGCGATTGAAAAATCTTATTAATTTGCTTTATGAAATACAAATTTTTTCATGGGTATATTCACCTTTACTTTGTTTGCATCTAAGTAGTGAATTGGTTAATTCTTTAAATTAAAAATCTGCCATCGATCGCCACCCTAGTCGCCACTCGGCGATTAAAAAATCTTATTAATTTGCTTTGTGAAATACAGCTTTTTTCATGAATATATGCAACTTTTCTTTGTTTGCATCTAATTGGTGAATTGGTTAGTTCTTTCTTTCTATCGGATGCAAGCATATTTAGCAACTTTGTTGTATTTTCTGTATTTTGGCTTTTTACCATGAACTCTTTATTTGGATTGTTTTCAAGAAATAGTTTTTTTCCTACAAAATATAGTTATCAATTTTAATTCCACATGCATTTTAAATAAATTATACCATTTTTACCTCTTGATGCAAGGAGATTTTAAGGACATTGCTGTATCTTACATCTTGCACTTTTGCCATATGCTCACTAATTGTATCAGTAATAGTTGGCTGGTACAATTTTTTTTAAACTTATGATTAAAGTTTATGTAGGTGTCAAGAAAGATTAAAACATTATAGCCAATTACTTTAAAAATATCGTACAAAATTAGCACTCGCCACTTAGGCGAGTAATACTGCTAATTTAGCATCTGACTTCACTGCTACCAAGCAGACTTCCTCCTCCTCACCGACACATTGACACTATCTGATTTTGCCTTAATAAGACATCCAAAGTTTTGAAATCTCAGCCAAAGCAAAGAATATTTATATTTATCTGTACACTCGCCAAACTTAATAATTACCACCAATTTTAAGTAAGAATAAAATAACCAAGAAAGATGTGAAATTATTTTTAAATTTAAAAATACAATTTCCTTGTTTGTTTTATACAATTCATTAATATATATTTAAATATAGTTTATCACTTATAATTTTATCTGCAGTATTAATCACCAATTCATATTTTTCCATTCAGTTGAATGACAGTTTTATTTTTAACCAAATATGCGTAACTTTGTAACTCACTAGCCACTAAATAAATAAAAAAAAATCCATTTTGACCTATTTTTAAAAAAGTGGCTACTAACTTTTAAAAAGTGGCCACTAAAGAAACTGGGTCTACCGGCCACTGGCTACTAATAAAATTTCCCAGTTTTCACCTATAACTTTTATGAGGCAAGTTTTGTTGAATAATTTTGAAAAAATACATCTAATCTTTATAATGAATATTTAATCATACACTATTGATTATTAATTTTACTTTTGTTATTAGTACTTTTATCATTTTAAAACTATCTAAATTTTTATTACTTAAGTTATTATATTGTAAGCATTCATTATAGTTCCAATTGCACTCAAATTATTGTTTTAAAAATGTAAACAAAGCAATGACCAGAAATCTGCAAAATTCTAAAATTTGCACAACCTCTGGTCCCAAGCTGTGCGGATTTAAGGGAGTCTACTGTAATAGAATGGCTTTAGATTAAAGCATAGTTGTTTATTTTTTAGTATCAATCAATAACTAGAATGTAGTATTTTCTTAACTATATAATTATTACTTACATTATTTTTATAAATTATAAACATTATTTATTCTTTTTTAGTTATTTATTATAAAAAACTGCTCCATGTATACTGTAAAAACATAAAAACACAATAATTAAAAATAGAATTCTAAAAAAATCAAATAAATCAGATTTAAATCAAAAAAATCTGATTTAAATCAAATAAATCCGATTTTTTTGATTTTTTTAAAAAAATCATGATTTTTTTCCAACCCTGCGACTACTGTCTTGCATAATATGAAGTACATAGCATTTACAGGGCGATACAAAAGATTTCAAATAGTATATTCTTTCCGAAGTACCGTATATGTGTCCGATGATGGCTGATGGAGGGATGAAATGCATTTTAATTATGATATTCGTGTTTATATTTCGCTAAATATATGCACATTATATGGCGTGTATAAATGTTATAGTTGATATACAGGGCTACCCAAAAGAGCTAACCAACATTACTGAATATGAGCGTAAATTATTTAAACGTGGTTCTTAAATAAGCTATGCATTTTTACGCTGAGCTGCATTCAATTTACTGAGAAATGTTTGCAGAATATAGATAAAGGGATATACAGGGCCACGCAAAGAATTCGGTACATGGACGCCTATGAATGATGATTTATGAGAATGTGATTTCAGTTGTTTTAAAAGTGTTTTAGTTTACAATAAATTTTAGCCTTATATTGACGTGTAATAAAGGTACAATGTAAACTACAGGGCTGAACAAAAGTATTCAAGTATGTTTCCATCTAATAGTATGAATTGCTGAAAAAGAAATTTCAAGCTACTGGGTATTTTCTTGCTAAGCTAAATTTTCCCATTATATGAACTGACATATGTAATACATGGCTGTTCTAATGTACTGGAATACATATTTGGGTATGTTTGGCTATAAACTATTATTTCCCTAAATAACAAAGTTTTGTTAAAGATTTCATCAAGCAGGGTTGGTAAAAATCTGGGTTTTTTTGAAAAAAACCAAAAACCATGGTTTTTTTGGTTTAAACCAGGTTTTTTTGGTTTAAACCGGGTTTTTTTAAATATGTTTTCCTGTTACATATACATGCATATTTATCAACAAAAATAAATATTTTTGAATAGATAAGTAATAATTTCATTTAAAAGTAATTCAAATCAATATAATTATTTAATATACAGTCAATTATGTAGAAAATTGAAATCATTTAAAATTTAAACATTTTTAGAAAAGGCTGTCTTATATTTCATAAATAAAATGTTCAACATAATGAAACATTGATACCTTGAAAATCTTAATGAACAATCTTTTGATTACTAGCACTATAAATAAATATATGATATAGATTCATATATAAAACTTCATATATATTATTTTCAAATGGTTATTCAAAATAATTGATTTGAAATACTTGTTATATGTGATGTCTGATTTTTTTGTTAGAAGATTTCATGAATTATCTTTTATTAAAAAATAAAGCTTTTTATAAAAAATTTTTGGAATGATTTGAATTTAGCAGTAGAATCTTTACACACTTCAAGTATTGTGTATTGCTATTTGACACTTCTCTAAAACTAGCAGGTTAAAAAAAAAGCTGACAGCAAAATAAACAAAAATACCTATTTAACAGCTTTTTACATTATTGAAAAACATTGATCTTAAAATATAAATTAGTTTTATAAATACTGTCATTCACTAAAGCATTTATTTTAAACAGCCATCGGACTACATGCTTTATTATAACACTTAGTATTTTTAAATGTCTAAACTAAAAATTACATCTTTTTAGGTATTTTTATGAGACTTTTTTTCTATTGCGTCTCAAACAAACCTTGTCTTCTCCCCCCCACCCCCTTTATGCCAATTTTCTGGGCTGATCTAAGAAATGGGCTTGGTTATGCAATAGAAGATTTAAATATATCTTTTGCATATTCTAGTTAAATGTAAACAGGTGCTTTACTAATGCCTAATTTTTCAATGTCTTCTTATTCGACTCCATATCTTGAGTTTCTTTTTTATTCTTAAACGATAATCCCTCCAATCAAGAAAATTTTCTTTTAGAGCTTGATTGAAATTTTAAAGATCATTTTATATCATTATCTGTACATCTGCGTTTCTCAAAGAAAAACATTTTTTAAATCTAAATATTGCATATTTTTCATCGATTTTATCTTTGCTAAATTTACATAATTTAAGTGGGTTTTTTTTTTTTAGAGCTTCAGATATTTCATCAACGCATGAAATTTACATTCCACAAGCATGCTAACATGACCTTGACAAGACTCACTATGTCTTATGGTGACTATTGAGACAAGACTTAAAAATAGAAATTGCTTTCATCCAATAATTTGAAACACTTAAATTACAAAAATGAGAAAATATTATATTAGATTTGTTCTAAAAAACCAATTGGTTTGAACTGTGCCAACCCTAGCTGGTAACAGAATAAAATCATAATGCAAAAAACCCAATCCAAATGTAGGAATTCAAGAAAAACAAAGGCTTATTAAAATCAATAACCACAGAGCCCCCCCCCCCCCCCCAAAAAAAAAGCTCATTGCCAATTATTCAATAGCATATATGACAAAAAGAAATAATGGAGAAAATCACTTAAGAATGTCATATTTGAGGCTTTCTGGAATGATGAAATCCTTAACTAATCAAGCAATTTAAATAGTAAAAGTGCATTTTCAACTCGAGTCTGGCCTTCTGGCTATATATGGGCCTTACAAAAAAAAGAAAACTGATTAGTTTTTTCTAACCAGCTAATTTTAGAAAAATTAGTTATTCTGCCATGTAGATTTAATTATAGCTTACAAGAAAAGTTGAGTTGGTTAAAAATGTCATTTTAGAAATTTTTTAATTCATAATTTTTCCTACAGCTTTGGTTGTACCTTTTTTAAAATTTGGATTTTGCATATTTTAATAATGTGTAAAATAAAACATTTGGGTAAAAGAATAAAAAAACCATGTGAAAAAAAAACCAGGATGGTTTTTTTAAAAAAACCACTTGGTTTAAACCATGGTTTTAACCACGGTTTAAACCAACTTGGTTTAAACCAAACAACCCTGTCATCAAGTGTTGGAAAGTGCTTCATAATCTATGCTTAACGCATGATTTTTCTTACTTGTTTGATAAGATTTTTGAAAAATTCCCCACCCCTGGATCAGAGTTTGAAAAAACCCATTTTTTAAACCCAGCCCTCTGGGCCTTGGGTTTTTTCAGGTTTTATTCAGTTTTTCTGAAGAACACTTTAAATTTTTATTTTTGATACCTGAATTCATTTATCAGCGAAACGTAGGTTTAATTTTGAATTAATTATGAATTAACAAAAATCCTTCTATAGTAAAAAAAAAAAAACTAGCCTTAAAAGGGATGACTCCTAGAATGATGCTGATGTGTAAGATTTCCGGAAATAACGAATCTGGGCGGACCACCCCTTCCATGAGTCGAATAGATCAATCAGGAAAGGGCTCCGTCTATGCCTCACAGTATGGGTTACCATAAAGAGGGAAAGGTTACCATCGCCAAATTTTGCGACCAAAATTTAAAGATGAAAATAAGGAACTTTGCTTAGTGGCCACTGGCCGGTAGGTTGTCTTTTTTTTTAGTAGCCAGTTATTGGCTAGTGAGAAATGAGTCCTTTAGTAGCCAGTAAGTACATTTGAGTTACTGAATATTTAATTACAAGATATATACGAGCACGAGCATAGACTAAATAAGTAATATATGAACTAGTTAAAAATATTTTAATTTATATTGTTTGGAATAAACTTGGGATACTAATTTCAAATCTATTTTGAATTAACAGCAAAGTTATATGTAATATGCATATGTAGTTAGCTATACAAGTCCAACTACGCTTAGGTACTTGCACAGTTAATGACATAAATAAACCCCAGCCTTCTTTTTTGTAATTATTTATCTAGAATTAAAATGTAACCCCCCTCCCCTCCCAAAAAAAAAAAAATGTTTTTTCACCAACTAGCAGGTTTAATTAATTTAAAAAAAAATTTCATAGCAAATTTTCTAAAAAAAAAAAAGAGGAGGGGGCCTCTCATGAAATTAACATTATATGTTTTTTCCACAATCTTTTAACAATGTGCGTTTTTTTCTTTTTTGCGATCTCTTGATAAAATTTGCATTCGTTTTCGTGACTTTTTAATGAAAATCGCATTCGTTTTCGAGACTTTTTAACGAAAATCGTGTTTGTTATCACGATTTTTTGACGGTATTGCCGATCGTTACTGTATTAGATATTTACTGTTTTTTTTTTTTGCATTCTTTTTGCGATCCTTAGACGATGTCTTTTCGTGATATTTACACGAAATTCATGTTTTTCTGCAATCTTGCCAAAATTCGCGGGCGTTTTTTCCGCAATTCTTTTCACAAAACACCTTTTGGAGAATCCTGCATTTGGCTGGTACTTTCCACACTTTTAGTTGCCAGTTTTTCACATTTAGGCGCCGAGTGGCGACTGGCGAGTGCGTATTTTCATCTTTGGGGGGGGGGGGGGGATAATCCGCCAATTGGTGACAGAATCATAACGCAAAATTTGTCAGTCGATTTTTTGAAAAACAATTGAGAAATTCGTCAGTGGATTACAGGAAAAAAAATCTCAAAATTGTGTGTTCGGTCGTTATTTTATAGGGGGATCACTTTTTCGACAAACGACATATTTCCATATTTTTTTTTTTTTTTTTTTTTTTTTTAAGAATCTTCAATTTTCATCAAATGATCACGGGCAAAACTGCGATTTTAGTCAATTGATCAAGTGGTAAAAGATAATTTTCATTAAACAATTGCGAAATCAAGCCAAAATTTTCACCAAACAATCTCGAAATAAAACTGCGATTTTTGCCGAACGATCCCAAAATAAAATCGCGATTTTCGCCAAATGATTGCGGAAAAAGCATGGGATTTTCATCAAACGATCCCGAAATAAAACCGCTCTTTTTGTGAAACGATCATAAAATCAAAAAATCATATATTCTTCAAATGATCGCGAAATAAAACAGCAATTTCCTTTAAATGATCCCGAAATGAAACCGTGCTTTTTGTGAAAAGGTCATAAAATGAAATTCCAATTTTCGCGAAACAAAGCTGCGATTTTCGCCAAACAATTGTGAAATAAAACCAAGATATTCGCCAAACAATTGTAAAATAAAGTCTATATTTTTGCCAAATCATACCAAAATAAAACAGCAATCTTCATCAAATGATCGATAAATAAAGCAGCGGTTTGCGTCAAATGATCGCAAAACAACCTGCAAAATTTTGCTACTACCTAGTAGAATAAAATAGTAAAGTTCACCGATTCATTGCAGAAAAAAATATTAATTTTGTCAATCGGTGACTTAAAAAAAAAAAGTCTTTTTATTAATCATTCATGGAAAGTAAATCGTGAATTTCGTTGAACGATTGCAAAATAAATTCTCGAGTTATGTCAAACAATCATTATAAAAATCACGAATTTGGCAAATGAATTCTGAAAAAAAAAAAAAAAAAAAAAATTGCATATTTCGGCAAATGATTATAAAAAGAGAAATGATCAAGTCCCGATCATGAAATCAAGATTAGTGATTTTGTATAGTAATGGATGATGTTGATCGAATTATGAAGTTCGTCAATCGGTTGTAGAAAAAATATGGAATTTTGTCAGTCATACAGAAAAAATATCGCAAATTGCATCGTAGAAGGGCAGCAATTAATCATGAGTTCCGTGACACGATTGTGAAATAAATTCCTGAGATGTCAAACGATTTTGAAAGAAATTTCGAACTTCGGCAAATGATCTCGGAAAAATTGCATATTTCTGTAAACAATCAGATGAAAAATAGAGAATTTTGACTTATAATTGTGGGGAAAATCACAAATCTTGACAAACGATCACAGAGAAAAAAATCAGATTTCAGCAAATGACAGATTGTTAAAATTTGTGATTTTTTTTCCTGCGATCTCAGTCAAAATTGGCAATCTTTTCTGTGATCCTATAATAATAATATTTTTTCCTAATGTGGAAAATAAATTTTAGTAACATTGTTACTTTTTACAATAATTAAAATCTAGATTTAAACATGACCTTTATTAAGAGACCTCGGAGCGACCAATTTTTGTTGGAACAGAATGTGGTCACTTTAGGGAAGTTATTGAAAATATCAGATATATATTATGAAAACATTAGATATTTATTTTTTCTAAAATATCATATTTCTGAACTTTGATGCTAGTTTGAAATTATCGGATATTTTTTGTTTTTGAAACCTCAATGTGCTTAAAAATTGCGTATGTATATGCATATTTTTGACAGTAAAGCTTACCTACAAACCCTATATACATCAGTTGAACATGTTATTTTGGAAGTATGCCTCTCCCCTCCACTGCCATTATTTTCAAATGGTTTTACTAATTTCTATATTTAAATTATTCTTAAGTTTTCATTACGTCATTCATTCACTTGTCATAAGTTTCATTGTGCTGAATCACTTGTAACTGATTAAGAAGTTTTGACCGGCAAAAATATCAATAAAAAATATTTTCACATAGCAGTGTTGTTTAGCTCTTTGCTTATTGCGACCTATGTAATTAAATAAAGTACATATGAGCACACAGGATCTAATACATTCATTCTTTGATTTTAGAGTTTAGTAAAGTTGCTAAGGGGGGGGGGGGGAATCTTACATATTTTAATTAATATTGTAACTTTTTAAATTAAAAAAATGGGCATGTAATAATTATTTACCTATCTTTTTATCATAGAAAACTGATTAATTTGTGTTGTTTAACAAATGAAGAAACAATAATTATGTTATTCTTTCTGAATATTTCTTTCCAGAGTATTCGTCAACAAAAGAAGCTTGCTAAAAGAGAACATTTAGAGAGGCAGCAACACGAGATTCAGCGTCTTCAAGAAGCTTTTGTCTTTCGTCACATACTGTCTTTCTTTGAAAATGAAGATGTGCGTAATGATTTCTTAAATGGAGAAAATGGAGCAGTTGTAAGTTTGCATACTGTTTAAATCAGGCATGGAAGAGTTCCTCCTAAAGGAGGAATTCCAACTTTTTCAAATCAATTTTGGTCATTCTCTGGATTGGTGCAAAAAAGCCAAAAAAAAAAAAAAAAAAAATATTTTGTAAGGATAATTAGGGGGGGGGGGAGTTTAATAATTGGGCATTTCGCCTACTCAAACCCTTAATGTCAGGGCTGCCAGTTGGTCCTTATTTTTTAACTTGGTCCCTAAAAGTCCCTTTTTTCACCAAGAGGTCCCTAAAAGTCCCTATTTTAAATCTATTTTGTGTCTAAATAAATTTTTTTCAGAGATTTTTTACAAAATTTATCATGAAAATTTAGATTTGTTAAAAATTTAATGCCTTAGATGGCAGCACATAACTGATCATAGTTGAAGAAAGGACCAATAGCATATTTTGAAGATGAATTACGAACCAATAATATTCCTAGGTTACACATCCTTTGGCCCATAGAAACTTTTCTTATTTTAACAATCTGATCTGTCTCATTCTATCTTAATTTGTTTTTTAATTAATAGATTAAAAAAGTTAGATGAACAGATATCTGAGAAGAGAATGTACCTATCACCTTTTTCTTTTTTTACTTCTGCAAAGGAATGTCAATTGCCTGAGGAAGATTTTAGCTTTGTACAGGAAAAATTAAGTGTTCCTGCACATAGGTTTATGAAACATGCGTCAAGCAGATGCTCTGGAACCGGCGGCAAATTTGTTGTTAGAATAATAGAATTGTCTCTACGTGTATTTCTTGAAATATATTCTATCCAGAAAAGAAGAAATGACACTAAATACAGTCAGCTACAAAAGAATTGTGGAATATTTGAAGGAAAAAAAAAAAAACATTGAAATATCAGTTACTGTTTATTGTATCTGGTGCCAAACTATTTACACAGTTAGTTGCATTTTTCCAAAGGGAGGATTCTCTGATCCACTTAGTATATAATGAGATAAAATCCCTTATGATTAAAGTTGTAGGACATATTTACAAACAATCAGCCATTAAAGCTTTCAAGATTGATGTCAGTCAATATCCCTTTGAGAGTAAAAATTAAATCTTTCCAAAGGATGTTATTTTCAATGAAGAATGACTAAAAGAGCTATTGCAGCTATCTGAAAAAGATAAAGGTTATTTTTTAAGTGATGTGCAACATCATTATGTAACTTCTGATAAATATTTTTACAATAAAGATGTATTGCAAAATAAAAACTTGAAATATTTCAGTTGTTTAAACCTTAAATTCAAAAATACTTTAAAAAATGTAAACAAAAATTGATTATTACAGACATGTCACTTTTCTGCAAAAACGCAGAATTCCATTTTTTCGGCACTGAATTCTATCATTCTTCCAATCAATGCAAATATGCATTCTAGTATAATGAAATTTTTTAGTGGAGGGGTTATGTAGCAGTAGCAGATGAAACAAAATAAGAAATAAGAGTATGAACTGCATCAAATTTGAAAAGAATATTCAAAGGACCAAAAAAAAAAAAAGTAAAAGAAAAAGTAGCCAAAGGATCACAAAAATCTTGAAAATAATTAGATTTTTATCAATAGATCACAAAAAAATATATATTCAGTCTTCATCAAAGGATCACTGGGGGAAAATGCAATTTTCATTAAAGAATCGCAGCAAAAAAGACATTTTCGTCAAAGGATCACAGAAAAAGATGCGATTTTCGAGAAGGATCACAGGAAAAAAACCCACGATTTTTGAAGAATGGTGGGAGAAACATGATTTTCGTCAAAGGATTGCAGGAGAAAAATGATTTTCATCATCAAAAGATTGAAGGAGAAATGAGATTTTCATCAAAACATTGTGGGAAAAATGCAATTTTCCTCAAAGGATTGCAGCAAAAACCACACTCTTATCAAAGGATTGTATAACATATACGATTATCATTGGAAGATCTTGTAAAATACACGAATTTTGTCAAAGAGTTGCAAAAAAAATGAGATTTTTGTCAAATGATCTAGAAAATTACTGTATAATTTCATCAAAAAATCAAGTAAAGTATGTGAATTTTGGCAAAAAAATTGTAGTAAATTTGTGAATTTTACCGAAAATCATGGAAAATATGCGAACTTTGACAAAAGATTGTGAAGAATACACAAATGTCTTAAATGCAAATGTCATCAAAGAATTGCAAAAAAAATGTGAATTTTATCAAATAATTGTTAAAAAATGACTCTAATTTCATCAAAAATTGTTGAAAATATGTAAGTTTTGCTGAAAAATCATGGGAAAAACCTCAAATTTTATCAAAGGATCATGCAAAATTTGTCAAAGGATCGTGAAAAAATACGTTTGCGTCAAAATGCCATAAAAAAATACAAATTTAATCAAAAGTCTGTTTTGTTGCAAAAGTTCAGCTTTTTTTTTTTTTATACTGGGTCTATCCCTGCTATAAATATTGTTGTAATTGATGCCCTTTTGGATGAATGGAAAATTTGCAAGCCCAATCAAGGAGAATCTGAAGTAAATAGAATAAATTCATTTTGAGCTACTTCTATCAATACAAAAGAGGAAAGTGGAGGACTAAAATATCCAAATCTCTTTCTCACTTCTTTTTTTTTTTTTTTTTTCCTTAAGAGTAGTCTTAAATTGTACCATAGCAAAGCGGATGTAGAGCGAGGATTTTTGCTTTCATATCAAATTCTTTCCGATGACTGGGTCTCTATGAAAGAATGAATGCTTAATGCTAGGCTAAACATAGCAGATGCTTTAAGACATCATTATGAAAATCATGCTGCCCTAGTACCAATAACTAGTAAAATGATTTAAAAAAAAGCTAATTTTGCATATCAAAATTATCGAAGTTACCTAGAAAATGAAAAAAAGGGGGGGGGGAGTACAACTTGAAGTGGAGAAAGCTACAGAAGAGGAAGAAATCGGGGTGGGAGAAGTTGAAAAAAAAATATATAAGTGCAATTGTAGATCTTGAAAAAAAGTTGGAAGTTTTAAACAAAAATATGAATGAAGAAGTAACTGTATTGGACAGATTGATCAATGAAGGCAGTGAAAGGTTAAAAATTGCTTTAGAAAAAAGGAAACTTAACTGAAGCTAGAGTGGCACAAAATTTAATTGCATCTGGTTATAGCAGTTAACAAGAAACTGAAAGTAAAAAATAATAAAGCTGATAGCGTGTCTAGAGTCATACATAAAAGAAAAAATAATTTAATTACAAATTTTATAAGTAAGAAACATAAAAAAGGTTAATTTTAGAAATCTGTAAATATTATATTTGGTTAAAAAAACAAAACAAAAGTTACTTTTTTTTTTTTTTTTTTTTGTTAAATTGTTTTACTTTGTATAAATATTACGTTTATTTTTCTTGTCCCAAAAAGGTCAATGAAGGCAGTCCCTAAAAAGTCCCTAATTTTTAATCATTAGGTCCCTAAGTCATTATCATCAAACAAAACTTTTAGCATTAAAATAATGTTTAAAAAAAACATGGTATTTAAATAAGTTGCTTGTACAATACTTTTTTGTTAATCCAAACCTTGTATAATAACAGCTGGCCATTAAAATTGTAACATCATGGAAGAAACGAAGATACTTTGTTGTATGTAAGCAGTTTGGGGGGTTTATAGTGGTGCAAAATTAATAAAAATTGCTGACACCCAAGTTAGCTAAAGGGGTCATTCCATATCAAATCAACACAATTTTAAAACAAAATTTACCTGACCATCTCAGATTTTCTTGAAATTTGGTGCAGATGTACTTATTATATAGGTTTGTAATAATACCAAATTTCTTTGAGTTATGTCCACTAGTTTTTGAGTTATAGCACATAAAATTTTTGTCTAAAAACCGCAAACAGGAATTGTTTGAATGACTCTAGGAGCTCTCCTAATTAAGATAGAGAGCTATGAGAGATGTCATTTGGCAGCATTTTTTATGCTCTTTCCTGTGATATCCAACATGCTATAGTATAATACTATTTTTTTGGGGGGGGGGAGGGGGGCAAAATTAATTTTAAGAAATTTTAAAAAGTACATATTTTAAAATTTTCAAATTAATTCCCTGAGTAGTTTGTATTCTTGTAAATCGTTTGGCAAAATATAAATTTGGGATAATGATGGGTTCATTGTTAAAAAAAAAAAAAAATTAAACTGGAGTTTGTTTTTTATTATTTTCCTATATTCAAGAATGCTAATATTTACACCAGAGTTTTCCCCAGAGGGTTTCAGGGGGGTGCTCCGCCCCTCCTGCCCTTAAGTTTAAAAAATAGCGCCCCTCTTGCCCGTCATCCAAAAACTAGCGCCCCTCTGGTCGCTCATTCAAAAAAATAGCGCCCTTCTTGCCCCACATTTGAAAAAAAAAACTCAGCCCTTCAGCAATGATGCGAACGCGCTATAGCACGTAAATTACGCAAAAATAGCTCTGACGAGTTCCACGGGACGCGTAATTTCGTCAACAAATCATGAAAAGACTAATTTCCAGCAAAATTCACGAAAAGATGACTAATTTCGTCACAAAATCCCGAAAAAGCGGCAGATTTCCTCAAATGATCGTGAAAAAACGACAAATTTCATCGAAAAATCGCGATAAAACGGAAAATCTTGTCTAATAATTCGCGAAAAACAGAAAATTTCGCCAAAAACAATCATGAAAAACGGCAACTTTCGTCAAAAATTGCGATAAAACGGCACATTTCATCAAAAGATTTGCAAAAAAACCTGGCAAATTTCGTCCAAAAATCACAATAAAACGGAAAATTCTGTCAAAAGATTCGCAAAAAAAGGGCAAATTTCTCCCTAAATTTGCGAAAAATTGCAAAATTTGTCAAAACATCCCGAAAAAAACTGCAGTTTTCGTCAATAGATCGTAAAAAATGCAAATTTTGTCAAAGTAGCACAAAAAAAAAAAAAAAAAAAAAAAAAGCTCATGACAGAAGTGAATTTTTCTGTTCTAAAAACTAATTTACCTGCTTCAAAATTGTATTTTTATAGTTCCAAAAGTCAAATTTCCTGATTCCAAATCATTTTCGTGCAAAGAGAAAATTGCACCCGGGACATAATTAGAATGCCCCTCCCCCTCCCTCCCATCTTTTTCTTATGACAGCCCAAAAATGACGTTCATATAGTATAAATTTGTCGCCTTCTAAATTTCAGCGGCCAGGGCGACCCCCCACCCGCAGGGTTCTGTTCACAATCCGTCACAAATTTGCCGTTTTTTCATGATCTTTTCACGAAATTTTTCGTGTTTTGTGGGTTTTTTTTTACCAATTTCTGCCGTTTTTTCATGATCTTTTAACAAAACCTGTTTTTTTTTTTTTTTTTTTGCGATCTTTTAACGAAATTGGCTGTTTTTTGTGATCTTTTAACAAAATTTGCCGTTTTTTCGCGATCTTTTAACAAAATTTATCTTTCATTTCTTTCTTTCTTTTTTTTTTTTTTTAATTTTTTGACGAAATTTTGGGGTTTTTTTCTGGATTCTTTGACGAAATTTCTGTATTTCCTTGATTTTTTGAACTGCTAGATTGTAGATTCAATGCTATAAAAGTGCCCATAAAAATCCAAAAAGTGCCCTGAAGAATGTAAAAAATGCCCTTTTCAGAACAGTAGCGTCCTGCCCCTTTTTAAACCTGGGGGAAACTTTGTTTACACTTTATGTAAAAATAAATATGATCACCAGCTTGAAGAAAGAATGCAAAAGTGAGTCCAAAACAATTAAATGGCAGGCTTATGAAAATCCGTAAATTAGTTATTGAGATATATCTATTGTGTAAATCGCAAAAAATGCAGCATAGCAATTTACAGCTGTTGAGCAATTTACACTAAAAGCTACTCAGCATCAATCTATATTAGGGAATACCTGAACATAAAATTTTATTAAATTCCGTACATCAGTTCTTGAGATAAAGCAATTGCAAAATTGTGAAAAATGTAGCAGAGTAGCGCCACCTGTTGAGTGATTAATACCAAAATGTAAAACCATCAATTCATGTCAAGGATTAACTGAATCTGAAGTTTGATGGAAATCCATGTATTAGTTAGAGATATAACTGTTGCGTAAATCGTACAAAATGACATAGCAGCGCCACCTGTTGTGCGATTTATGCCAAAAAACTAATCAGCTTGAATTTATGTCAGAGACTACCTGAATATAAATTAGATGAGATTAATGATATACATACAACAATCCTTTGATGCAAATTTAATTGAAAAAAATCAGTTCCACCAGTGGATTTCAGTTGATCGTTGTAACCTAGAGATTTTGGAGAAATCTACAGAAGAATTTATAAATTTATTCTGCAGTAAGTTGTCTTCATTGGTTCAGCTTGACTTCATTGCCAAACAATAGAGAGCGTTTCTGAACTACACAAAAGAAAATCTCAAAGAATCAGAATTTGCTGTCATCTGTGATTTTTTTTTGATAATTATAGCATAGTGCTACAAGATGAAGCACAGAGCTATCATTGGACAAATCAAGTCACAATTCATCCTTTCGTAATTTATTTCAAAAAGGAAAGGAAAGTTGAACATCTTAATTATGTAGCTATTTCTGATTGCTTAGAGCACAACATAGTAGATGTTTTTACCTTTAAAAAAGAAAAAAACTCTTATCCTTTTTGACATCCAAATTTCACAAACATCCACAGAAGATTTTTTACTTTTCAGACGGGTCTTCTGCCCAGTATAAGAAAACTTTTTGGACCTCTGCTTTCATGAGGAAGATTTTAAAGTGAAAGCAGAGTGGCATTTTTCGGGCAACTCGCATGGGAAATAGAGCCGTACCGAGTACTCGGTAAATACTCGGTATTCGGCCTACTCGGCCAATTTGCCAAGTACTCGGTATTCGGCCAAACTTTGGCCGAGTACTCGGCCAATACCGAGTAGTTGTAAGAATTTCATTTTTTAAGCATATAAATTTATAACTGATCTGTAAAAAGTTATTCGAATATCAATGTATAATATATTTAGTAATTCATAAAACTATTTACTCTGTATTTAACAATATGTCTGCAAAATATAGAAAAAGTTGAGAACAAAAATCCTCATAAAATTTCACATTTATACAAATAAAAATAATTTTTTGATATATAGGAAAACAGAAAAGACTTATTTTGGATAAAGAAACTGAAAATACGATAAATGCAATAAAAAAATTATTAAATTTATTATATTCCAAATTATGGTGCAAAAACACCAAACATTCTACATTATCAGTAGACAGGGCATTTCTTTTACTATTATAAATTTGGCCTGTCTCGGAAAATATATGTTCAGAATAAACAGTTGTTAAAGATCCACATCAGAGTTTTTTGCAAAATTTGGAAAAGTTTTCTTTTTTTTTTCCCCACTATGCAAATGGAATGTCAGTTTTACATAAGTCTTCTGTTAAGAAAGCCTTATCATTTTTTGTACCAATTCTTCATGTGGAGATTTTAAACAAGTACTAGTGCCACAATTTTTTTTGCTCATTCGCAATTTCCTCAAAACATTCCCAAAAAATAGATAAACTTTTTGCTGGCATTCTCTTCTGGTTCGTCTACATTAGCATTCTCATGATGTATTTTTTGTTTCTTTGATGGATTTTCAAGTACTGGATTATCTACACTCATCAATTCTAGAGCTTTCTTTTAAAGGCATTCTTAATTCACACATTTATAATTTTCATTGAAAAAGGTTAGTTTTTTACTGATGTTTAAAAAATAATAAATTTAAAATAATATAATTTAATCTTTTCACATGAAAAATGAAAAAAAGCAACAAAACCAATACTTTTTTTTTTTTTTTTTTTTAATCAAAATAAAATAAAGTACAGACAATTACAAAATAAATATGAAATGTTTTGCATTATTTAGTGAATTGAATTGTTACAGTAACCAATAAACATTTTTATTTTTGATAAACAGATTTCAATGGTCAGAATACATTGGAGGGTTAAAGAATATTTTAATTTTATACTGGTTAATAATTGCACTTTTTATATATCAATTCCCCTTTTTTATTGGTTTTGAACTGCCAAAGATTGTCTTTAAAAGGTGCCCAAATAAATTTCAAATGAGTTAATTTATTTATACTATATATGTATATTATATATATGTACACATACACACAGGTATAGATATATGTACGCCTAAGCTAATATTATGCGCATATCAGTGTTTTATTTTCTTATTACACAACTACTCAGTACTCGGCCGAGTACTCGGTTCTGGGCTACCCGGCCAAAGTACTACTCGGTACACCACTAATGGGAAAGGCTCTTGTGATAGATTAAGTGGTTCAGTTAAAAGACTGGCAACTCGTGCTAGTTTGCAAAGACCCTATGAAGATCAAATTCAAACCCCACGACAACTTTTTGAATGGGCAGTAGAAAACATTACTAATATAAATTTAATCTACTCAACCCAAGAGGAATATGCTGAATTGGATAATGTTCTTGAAGTGTCTCTGTGACACAAGCATTAACAATCCAAGGAACACAGCAATACCATACATTTATTTCCATAAATACATCAAAATTATTGGTGAAAATCTATTCAGATGATCTTAGGGTTGCGAAAAGGAAGTATCAAAATTTCCAAATAAACTTAAATTAGAAGACATATCAGGCTATGTTACTGCAGTCTATGAAGGAAACTGGTGGCTTGGGTATGTTTTACAGAAAAAGAAAGACCTTAATGAAGTAAATACAGTCAAAGATATATAATATGCACACCCATAATTCACTGTTTCCTCACTGTTTTCTCATTTTTTTTAAATTTTTCTAAAGAAAACGTTTTTGGATCACTAATTTGTTAATTTTTTAACTGTTTATTTCATTGTTTACATTCGTAAAATAACGTGAATTATAGAAAATAGTGGATTATAGGTGTGCTGATTATAGATCTTTGACTGTATAACTTTTCTTCATCCCTCTGGGCCATCTACACCATTCTCATATCCAAGGAATGCTGATGTTCTGTGGGTATCAGTAATGGACGCTCTAACTGAAGTGAATTCTATTACTCCAATTGGAAGAAATTATTTTTTACAAGAAAGTGATGTATACCAAACGAATGTGGCATTTTCAAACTTCATTTAACAAACATATCCTACTACTTAATGCAAGATGTTACTTAAGACTCATTTTTGCATTCCTTCTTAAAGTTAGTATTCAAATTTATTTTCACATAAAGTGTAAGTATTAGCATTCTTAAATTATTCTGCTGAATATAGGAAAATAATGAAAAACAAGCTCCAGTTTTAATTTTTTTTAACAATGAACCCATTGTCATCCTAAATTTATATTTTGACAAATGATTTACAAGAATACAAACTATTCAGGGAGTTAATTTGAAAATTTTAAAATATGTACTTTTGAAATTTTTTAAAATTAATTTTTTTTATTAATTTTTGAAAAAAAAAATTGTTATACTATAGCATGTTAAACATCACAGGAAAGAGCATAAAAAATGCTGCAAAATGTTATCTCTCATAGCTCTCTAGCTCAATTAGGAGAGCTCCTAGAGTCATTCAAAAAATTCCCATTTGCGTTTTTTAGACAAAAATTTTAAAATTTAATGTACTATAACTCAAAAATTAGCGAACATATCTCAAAGAAAATTGGTATTTTTTCAAGGCTATATGATTAGTATACCTACACTAAATTTCATGAAAATCTGAAGTGGTTTAGTTTATAGAGTGTGTTGAGTTGACATGAAATGTCCCTAAAACAGCTATTATCCTGTAAGGCATGGAGTCAAACTGGGTTTAGATGACAGAAAAAGACAACTCATTCCATGCTGCTTCAAGTCTATACCAAACTTCAACCATATTAGCTGGAGAGGGGTTT
The DNA here is from genome assembly GCA_964019185.1 of Maratus speculifer. Taxonomy (NCBI): domain Eukaryota; kingdom Metazoa; phylum Arthropoda; class Arachnida; order Araneae; family Salticidae; genus Maratus; species Maratus speculifer. The sequence goes on along the minus strand of OZ025295.1, from coordinate 129,374,864 downwards.
TGAGACAATTTCTCAGTAATCCATGACCAGATGTTTTCAATGGGTGACAGATCTGGAGTCTACTAAAGAACTTATTCTCACAAGCTAATAACTGGCTACTTAAAAGAAATAAACCTACTGGCCAGTGGCTACCAAGTAAAATTCCTTATTTTCAATTTTATGTACTAGAGATGAGACAGGCTCGGGCTTTATTTTTATTCTAGTCTTCGGGCTTAGGCAGGTTCAGGCTCATTTTTTCTGAAGCCGGAAAATCTTATTTATTAATGTATAGAAAATATTGAACTTTTTAAGTCATTTTAATTTTTTTTTTTTTTTTTTTTTTTTTTTACCAAAATGACAGGGGATGCTTGTTTATTTTAGTATTTCATTGCTGTTTCAAATGAAGATTTGTGATAATTACATATTTATGTCTATGGAATTTCCGGCGACGATCTATTTATATAGAACCAATCAAAACAAACACAACAATGAATTTGCTTTTAATTGGCTTTTCGTTAGCAAAAGATATTTTTTAATGAAATTGTTTATTTACTAGCAAAAGCCATGCTTTGTTTGGATTCGCGAAGCATTATTTTATAAAACAGGTATTTGAAAGTAACAATATTTTTTAATATTTTTGCATCTTTATTTTAAAAAAACGTTATTTTAATGTTTTGGCGCATTTTAAATTTTTATTTATGATGTAAGACTGGCATAATAAAATATTTTCGAAGCAAACTTTTACGAAATATTTTTAAATTTCAAACTAAAAGCTCTTTTAACGATGTTTTTACAATTTCCAGTAGCCACTGGTGTTTTTTAAAGTTGTTTGAAATATGCATGTTTCCAATCTTTGTAATTAACATCAAATAGCTATTTCAGAATAATATATTTGAAGAGAGCTTGAAGGAAGTACTTCTTCAAAATCCTATTTTCTGGAAAAACATTTGAAATCTGCTCTTGTTGATACTATGAATTTTTAACTGTAAAACTTTTTATTCTAATTTCTTTGTTTTTATACATGTTAGCATATGAGAATTTTTGATATTGTAGAAGTTTTCGTAAGGAAAACTTTAATATTAATATTTAAGATTTAATGCTTAATTTTGAAGGATTTTCACTCTTGACAACGTTACGTACGTTTTTAAGCAAACTGGTGTCTATATATCCTCAATGTTTACACCTGCTTCATCTAATGTTAAATCTTGGGATTTATGAATTGTAACAGCAAAAGCTAACTGCAGAAGAAATTCTTTCCTTGAGCAATTTATGCTTCCATTTTTCCAGAATTTAATTATTGGGGGAATTGCTATACGCACCAATTCTTATAAGATAAATTACTGTAGCATTCAAATTTATCCATTAATATTCACGATATCTGATCTGGTGGCTTGTGATTTTCATGCGTGCAACAAAGTCTAAAGTCCCGTTCACTAAACCTTTTTTGGTTTACAAATAAGAACGTAACATTACTTTAGATCCAAATGATAAAGTAAGAAAGGGTTAAAGTCCATTTGTCGTTTCTGAATCGGCCAACTTTGCTTTAGTACATTTATAAAGAGCTTGAATTAAGGCAACAACTTCACACAGTTCTTTTAATTTTTCATTTATATAACAAATTTAACAATTAATTTTATTTGTTTAAAATTATTTTGTTGCCACTTTATTAAAAAAAAAAAAAGAAAAAAAATCCATAATACAATTCTTTTAAAATGTTTAAGTGTCATCTGTGCAAACGATTTTGTGGAATGGTGAAAACATATTTTATTTATTAAATTAATCATGATTCTACCTATAATTACTTACTCCATGATTTATATATTTTTTTTTCTGAAAATGTACGTGTTTCATTTATTTGCTAAAATGCGTCCTTATTGGAAATGCATGTAAAATAAATTAAAATAATATATTTTTCAACATTTTACTGTAAAAAAAAAAATTAATATTGTGCAAATCTTCAGATCATAATTTATTTTTGTGTTTAATTTCAAGTTAAAATATTAATAGTTTTTTTTTTTTTTGTAAAGTGTACGGCAAAATGTAATTTGATAATTCGCTTCGCTCATCCTAATTATTTAGTTACATAATGTGAAGATATTTTCTTCTGTTTTTGGCAAATTGAGAATTAGCTGGATGTTTATAAATTATTTAATGTTCAATTGTGCACAAATCAAACTTGTTTTTCTTCTGATAACTTTAGTAATCATCATCATCATTAGTATGTATTCGTCATCATGAACTCTGCTCATGCTGACGACACTGTTCTTTTTCGAAGTCGCTTTCCTCCATAAGTAAATATGAATTGCATGTTATTCCGACAGAAAGCAATGAATTAGTGTTTCCTCTTTTACTATAAAAGCATCAGACCTTTAAAATAATAATGTCAATTTTTTTAATTTATGTTGATTTTCAGGTACCTGGCAAGACAATCACGGAATAGTGCAAGAGCCCGTGAATGGCAGACCTTCGTTATTTTAGTAAAGCTGAAACTTCCCCAGCACAGTCTTCTAACACAGATAGAAATGATGGGTAATTATGAAGTTTGGATCGTGGTGGATTTGGTAGTTAACAGGTAACAAAGGTGTAAAAAATACCAACTTACTTTCGTCATTTTATAAAGCGTAATTTTTTTTATATTTCCTTTGGAATGATATTAGAAATCACGTCCTCTATTGGCAGACACTTCCTATGGTTCCTCGCTTTGGCAGACACCACTAAACTTTAATAAATTGAAATTCTACTTTCGTCTTTTTATAAAAGCTGAATTTTATATATGTTACTTGGGTAACTACGAAAAGATATTTCCTCAATTGGTAGACAGTTTTGGTGGTTCCAACCCCCGGCCGACAGACATATACAGCGGCTTCTCAATACAATAGAGTCTCTGTATAGCCTGGTGCCAAACGGACTTTTTCCCCCCTATTCCCCTTGGCTCTGAAATTGGCGACAGTTATTTAAGGTTTCTGCATTGAAGAGAAAGTAAGGAAGGAAAATCTCATACATTTCACTATTTTAAAAATATAAGAGGTTGTTGCATGTAATTCAACAGTTGTTGACATTTTGAAAAAGACCACAATGAAAGAAAAAAATGTAATTTAACGAATTAGAACGACTATTTGGAAAATGATATTTTCAAACACTAAAATTTGAAAGACTTAAAAAGGAATTCTATGTATAACATAATAATAAACATCATTTTTAGGATGATCATAACAAATCATATATTACGTACGCCATGCATTAAACATTAATATTCCTAGACCACAGATAAAAAAAACAGTAGTTTATTGTTATATAACTTTAACTGTTTAAAATGTGCATTTTTATTTGATGGAGTTAATCAGGCTGACTGCCTCCTATTACATTTGACATGGATTAAACATTAATATTCCTAGACCCATCATATAAAAATTTGGTACTACTCTGTTATCCCATCGACCAATTTTGCCAAATTATACAAATCACCAAACTAATAGCCAAATTATACATATCGACATAATTTTTATTTTATAAAACTAAAAAACAAATAATTAGTAGAATCTATATATATAAAAGGAATTCTGAGGATAATTGAGGCACAGGGGAGCAAATCTTGGCAATGCGCCAACTCGGTCCAGAGGAAGCAAATCTTGGCAATGCGCCAACTCGTAAATATTAATCTAAAATATAGATTTCTGACTGCAGACGATTTTAAGATATTAACAAAAGAATGTTATATTTTCAAGCAAAACGTTAAAATAATTTTCTATATTGATATTTAAAACACATATGATAAAATAATTAATATTTTTTACCGGTGAAGCGATAGATTAGTTCTTTTTAAAAAACAACAGTCAGTGGCCACGTATTTCTGACAATGCATTTCTGCAAGTTTCGAGTTAATGATAAAATAATACAAATTTCAAGTTCGTTTAATATTGTTAATACGGACCCGGGCAACGCCGGGCGGGTTAGCTAGTATTAATAAAAATATTAATAAAAAGTCGAAATAAAATTCATTTAATGACATTTTAAACACATGAATCATATTTAATGTTATTGAATGTGACATTCACGATCATCTATTATTGGCATTTAATCTTATACTTTAGCGATATTTTTTGGTCGACGGGATAACCTAGTAGTACCAAAAATTTTAAGTGAAATTTCAGTTTTACAATTTTTTGAACTGCAAATTTTTAAACATTACACATTTTTAATTTTTACAGCGTTGCATAGAGAAAAAAAAATGCACTTTTACATGAAATTCGTTTGAAATTTTTAAGACAACTTGTTTTCAAATTATTATTATTTAAAGGTTTTATTACTTTTTTGTCATTGTGGCAACAGAAGTATTCTATTTTTGGACATTAAACATGGACCAACCAGAAACGATAAAAATGCAGAATTCAACCAATAAAAACATTCAGATATACTTCGAATTTCCCAATTCTCTATCGAGGATAACTACTATTTTCCAAATAACTAAAAATCAATTATTTATTTTCGAGTATTAATGAACGTTAGCTTTGAATTCTCTCCAAGCTTGGAAACACTTATCGCGCAATTCTCATTCAAATTCAGCATTTGCGAAATTTCCTTTTATAGTGTTCGTAGCTTTTTATCTTAAAATTTCAATAAAATTTTAATAAGATAAAAATCAAGCATTAAAGAATTTTTATGAGCTCATCTAATAGAGTCATAGAAGAAGCTATATTTAACAAAAACTACAAATATGAAAGCTACTTCCTTCCCCTTTATATGCTATGCAGATGAAAAATAAATAAATAATGTGAGAAAATATCCGTTTGCACATAAACAATATCCTTTTTTGAGAATTTTAGAAGTCAGTTTTTATTCAGACTAGGATGCAAATCATGTTTTACAGTGTCAAAATTAACATGGGAAATACCATAAAAAGCAAAATGCAGATGTACATAGTTTTAACTAAAAATATCTGCGCATAGATTTTTTAAAATAGTGAAATGTTTGGGATTTTCCTTCTTCTCTTTCTCTTCAATACAGAAACTTTAAATAACTGTCGCCAATTTCAGAGCCAAGGGGAAAATGTCCGTTTGGTGCAGGGCTATACAGAGACTCTATTGAATTGAGAAGAAGCCGTATATGTCTGTCTGCCGGGGGTTGGAACCACCAAATCTGTCTGCCAACCGAGGAAATATCTTCTGGTAGTTACCCAAGTAACATATATAAAATTCAGCTTTTATAAAATGACGAAAGTAGAATTTCAATTTATTAGTTTAGTGGTGTCTGCCAAGGAGAGGAACCATAGGAAGTGTCTGCCAATGGAGGACGTGATTTCTGATATCATTCCAAAGTAAATATTATAAAATTACGCTTTATGAAATGACAAAAGTAAATTGATATTTTTTACACCTTTGCTACCTGTTAACTGCCAGGGCCACCATGATCCAAATTTCATAATTACCTATCGTTCCTATCTGTGTTGGAAGACTATGCTGAGAAAGTTTCAGATTTTATAAGATAGAAAAAATCTGCCATTCACGGGCAGAAGATTGTTATGAGAAAAGATTCGATTATAATGAAATATCTTTACTTTTTACAGAAAATTGAAGAATGTTGTACGGATGAACAGCCAGAGGTGATTCTCGTCTGAAATTTCCGAAAATTTAAGGCATCCTCTTCCGAAAATTTGAAATTGGGTTATCAAATTCCGCATAGTTGTCAACTTGTACGGTTTTGCACACGGAAAAAACAGTTACGTAGAAATGCAAATTTCGTGAAAGGATCGCCGAAATAGCATACATTTTGTCAATATTTCACGGAAAAACGACGATTTCGTAAATGTTTATGTAAACGAACTTTGTGAAAAGATCGATAAAAAATGCGAATTTCCTGTGCAGATCGCGGAAAAAAGGGCAATTTCACCAAATATCGCAGATAAAACGTTGATTTCTTCTGAAGACCGCAGGAAAACGCTGATTTCGTCTAAAGACTGCGGATATAACGCCGATTTCGGTAAAAGATTGCTGGAAAAAATGCCATTTTCGATTAAAGATCGAAAGTATTTGAGAAGAGTATTTAAAGAGTATTTGAAAAAATATGCAGATTACATCAAAAGATCACGGAAAAAAACGCCGAATTCATTAAATGATCGTGGGAATAAAACTCCGTTTTCGAGAAAAAATCGCGTAAAAATATACATTTTGTCTAAAGATCATCGAAAAAATGATTTCACTTAAAAAAACATTGGAAAATGCCGAATTCGTCAAAAGATCGTGGAAAAACCGCCGATTTAGGCAAAAGATCCCAATACATCGCCGATTTTGCTAAAATATTGCTTATTTCGTCTGAAGATAGCGGGAAAACGCAGATTTTGTCCGAAAATCGCTGGAGGGGGGGACTCACCCCCCCGCCTGCCAATTTCCGAAAATGCGATGCGAATTTCCAAAAAAAAAAATTTCATCCAGAATCACCCCTGTGAACAGCATAATTGTACAGTTTTACGCATGGGGAAAACAATCGTGGAGAAATGCAAATTTCCTGAAAGGATCACCAAAAAAGCACACATTTCATCAATATTTCATGGAAAAACGGCATTTTTGTCAACGAACTTTGTCGAAAAATTCCTGAAAATCACGAATTTCCTGTGCAGATCGCGGGAAAAACAGCGATTTCACCAAAATATCTGAGATAAAACGCTGATTTTGTCGTAAGACCGCAGGAAAATGTTGATTTCGTCTAAAGATTGCTGATATTATGTGATTTCGGCAAAAGATCGCGGGAAAAAATGCCATTTTCGGTGAAAGATCGCTTAAAAATGCTTTGTCAAAAGATCACAGAAAAACACAGATTTCGGCAAAAGATCACGGGGATAAAACGCCCTTTTCTAGAAAATATTGCATAAAAATGCAAATTTTGTCAAAAGATCGTCAAAAAAGCACAGATTTCGTCAAAAGACCCCGAGGAATAAAACAACGTTTTTGAGAAAAAATCAAGCAAATTTTGTCATGAGATCATCGTAAAAAAAAGGCGATATCATCAAAAAATCATGGGGAAAATGGTGCTTTTGTCGAAAGATCGTGGAAAAACCACTGATTTCGACAAAATATCTCAATAAATCGCCAATTTTGCTAAAATATCGCAGATAAATCGCCAATTTTGTCTAAAGATCCCGGGAAAACGCTGATTTCATCTGTAGATTGCAGATAAAATGCCAATTTCGTGAAAGGGTCACGTAAAACAGTGAATTTTGTCAAATAATTGCTGGAAAAATTCAGATTTTGTCAATAGTTTGTTTAAAAAAAGGCTGATTTCAACAAAAGATCACATAAAAATCGAGAATTATGTGAGAGGATCGCTGAAAAAAATGTACACTTCATCCAGGATTCCCTGTAAATTATGAATAATTAATCCCAGTAAATATACTTTCCCTCCCACCCCCTCAACTGCTGTAACCTTTCGTTAAATTTGCTGTGAATATAATCTGCCATATCTATTACAGATCATCATGCAGGACAGTTTTTTGAAAACACGTTCCCAAAGTATGAAATTGGAAAAACATTTTCTTGTGTACCCTCATGTTTTTATTTTTCAAAATATAATTAGAAAAATAAATATAAAAGCAGCATAGAAAATATTGTTGAGAAATGATATTACTTTTTGCATTGCATATGCTATGCATTTTTAAGCATGTAAGAATACATCGTGAAAATTGTTAGGATTTCAAAATTGACATGTTGGCAGGTATGAAATAGTGATTTCTGCAAATTTCATGCATTTATTCATTCACGATAATTCGTCCTTTTGATGGGTGAATCCAAGCACGATAGAGGCAAAGCCCATCTGCTTGTATCCTGCCTATATCTAATTTCAACACTTGCTGGTAAACATTTCTTATTATTATTCAACGCATAACAAAATATTCTGATCATAGGTTGATCTTACTTTCTTTTATGCAGTTCTTCAGATGTCATTTCTGCCGCATGTGTCATCTAAATGCGCTGAAATACTAATCTTTTACATATTCTAACTTTTTCCTTTCATGTGATTTTGATATTCATCTGATTATTCCTTCCTGGTATTACAATTTAATGGCCAGCAGTGTATGTTGAACTTTTTGTGGTTATTTTCTTCTTTCAAAGGAAAACCTTGTATGAAATCTTTTTATTTTCATGTTAATTTTATTTTAAACTATTTAATTTTTTTTTTTTTTTTTTCTAGCAACTTACTAGTGAACAGCTTTCTCAGCTTGATCAATTTTATAAATTAATTGGACCTTGGCCTGGACAGTCAACTGAACAAGATGATATATCAAATTATTCTCATGCCTTGGCTGAGAATCATATTTTTCTGGTTGAAGGGAAAAACAAAGATATTGTTGGAACAACCTGTATCTTTTTTTGTCTGTGTGTAAAAATAATTTATTTTCATCTATAAGATTGTAATAATTCAAATATCACTCAAGTTTAAGTTTTTTTTTCTCTTAAAAATTTGATTACAAAATGTGTTCTATTTTATATTATTTCAAACATTTTTATTTAAAAGTTTTTAATTATAGAATTTAAAGAACAAATTTAAAAGTTTTCTCATATAAAATTTCTAAAATAAACTATATATTTGCATGCAGTTAAATAGTAATTTAGATTTTTGTGTAAGATTTATCTTGCATTTAAAAAGCACAGAATCCTCAGTGTTTTGTTCCCAAACTAGCTTAGCTTGGTACTTTTTTTTTACTCCAAACGTGCTGAAAAATGAGATTGTGTACAAGCCCAGAGTCTAAGTCTGGACTTGCAGTGTAATACTGAGATATGTAATATGCTGTGCTAATTATTTTCATAATAGTAAAATCTGAGCTTTATTGGGTGAAAATGTTTTCTTTAGAATATAAAATTATTCTCCTAAAGTGAAAATATTTCAAATTCAATTCTGATCTATGTTTTTATTTTTATGTTATTTATTCAAATGCATAATATTTTCAAAGTATATAGAAATTTGAGTGAAATCACTCCAGTTTATTATTCTTATTATAAATTTAAAAATACAGTGAGTGGATTGATTGATTGGTTAACAAACATAAACCATTCCAAAACAATGTTGATTAATCAATCATAGGTATAGGTTCGTATGGTAATAAGTCATTTTTAAAAGCTAAATAATGTATAAAAAATAATATAAATTTTCCCTTTATAATAGGCATAATATACTCCTTATTTAATATGGACAGATTGTATTCTGATGGCTTTGTCTGTTTCGTAATGTGTTAAAACAATAAATTATATGCCCTTTGTAATAATTTTTAGGATTATAGTCATTAACTACAGCATTAAATCATATCAATTTGTCATTTTGACCTTCTAAAAAAATTTTAATTCTCTAAAAGATCATATTTATTGCCAGGCTCAAGTGGGCCTTAGAGCCATTTAGGAAATAAATTTCAATGAAAATAATTAATTTCCAATAAAAGATATTTGCAATAACACTAGCCAACAAAAAAAATATTTTTGTCAGTTTCCTAGTTCTAGGCAGCCAATTCCTACTAATTTTGGGATGAAAAAAACGAATATGTAAATGAAATTTTTTTATTAGCTCTTGTTTTCCAGATACAATACAGCACACTTGAGAAAGACACATAACATCCCACACATAAATTTAAAAAACAAATTGAAAAAGAAACAAATTTCTATGTAATAAATACAATACAATAGGCATGTTTCACTAAATAGTGTTTATTTTTCAGAAAACAGTGGTTGTTTTTAGCCTATTCTTGCAAATGTTTAATTTTGAATTGCCTCTTGTATGCAAGCGCCGGAGCATCTCTTGTAACAGTCCAACGGTAGCCGGCCAGCATTGACTCATCCCAATGACCCTGATATCTGCGTTTCATTACATAGATATCTTTGTGCAACCTTTCACCATGCTCACCCTTACAACTTCAAAGTGTTTTGGAAAAAAATCAAGATGGAAGTAGAAGAAATGAAGTTTCAGAGACGTGCTGCATCCAAGGTCATGGTACTTTTGTAGGAGTTTTTTCACCAACTGTTGGTAGTTCTCGGCTTTTGTATTGCGTAGAAATCCTCATACCACACCTTCCCAGCAGGCTTCCCAAGCTTTTTTCTCTTTCCCTTCCAAAACTTTATTAAAAGCAGGATCCTACATTATTGTGCGTATTTGAGGGCTCACAAAGATTCCCTCTTTAACCTTTGATTCACTCAATCTTGGAAATTTCGTTCTAAGTTACTGGAAAGCTTCTCCATCCTTGTTCATGGCTTTCACAAAGTTCATTAATCCCACCTTAATGTACAGGGTGGAAGCATAATGTTTTTTGGTTGAACCAGAGTTCCTAATGAGTTTGGTTCAACTCATTTTGGACATTTCTGCCCTCGGGACTTAGATTTCTTGAAGGCCACCTGTCTTTCATGTAGTGAGAGTTTTTATCGCAACTGTCCCACAAATACAGAAAACAGCAATACTTGATATAGCCTAATTGCATTCCCAGGAATAAAGCAATTACTTTCAAGGCACCACAAACCTGCCATTTATGATCCTCGTATTTGATTGACCCGAGAAGTAATTTTACATTCCCATAAGTTTCCTGCATGTGAACGGAATGTTCATTGGGAATGGAAGGAATAATGTTGCCATAGGTAGTAAGACTGCTTTCAAACTAAGCTTGGAAGAGTCTATAAATAACCTCCACTTCCGTGGATCATGAGTTATGTTCATTGAATTCATCAAACCATTAACATCAGTACAAGCAACTACATGTTCTTTCTTCTCAAAGAAATAAAGAAGATTCTTGTGACGAGCCCTGTATTCTGTGATCTTGACTTCTGGTTGGATTCTATACAGAGAATACAGTTGAGGGGAATTACAGCTATTAGGCGTACTAACTTCCAAACATTCGATTTCCCATATGAGATTGCCATAGTGAGATTTATCAAGTTGGTTCCTATCTTGAAAACAAGAGCTAATCTCAACTTTTTATGTTGATTTTCGTGTTTAGCGAGACAAAATACTTCAGAAATACCTATTTTTGAGCCCGAAACATTTTTGATGTTGGGTAGTGTAATAGATATTCGAGACCCTCGACTAGGGAGAGAAAAGGATTAAACAGGGCAAGGGAAAAAAGTTAAATTAAAAATATATATACATATATATACAGGAATATTAATATTTAAAGCTTTTATGGAATGAGAAAAGCATTAGTGGACGTCTGGGACCCACGACTGGGAAATAGAAGGGGAGGGGAAAAGATTGAAAGGAGCAATAAAAAAAATAGCTTACAAAATAATTATATATAAATATTTAAATTTATATTTAAAACTTTTATTCAATGAGAAAAGCAATGATGGACATACAGGACTCACGAATGGAGAAAAGGAGAGGAAGGGTAAGAAAAAAAAAAAAATTTCTCAATAAAAAAGGAAAACATATGTATAAATATTAATGTTTGAAACTTTTATATAATGAGAAAAGCATCGGTGGACATTCGGGACTCGCATTCGGGGAGTGGGAGAAGAGGTAAGTGCAGGGTAAAGCTTTGAAAGCGGCATGAAAAAAATCTGTTTAACCCTCTAAACATTTCGCCCATAATATTCCGTACACTAAGCTCCAGGTTTCACTGCAATATAAGCAATGTTTAAGATATTATAATTCTATAAATTTAATGAATTTTCAAAGTATTGAAGAATGATTAAGACTCTCAAGGGTTACATTTATATTCCTAAATGAGATTTTTTGTTATATTGAAATAATCGTATTTTATTAGCATTTAAAACAAAATGCAGAGAAAACAACTTTACAATTTTACCCATTTGCAAGACGCTTCGAGGGTTAAAAAAAAAATATGTATTTAAATATTAGTGTTTAAAATTTATATAGAATGAGAAAAGAAACTATTCACATCCGGAACCTGCGAATGTGGAGGGGGGAAAGGATTGAAAGGGGCCAGAAAAAAATTCCATTTGAAAAAAAAAAAAAAAGTATTTACATAAATATTAATGGTTCGAGAATGCTATACATTGGTTTATACGAATACTAAACATTGGTTAATGAACGTATTATTAATAGAACAAAGAATTTGTGGGATTCATTTTTCACAAAGAAAATTGTGTAAAACAATGGTAAAGTTGCAAAGTTCTGTTGTTGCAAAGAAAAAATGGAAATGCAGAAGGGGTTATAGAAATAAAATATGATGAAAAGTTGTTTAACTGTCTAGTCGTTTTTTGCTGTTCGTGTCCTGATATAAATTTCAAAGGATAAATCGGAAAATACAAGTTAACAGGAGTTCCACGATCTTTATGCGCAAGCCATGGAACTGTGTGCAAATACCCAGGTCAAAAGTGAGCTACTACTGAGCCAAGCATTAAAAACCGGTCACATGAGAAACAGGTCTGAGTGAGGAGAGTCTATTCTTGATAACATGACTGAGAGCAGTGAAAAGGAAGTTTCCCCTAGTATTGCTTTTGTGGGGAATAGAGAGAAATTTCGTCTCCCCTTAATGCTTCCCTACCTTCAGGAAGGCCCATTATTTTGGCAGTATGCCAAAACAGGTCTTTAGAACCAGGTCAAACAGTAATAATGCGTTATTTATTTAGAATAACTTTGCACAAAAGAACGAACAACAGACATTTTTAATAGTTCTTTATGGATTAGCAGAGGTGCATTTCAAATAAAATCCTCTGACTCTGGTGTTGCAATCATAGATAGATTGTATGCCAGAATAACATACATTGATACCTTCAAAAGACAATAAAACTTGCTGTAATATTACGTCAAAATTTGCCCAAAAAATTCATTTGGAAAACATTAATATTTATTTATGTGTATGTATATTTTTAAACGAATTTTTGGTTTTTTATATCATTTTTAAACCTTTCCCATTCCCTACTCCTCTCCATCGACGGGTCCCAGGTATCTACCAATGCTTTTCTCATTTTATGAACTTTTATACATTAATATTTATGTATATATATATAAATTTATTTTGAAATGGGAATTTCTTTTTTTTGCCCCTTTAAACTCTTTTCCCTCTTCTCCCCTCCTTTTCTCCATTCGTGAGTCCTGGATGTCCATCATTGCTTTTCTCATTCAATAAATGTTTTAAATATTAATATTTATATATAATTTTTTTTAACGAAATTTTTTTTATTGCCCCTTTCAACCCTTTCTCCTCCCTTTCTATTCCTCAGACGTCCACCAATGCATTTCTCATTCTATAAAAGCTTAAAACATTCATATTCCTGTACATATATTTTAAATGGAAATTTTTTTCCTTACCCCATTTAATTCTTTTTCCTCCCCTCCCCTCCCTTTTCCCAGTTGTGGGTCCATGTCCAAATGTTTTTCTCATTCTATAAAAGTTTTAAACATTAATATTTATGCATATTTTTTCTTTCTTATTGTGAAATGGAAAATTTTTTTTACTTGCCCGTTTCAACTCTCCCCCCCTCTCCTTCTCTTCCCAGTCGCGGATCCCCGATGTCCCCAAATGTTTTTCACATTCTATAAAAGTTTTAAACATTAATATTTATATATATTTTTTTTCTTTTTTATTGTGAAATATAATTTTTATCTTGCCCCTTTCAACTCTTTCCCCTGCCCTCCCGTCCCCTTCCCAGTCGCAGATTCCGTATGTCCACAAATGTTTTTCTCATTCCATAAAAGTTTTAAACATTAATATTTATACGTATTTTTTCTTTTTTATTGTGAAATTGGATTTTTTTTTTTTTTTTTTTTTTTTTTTTTTTTTTTCTTGCTCCTTTTGACCCTTTCCCCTCTCCCTCCCCAGTCGCGGGTCCTAGATGTCCACAAATATTTTCCTCATTCTATAAAAGTTTTAAGCATTAATATTTATACATATCTTTTCTTTTTTATTATGAAATTGAATTTTTTTTCCTTGCCCCTTTCGACCCTTTCCCCTCCCCTCCCCAGTTGCGGGTCACGGATGTCTGTAAATGTTTTTCTTATTCTATAAAAGTTTTAATCATTAATATTTATACATATTTTTTCTTTTTTATTGTGAAATTGAATTTTTTTCTCTTGACCCTTTCGACCCTTTCCCCTCCCCAGTCGCGGGTCCTGGATGTTCACCATCGCTTTTCTTAGTCTACAATACATAAGGAAAAAATTGAGACCACTCACGATACTTAATCATAAAATTGCACATGGGATGTAATTAGAAAACCGACTAAAAGACTGAGTAAAAAATGTTTTGTCCAAAGACTGTGCTAAAAAGGTATGTCCCATCCATGAATTGCGTAAAAAAACACTATTTTCGTGCATGAATCTTAATTTTGTGCATGAATCACGTAAAAAATGCAAATTATATCTATAGATCGCATAAAAAACGCGAAATACATCCTTAAGGGCTCAAAAAACACGAATTACGTCCATGAATCATGTAAAAAACACAAAATACATTCATAAATTGCATAAGAAACGTGAAATATGTCCATGAATCGCATAAAAAAACATGAATTACATTCATAAATTGTGTAAAAAATGCAAATTACATCCATGAATCACATAAAAATGCGAATTACTTTCATGAATCGCATAAAAAATGCAAATTACATCCATAACACACTCAAAACTGCAAATTACATTCATAAATCGCCTTAAAAAAAAACAAATTACGATCATGAATCGTGCAAAAAAAGTTAATTACACCCAACATTAAATTTATTTGCAGAAAGTTTTTAACCCAGTATTACGTGCACAAAAAGTTTTTGGTTTTATACTAGTCTGCCTACGATTAGGCCATAAGTATGCAATTTTTAAAATGTTCTTTAAATAGAATTAAATCAACAGCAATTAAATACAATTTGCCAAATCTCATTGCTTCTTGGCTTTGTTTTATGGGGTATTCAACTGATTTATACATTAACCAATCGATCGCCCACTGTACTATTAACAATCTGGGTTATTAATTTTTTCTTTTACAAATTGACAATGTTTGTGACAAGCATGCTACAGAATTTTTAATCTTTTATCATTATTTTTTAAGAACAATTAATCCACAGAAAAATTAAAAAGAGCAAAATTTGCATTTAAAAATAATTGGTGGTGGGAATAGTCACGGATTCTAGACATAGATTTGCTACATTTATATGTTATGTTCCTCACTAAGGAAAGGGTTAAAATTTATAAGATTCATTTTTTATTATTATTATTATTATTATTATTATTTTTTTTTAACCAAATGTACATACAAACTGTAGTCAATTCTTTCAGCAGATTCTATATCAGTTTTACGTATTAGTATTAGAAAGGGGGGGGGGGGGCTAAAATTAAGTTTACCTTTTGTAAGAAGCTTATGTAAGCTATTTTATTTCAATTTTTCTTAATTGGAATATCAGATAAGGTCTTGAAAGATTTATTGATTAGCATTAAGGAATGTGGATACTTTTCTCGCCAATCAGCACCAGTTGAAGAAGATGGTACTTCAAGTGAGGATACTCCAGAAGAAGAGGCTATAGCTATTCAGGAGAATCAAGATGAGGAGCCAGTAAATGGAAATGATGTTGAACAGACTGAGACTATTGTAAGTTACCATCTCTATTAACACTGATTACTTTAAAAAAGAAAAATGAGGGAGGGACAGTTTGTTAGATATTTTGTGCTTGTTTCAAAATTTTTATCTATTATAAATATAATAGTTTTGAAAACTTTTTTAAAAAGAAAATCCTGGCAGTAAATTATACTTTATGTATTTATAAATACAGATCTGCCATCCTTCAACAAAATTCAAATTAATCTGGAGGTCGGTTGGTTGTTTTTTCGTGATTCGGGGGCATTTTTTAAAATTCATATAAATAATAAAGCTTCAGTCTTTCAACTCAAAATAATAAATTTTTTTCTTCTAACAATTTTTATACAATTTGTAAAGTTTCTTTACATTTCTTGGTGCTTTTTTCTTTCTTTCTTTCTTCTTCACATTTGTAAAAAGAGTCCAGTTCCAATTTATAGCCCATTGTGTCAAAATTTCATTTGTGTGTTCATCAAAATTTATTTTGATGAAATTTGCATTTTTTTCCTGCGATTATTTCACACTTTCTTTCACAATCGAAATTCGCATATTTCTATCAAGATTCTTTGTTGAAATCCGTACTTTATTACTGTAAACTTTGGATGAAATTTGTATTTTTTACTGTGATCCCTTGACAAATTTTGTGTTTTTTACACAATTGTATAACAAAATTCATCCCCCTTTTTTTTTTTTTTTTTCTCCTGTGATTTTTTTTTAAGGAAATTTGTATTTTCTTGCTGATTTTTTTGACGAAATTTTCATATTTTCGCAATCTTTTTATAAAATTAGCATTTTCTTTCTGCGATATTTTGACAATTAATATTTTTACCTCAATCTTTTGACAAAATCCTTTATTTGTTGGTCACTATAGTTTATCTTGTCAGATCGACAAAATTTGTAACAGTTTTAACAACCAATTGGCAGAATTTTCGACTATGATGAATTAACAACATTCAGTATGTTTCTTTAGTGGAATTTTCAATTTTTTTTTTTTTTTTTCTTTTAGAATAGTTTATTGAAGTTAGTGGTTTTTTCCCACAGTCTTTTGACAAAATTTACATTTTTTTTTTTCTGAACTCTAATGAAATTAATGATTTTATTCAGCAGTTTTTCAATTAAACAGGGTTGCTACACAATCTTGAGAACCTAGAAAAGTCAGGGAATTGGGAAATTAGCCAAATAAGTCAGGGAATTTCAATATTTTTTTTTTTTTTTTCTAAAACCTTTAAAAATCGGGGAATTTGATAAACTTTCATTGTGATCTCTAAGAGAATCTGATCGTTGTGCAGCCAGAAGTGGGAATCTTCTATGATTTGGTAAACTGCCAGAGTTGGCGAGTTTTTGCCGAAGGTGGGAAAAATTGCAGAAAAAACTTGGTAAAAACAGTTCCGGCAAAAATAAGCTGTCCATTTTTTTTTTTTTTTCCCCAGAGAGAAAAAAAATATTTCACGAAAGCAGGGTCGGTGAGTTTTTGCAGAAGGTGGAAAAAACCTGGTAAAAACCGTCCTGGCAAAAATAGTCTGTCCATTTAATTTTTTTCCTGAAAAAGAGAGAAAATATTTCACAAAAGAAAAAAAAACTGCATATTTAATTAAAAAATCAATATTATTCTAAATTTATTTTACCTTTTAAGTTAAATAAGTATAATTATGCATTTTATGACAGAATACTAATTTTTATAGCAAGGTTATAAATGAAAAAAATACTAATTTTATATAAATTAATAGAAACTTCATTTATTCATGTTTATACAATTATTAATAATTCATATAATAGAACTGTTGAGACTAAGTAAAGAATTTATGTTTATAGTTTATATATGTTAGAAATTCGAAGAAACAGTTATAGTAACCTAAATTTAATTTAATATAAAATTATATTTATAAAGCAGAAAACTATTAAATTTCAAATATTTCAGCAATATCTTCCTCACATCCTAAATTTTGCTGCTTTAGCATGGCATAACAGTAAAGTTTTGAAAGAGTATCTGTTGATAGTTTATTTCGAATCTTAGTTTGCACAAATGAAAAATTTGAAAACAATCTTTCAATTGCAGCACTACTTGCTGGACATATTTAATGATGTGCTTAAATGATTAAATTTGTGAAAAGTTCAATTTGAAGGTGAAATGTCTGTTTGAGAGACAAATAATTTTATGGAGGGTCCTGTTTGAGATTAAAGAATTTTGTGTAGGGTCCTGTTTTAAGATAAATTATTTTATGAAGGGTCCTTTAAAGAACCTGAAATTTTTCTAAACATATCCCTGACTTAAGGTAAAATAATTAGGTATGTAATTTTTTATTTTGTTCCTAAATTCCTAAGGAAGACTGAATCCCAATCATTCTTCAAAGATTTAAAATATTTAATATTAATTAATTAGCAAATTAAATTAAAATATTAAATAGTACACTGTTAAATTTAATTGTTTATAACATTACTATCCTTATTAATGTGCAGATTTTATTAGACGTTAAAGACAAATAGGTTTTTTCCATTTTTGCCAGTTTTTTCCATTTTTCCCCTGGTTTTTTCCAGTTTCTGCCATTGTCCTGGCAAAAATACCTTTTTGCCGGCAAAATTGCCAACCCTGAAACTGCATATTTAAAAATAGAAAAAAAAAAATCATTTACCCTTTTTTTTTTTCCAAAAATTTCCTCTTATTCTCCACATTTTATATTTTTAATACTCATTAATACAGATTTTAAAACTTTTTCCAAAAGTTATTTTCATATAGCAATAAGTAATTATCATAAGCTTCTTTCTCCCATCTCTGTCTCCTCTTCCCTTTTGACTCCTGTTGAAAATAAATTTTAACTAGACAATGATTTTGGGATATAGTTAATGAAATGAATATTTGTGAACTCTGTGCACAAATATTTTGTAGCAAGTTTGTACAGTTCAGAAACTTTATTTGACAGCTTACAATCATAAATTATTAAAGAGAGCGATTCCAATTGCAAACCTCAAAGCAAGATTTTTATTGATTTGGGAGGGGAATTATGATAAAGAGCTTTAGTTCAGAGATTATTAGCAACTCTATTCAAGAAATTTTCGTGTTTTTGAGTAATATAACATTTTTTTTATCCTCAGCATGTCCACTACACTCTACATCACTAGACTAGAATTTTCTTGAAATAATATACCTGGAAAAGTACATTCCCTATTAATAATTCACACAGGCTCGGACCATGGTACATGTGGATCATAGAATTTTGTGGGCTATAAGCCATTTCTTTATTTACATTCTAATATTTGGGATTTATCACCAAATATAGTAATCATACTGTCAATAAATAACAGAAATTAAAGAAAATACTTTTTTTTAATGTAAAAAAAACTATATTGAATATTAGAAATGCATTTATTTTATATCACAAAATTAATAGAAAACATTTTTACTCATTTTTAAACCTATCTGACTTTGCAGTGATAGTGGTTTGCTTTATATTATTCACTTTTTACTCTAATTTTGAAGGCTTTTTAGAGTCGGGATTCCCTGATCGGTAACAAAACTTTGTTTTTCTAAAAAACTAAGATATTTATCCTCCAGAGCTAAACCTCGTCAAAAAACATTTTATGTTTTATACAGTCAACAAATGCATTCAGAATATAGTAATTAGTAATGTAATGGTTATTTACAAGATGCATAAAACATTTCTGTCTAATGAATACATGATGATAAACATTTCCATCTATGGAATTCCGTCCCAACAATATTTCAAACTCTGCTCCTTAAGATACTTTTAAACTGATGCTCTTGTTTTTAAGGAAGGAAATTCCTGTATAAATACTTATAGATGCATGATTCACTAGTGATTAATATCCATTAAAAGAGTTTTATTTTAAGAAGTTTGTTTTGCAACCTCCCTCTCCTCAAGCCTTTTTTAATGTGCAAATTTTCAGACTAATAACCAATTTTTTAAAACTTTCATAACCAATTACTTTAAAATTTATGAAATGTCACCTTTGGCCATATAGTGTATGTATATATAACACTGGTGCCCAGCTAACCGAAAAGTACAGACAAATGTTCTAGAAATGTCTCTTGATTATGTCAAAATGCTTTTAAACTCTTTCAAATTCTGTAAGACTTTATTTTATTTTTTTATTTATTTATTTATTTTAATCTTTCACATACATCAATAGCAAGTTGAGAAAACGATTTCGTCATCCTATTGCTAAAAAGCTTTTGTTATAGTACTAAATTTTAATGAAATTTTTAATGCAGTAATTATTGTATGTATCTCTAGCTTTTAATTTATGTAGATTAAAAGCTAGTAAGTAGTAACCAATGATTGTGAAGTTTTGAACAGGTGTGTGATTCTGATTTTGGCTAAATAACTGATGTAATTAATTATTAACATACATAAATGATTAAATATGTAAGGTTCTAATTAAATTTACACAGTTTATCTATAAAGAATTTATTTATTGTATCTTAAAAATTTTTAAAGAATAGCAGTTTCTTCCATTTCATCCACTTGGGAAAAAAATTTCCAACTCTGCCCGCAAGTTTAAAAAGGGGTAAGGTGCTGCTTATGAAAAAAGAACTCTTTTTTTTCTTTCTTTGTCTTTATTAAAGACAATAGTGAATCAATGCTTAGTATGCAAGGAAATTTTTTTATTCAAAAAAGAGAAAAGATACCTTTTTATTACCAAAGTGCAAGAAAGTCCTATTTTGTGAACCATAGCAATGTGTGTACAGCGCGCTTCTGAAACACTCTGTGAAAAACTCTTAGAAGCATAAAAGCAATACAGTCAAACCCCGTTATAACGAACCTGGTTTATAACGAACAAAAATTTTTTCCTCACTGTTTTCCTATTTTATTTAATGCTATTTTATCCTTTTATAGCAAACCTCCAGAATCTTAAGAATCGGTTATAACAAACTTTTTTTCTAGTCGACCATGAGTTTTTTCCTCTTTTTACTTTTCTGCTGATGTGAAAAAGGGTTTTCGACTCTAATTTGATAAGAAAATGCTTGCTGACTAGTAAAACATTGTGCAAATTAACAATAAGTCTTTTTATTAAAGAGTATTAAGGCCTGCATTCTTTCTCTTTTATGATAGCCATTTCGAGGTGTGATCACGTCCACCCGTCAGTTATTTTCCATTACTCCTGCCATAGCAATTCAGTAACGCATTTAAGCTAAATTATTTAGCTAATATATTTAAGAACAACTCGAGATATGGCAGCATTGAAAAGAATGTCTTGTTTGAAGCAAGCAATAATCAATAGCTTCTTTCCTTAAATTATACTCTTTGGAGTTCACAAGATGATAATGAAAAAAAGTAAAATTATATGATAAAAAAAAGTAAACAAAATAAAAATAAAACGACTTTTAATGTGCCAATAATTAGTGTTAGTCATCCTAAGCTTGGATAAAATGTAAAGATTTTAGTATAGTCAAGATCAGTCCTTAAGCTGTTTGCTGATTTATCCTAACATTTATCTGAACTAGGGTTGGTCTTGAATGTTCAGATAATCAGCGCTTTACCTGTACTTCTATTTGTCTTCCTTTTTAGTTAATTTATTTAGTATTGTGCCAGTTTAATGTAATCAATTTTAGTCACTTTAATTCATTAATGATCATATCTAATAAAATTTACTTTTTTTTTTCCATAATACATCATTAATGAACATATAGGTATCAGGTAATTATATACATATTTTGCAAACTCTTGACATTTTTTAACGGTTCGGATATAGCGAACGTCCCTTGAAGTTCGTTATAACAGGGTTTGACTGTACTTTCTAATTTTTTCTAATTAATAGAAATGATAAAAAAGGGGGTATTTACACTAAACAGGACATTATATTTTATTAAAAATCATATTCTATTTTAATTTTTTTTTAATCACTTTTTAGGATGAAACTAACCTTGAAGAAAACATGGCTTCTGTGGCTATAAATGATAATGAAGTACCACTTACTGAGGGCTCTCAATATCAGAATGGACCTCTGCAAGATGTTTTATCTTCTCAGAGTACCTTCAATTTTCTCCAGGAATCTCAAATTGACATAAATGGTATGTTATTTTCATTTCCTAAATAACCTTATGCAAAACTTTTAAAAATTCATTACTGGTAATATAATATCTAGGCATGCTTTTGTTGGTAGAAATAATATATTTGAAAAGAATTGTACATTTTCATGTACTTGATGCTGTCACATATGAGCTATAGTGCACCATTTAAGCAAAAAATTGTAGAAAGGATGCTTATGAAAGTTTAATAGATATTTCAATATGCATTATTTTCTGCTTGGAAGGGATAAAATATTTTGAAGGTAATCACGAGGCATAAAATTAAAATATTTTTTTAATTAAATGAAATTTGTATCATTCTATCATTATAAAAACTTTCTGTGTCATTGATGAATTAATTACATTTTATTTTATACGAAAATAAAAAGTTTAGGGTCTAAGGCATAGTGAGCAATTTGGACCACACGTATAATTAATTAATAGTTATGCATGTTTAATAAACCTATATAATTAATTATTAATAGTTATGCATAATTAATAAATGCAATCTAATTACCTAAACAATTTTTTAGACATATTCGTTTTTGGCCGAAAATAGAAAGATCTCTGAAATATAGTTTCAGCCTTAAAATCAGGGTTGGGTTTCTGACGTCAGAAACTAGTTTTTGACATGACAAAAACTTTTCAAAAAATCTATTTTTTTTATGATCTAGTTTGATTATTCAATTACTTCTTAACTCAATGCAAAAAACCGCATAAAAAATTAGCATTTTTAACGGAGTTATAAGCATTTATGTATCAATATTTACATAGCCGCATCCATATAATTTCAACTTTAAGTCGTGTTTTCTCAAAATTCTATTTTTGACGACTAACACCAAGATTTTAAAAAAACTATTTGATAAAATGGCTTGAAATTTTTTTTTGCATGCATATAACATCATTATCTAGATTATGAATTAAGGATATAACTATCACTTAAAAAAAACACTATTAAAAAATCTCTCAAAGTTGAAAATTTAAAAAAACCCTAAGAAATACAACTTTTTTCCATTAAAAATACTCAAAATATTAAACTATCTAAAATACATTAATTCATAATCTAGATAATGATGTTATATGCATGGAAAAAAAAAAAAAAAAAATGAAGCCATTCCATCAAATAGTTTTTTTTAAATCTTGGTGTTAGTCGTCGAAAATCAAGTTTTGAGAAAACGCGACTTAAAGTTGAAATTATATGGATGCGGCTATGAAAGTGTTGATACATAAATGCTTATAACTCCGTTAAAAATGCAAATATTTTTATGCGGTTTTTTGCTTAGAGTTAAGAATTCAATGAATAATCAAATTAGATCATTAAAAAAAATCAATTTTTTTGAAAAGTTTTCAATCCCTGAGCCTCCTTAAACTGTCAAAAGCATGTAATGTGCTTTAAAACATTTTAAGAACAAGAGGGAAACATTGAATAAGTCTTAATGATTTAGGTAACTTCTTATTTAACTTTAATTATAATTTAATAATTACAAAAAATTAAATTATTTTAATTGCAATAAAACATGTTTGTTTTTTAGAATGTTCAAATGGAAGAAAATGATTTTATACAGTCAGGATCAATTTTATCCCGCAGCATCCTATAGCACATAACCAATTTAACACATTTATTTACATCCAAACGATTTCTGAGTTTAAAGTGTATATGAAGCCAAAGTTAGAAAATACTCTCTCAATTGATGCTGAGTCTAGCAGGGCTTGATTGCAGAAGCATTGCTATTTAAGCAAGTTTGTCGGCAGATTCAACCGAAAAGCTATTGCATCTACTGATACCTTTCCATGAATTAATGGGGTTAATTGTCCTCCTGGTAGCACTAAAATAAGAAGGAGGGAAAGGGTATTGTAAGCTATCAAAACAGGGTAAACATCCTTCAATTCTCTCTGTGGCCCATGTGCAGTTAAATCAACTTATGCATCCGTTAACCCTAATCCTTTAACTTTGGTATGCAAAATATAAGCCAAAAAGTGGTATGGCTTCATGATTTGATCCATTCGATTATGCACTTTTTCAATGTTGGGTTTATGGGAATTTTCATGCAAAAGACTGAGCTAAACATGGCATGCATCAACAAGTGTGGCTGTGTCACGTTCCTGCAGCATATCCCTAAGGAGACTTAGCATCATAAAACCCCATTCAACCAACAACCGTGTCACATTGGAGAATGTCTAAAGCAATATCTATAGGTTTTAACTGAAGTAAAAGGTCTTTGCATTGTTTGTATAAATTGAAATCATTAATTAGTTGAGAGATTCCTCTATCAATTACATCCTCATGTTCTTCCAAAATTTTCTGGTATATTAACCTACTGCACAAAAAAGTTTCAAGGCTATTCCAGTGGGTCCCAGTTGGCTGCTGGGGTTTTACTAAAAACTTTACATTCTTTTAGCCATGCAGATGGTGGTTTCTGGAATATTTCTGTACTTCTTGATTGTAAATTGATTTTTTTTTTTTTTGGCGACATTTGTCTAAGTTTGCAATACATTTTATGTCCAAATTTTCAGATTTATGACAGTCTCCCCCCCCCCCCCCCCCCCCAGAAATGATTGCTTTAATCTTTCGAAAAATTCGGACCAGAATCACCCATGAGACCAGAGTGCAAGAAAACTGACGTACCTACATTATATTGTTACATTAAAAAAAAAAATAATAATCTCTAAGTTTTTTTTCTGAATCCTAGATAATGCTCTGAATTCACAAAAGTAATAGAAAAATTTAAAAAGACTAAGTAAAAGGGGAAAAATGTGCAGCTCATGTGAGCATTTTCAAAACTTATGCATACTTTTTAAAAAGCACAATTTTGCTTAAAAAAATTTAAATAAAAACTTTACCAGGTTTTATTGTTTTTAACCGTAATATTTTATTACATACCAATTATTAATGTATAATATAGTAATAAAGACTTTTTAAAATTACATCTAATGTATGATAGACATTTAATTTCAAATTTTATGCATCAGTGTAGTATTTGAAGTTTCTGAGGAGGTTTTTGACAAGGGGTTTTTGACATGACAGTTTAAACTGGATAAAACCGCACACTGTCAAAAACTTGCCAACCCTGCTTAAAATACTGCTTTGGTTGATCCTTAGTCATTACCATTAAAGTTATAACAATCATATTGCATTCATGTTTTCAGAGCAGATAAAATTATTATATATTAAAAGACTGTTCCACAAACACCAAGCTTATTGCCTGCAACTCACTTAATGTGTTGCAATCCTTGATTGCAGATTGGGAATTGCTAAAATAGAATATCTATTTAATATACTTTTAATACAGTGTTGCCATGTCTCCTGATTTTCACATGTTTTTTTCATACTTCTGTTTTTTCGCATATTTTTAAGTAGTGTGTTTTACAATCAAATGCATTGTGATTCAGAGATGAAAACTTCAGCACAGTTGTAATTCTTTAGTTTGATTAATTAGTTGTACTTTGTGTCTAAACTGCATTGATATATTATAAATGATGAGAATCTTTAGGATTTTTTTACTGTTACTGTAAACATATTTTGGATTATTAATAATTTTCTTAGATTAAGACATTATCTAAGATCTTCAATTTAGTTTTGTGTTTATAGGGAATGAAACTCTCTCTTCTCTTGTTACATGTACTTAATTTAAAAATATGTTTAAACATCATATGGTTATATGCACTCTACTTATACGGACTGCATGTTTCCATTATTTGAGTAACAGGCATGTATTTCTTTTTTATCTTCAGTAATAACCAAACATTGCTTAAAGTTAAACTTCACATTTTAAAATTAACAAGTTTTCATTAACAAAAATATCTCTTGATTTTTTGCTTTCACTACTTGTCGAGTCAGATAGTGATGGAAATTGAAAATATAAAGATATATGTCAAATAATGTTTACTGTAAATCAGGGTTGCTACTTAACCTGGTGAACCTGGAAATGTCAGGGAATTCAGAAATTTGCCTAATAAGTCGAGGAATTTAATAAAATTTCATGGCAATCCCCAAATAAATACAACCTTTGTCTCCTTACATACGGGTCAATCCATTTCAAGTGGTCCAGAAAATATTTTTTTTGGTCGCTCGAGCATTTTTAAAAAATCTGAAATTTTTTGTACAACAACCCTAACATGATGGAAGTTCAAAATGACCGTTATTTTAATTTTACTATTTTTTGTTTGTGCCTGGCGGCCATCTTTGTTTCATCGTGTGCAGCGATTTTCTCAGATACTAGGATACACAAAATTGTAAATATCTCGTCTTATTATCCCAATTGAAATGGGGTTTGCAACATTTTGTTCAGAATAAAATGGGCTAAATGTTATCGGTAACATTAATAATTTAATATAATAATTTAACATAATAATTTAGCAGAATCATTTAACATACTCATTTAATATAATAAATCAATCAAAACTAATGTAATTTCCTAAATCATTAAAAAAGATTTATTGCGATAGTAATCATTTTCTTTATAATTAAGTAAAATTTATTTATACAGTAATCATTTTCTAAAACATTAAGTGTAATATATTGCTTTTTATGTTTGTAATTTAATTCTGAAATGCGGACAGATTGACGCCATTGTATCCACTTTGTTTTAATTCTGTGACGTCACGATATCTGTGTGTAAAATGTTATTAAATGATGTTGACAGTTGTCGATTAAAAATGTTGAATAGATAACAAGTGTTTTTCTTTTACGTCTCTTGGATTTATTTTAGTGTGTTTAAATGGTCTTATGCTGTGATACTACTGATAGTAGTTTTTTAGATTGTTATAGATTAACAATATAGTTTGATATATTTAGAAAGAAGTAATACTAAATGTATAGAGGTAGAATAATTTTGAAAAATAAATTTTTAGAGGTAAAATTTTAGAACAAAATTTAAGATTTTTTTCCAAAATCTATCCGTTTGCAAGAGGAAATTTTTCATGCAAGGAAAACTGTCAACCTTACACAATTTTTTCTAAAAATAGGTCAAAAGTGCATGTACTCATATACCAAGTCTCAAATCTGGGAGTTGATTTCTCTTTGCAAAAAAAATTCTGAAATTTGTCAAAAATTTCAAAAATCGCACTGTTTAGGCTTTGATATCTCTGGTGGGGCACGAGATAAGAATCTGAAATTCTGGCCTTTGATAGTATTGTGTAGTAGTATTATGCACAAAAAAATTCAAGGAGATTTGACTACAAGCTGAGATAAAGCATGGTCAATATGTAAAAAAATTACTTCTAAACTATTTTAACCTACTATACTATGTGTTTGTTCATACCTACAAAATGTTAAACTAATGGTTGATGATGCAAAGTTATAAAGATCATCTTCAAATTCTGTTTAAACCGTGATTTAAATAATTCAGATTGTATGCTAAACCAATGCACTATTTGTCCAGATGAACAAAAGCTACTAGAAATACTATTCGTCCATTTCAATGGTCCCGAAAATATTTTGGTTGATTGACCGTTTTTAAAAAATCTGAAATTTTTTTGTGCAACAACCCTAATATGAGGGAAGTTCAAAATGACTATTATTTTAATTTTAATATTTTTTGTTTGAGCATGGTGGCCATCTTTGTTTCATAGTGCACAGCTATTAACTCACATTGTAGTTTGATATCTCTTGTGTGGCGCGAGATAAAAATCTTGAATTTTGTCTTTTGATAGTAATTTATGGTAGTATTTACACGGAAAATATCATTTGTTGAAAACAGTTTAATAATAAATGTTTAATTTACAAAGATGTTATATATGCTCAAGAAAGAGCTTAACACTATTTACGAGAGATGTTATGAGTTCGACCAGTTACTGTTGTCAGTCCATCAGGTTGTTCTTTCTCAAAATTTTATTTGAAGCCACCCAAGTCTTGTCATCCCTTGTTAACTTGAATGAAATTCTCTAGGTTTAATAATTAAAACCACGCCAACTCGATCAGTTGCAACCCATTGTCTGTAATTTACTTTTTCTGAAATGTGTTCCGAGTAAAATTACTGCAATAGCATTTCTAGTAGGTTTGTTCATCTGGTCAAATAATGTATTGGCTTAGCATACATTCTGAATTGTTTAAATCACACAGAAGCATTTGAAAAAGATATTTGTCATTAACATTTAACTTTTTACCGTAAATCATCAATTTAAAATTTTGGAGGTATGAACAATTACATAGTAGGTTACAATAGTTTGGCAGCATTGTTTTCACATATTTTCCATGTCATATGTCAGCTTGTAGTCAAATCTCCTTCTTGAACATTTTTGTACATAATACTACTACACAATACTTTCAAAGGCCAAAATTTCAGATTTTTATCTCGTGCCCCACCAGAGATATCAAAGCCTAAAAAGTGCAATTTTTGGAATTTTTGACGAATTTCAGAATTTTTTTAGCAAAGAGAAATCAACTCCCAGATCTGGGACTTGGTGTATGAGTACATACACTTTTGAACTATTTGTAGAAAAACTTGTGTAAGGTTGACAGTTTTCCTTGCATGAAAAATTTTCTCTTGCAAACGGATAGATTTTGGAAAAAGTCTTAAATTTTGTGCTAAAATTTCACCTTTAAAAATTTATTTTTCAAAATTATTCTACCACCGTACATTTAGCTTATTTTAATCTGAACAAAATACTGCAAACCCCATTTCAATTGGGAAAATAAAAGATGAGATATTTACAATTTTGTGTATCCTAGTATCTGAGAAATTCGCTGCATACAATGAAACAAAGATGGCCGCCATGCACAAACAAAAAATAGTAAAATTAAAATAACGGTCATTTTGAACTTCCATTGTGTTAGGGTTGTTGTACAAAAAATTTCAGATTTTTAAAAAATGGTTGAGCGACCAGTGCTGGACCACTTGAAATGGAAGAAAATCCCATACGAAGAAAATCTTCCATGTTTTTGCAAATTGTAATTTTTAGAAATTTAATTTAAATTCCTCCCTTAAAATTTTTTCTTCCTAATTTTACGAATCTCATGCCCACACACAGTTTAAAATTGACTTATTAATGTACTTAAAAAAAAAAATTCTCTGCCCTCTCTCTCTCTCTGTATATATATATTATTATAACTAAACAAATTGTTTCAAATCTCCTTAGCTCTCATCCTGAAATGTCTGCTTCACTATCCTCATTATCAAAAGTTGTATTTAAGTTGATTATGATAATTGCTGAAGCAAATTATGATTAAATAAGACAATATGTATAAATATATATACCTTTTTTCCAGTTTAAAAGAAACTTACTTTGAAACACTCATTATTAAGGAATACAATTTTTATTATAGTCTTAAGAGCTTTTTTGTGGAGGAGAGGGGGGGGGGGGATTGCGTATGTGAAAATGTTAACCAAAATGCTATAAAGATGGAAAATTTTTATAGTTCCAATGGGTTATTTTATAATATTTATATAATATATATATATAATATTTATTTTACTTTTGGTACATCCAGTTCACACATTGTTATTAGACTAAAAATTTCCTAAAATACACTTAGAAAAATCATTAAGTTTCATTCTTCTATTTGAGTAGCAACCCTTTTAACAAAAGTGATTCTCGTCTGAAAATTTGAAATTGGGTTATCAGTTCTGCATAGTTGCCAACTTGTACGGTTTTGCGTGCAGAAAAAACAGTTGCATAGAAATGCAAAATTCGTGAAAGGATCACCGAATTAGCATACATTTCGTCAATATTTCCATGGAAAAACAAAAATTCCGTCAATGTTTTTGTAAACAAACTCTGTCAAAAGATCGGTGAAAAACGCGAATTTCCTGTGCGGGTCGTGCAAAAAACAGCAATTTCTCTAAATATCGCAGGTAAAACGTTGATTTCTTCTGAAGACCGCGAGAAAACGCAGATTTCTCTAAAGATTGTAGATATAACTCAGATTTCTTCGGAGAGCTTTTCCATCTGTTTTTGTTATTTCCAGCACTTTGTTTTCTGCAAATTTTTTGCCGAATATGTGGCATGACGTAATGAATAAACTGTATGTATATATAATCAGTAAAATAGAATGTTTTTCTTAGGCAATTACAGTAGATTGACAGGCAGCATATATACCTTCCTGTCTATTTGTTTATTTATTCACATTTCAAATGCTGATATCTCGAATGGTTAGATTCGGACGGGTAGTCCCTTTGCACTTTTTAACGCACATGACGAGATCTTTCTTTTGATATCACACTCATCTAAATCCACAACTTGCACCTGGGAAAGTTCCCTAGTGAGAAGAAGTCACGAAGACTGGTCTGTTGTGCCAAAAATGCCTCATTTATAATTATTGTCATAAGAGAATATGAAATATAAATATAACTTTTATGATTATATGTATCTGTAGCAATTAACTTAATCTATGGATTAATTATTTTAAGTCCCGGTACTTCTAATGCGAGACACCCGCTTGCTAATATTGATCCTGTATTTTAGTCTATTCAAATTGTTTGTTGCATTTTAATATATTTTTAGTATTTTTTTCTCATGGAAACATGCGACTCATCCCAACATTATATGTGCTTTTTAATTTTTGTTGAAATCCCCCCCCCCCCACACACACACACACACACCTAAAAACACTTTGTTTCCAAATCAGATTGGAACCTGGAAGTGCATCTTAAAACCAAAAATTCTGACAGAAATCTAAACAATATGGACGAATTTTTGACATGGCCAACAAGTATTCTATGTTTGGATCCATCCTAATTTATTTTTTATTTACGCTTTAAATTAGGCAAATTATTACTGTCAGATCAGGAAAAAAATCAAAATTTGAGCCCCTCCCGAAGGAAAATCCTGGCTACGGGCCTGCAAGCTTTTACAGTTTGTCAAAAACTTTAATTGAAAGCTTGCAATTATAAATTATTAAAGAGCGATTCTAATTGCAAACCTCAAACAATATTATTATTGATTTGTGAGGAGAATTTGAATAAAGTGCTTTAGCTCAGAGATTATTAGCAACTCGTCAAAAAATTTTAGTGTTTTTTTAGCAATATAACTTTTTTTTATCCTCAGCATGTCCATTGTATGCTACACTGCTAGACTAGAATTTTCTTAAAATGCACCTGGAAAAGTCAGGGAATTTCATTCTCCCAAATGAGTAGCAACTCTGACACATTTTTGTGCAATATAGTCTATATGTTATCGTATGTCAATGTATGTAATAATATTTCTATTTCAAAATTTGCCACAATTACGCTAAGAAAATTATCATAAGAATTATTTATTATTAGCACCTGAATACTTATATAAAAGTTTCGTTTGTTTTTCCATTTGGCCTACTTGTCTCAAATGGTTTAAGTTTTAAGTTATTTCATATTCAAGCTTTGTTGGTTTGGTATTGAGAGATGTTGGGCTCGTTTTTAAGTTATAGTTGTCCTTTTGTTCAGTTTATTTTTTTTTTTTTTAATTTGATCAGTTCAGTGGTTTTTATATATTTTAGTATAGTTTTTGGATGCATGTATCTTTATAGTGTGTGTTAAATAGAATATTGGATAATTTATGAAATTTTTACAGCTCCGCACATGGATCCAGCTGTAGTTGCTGTCCATCAAATGGCACCACCACCACCTTCAGTTGGTTTTACAGGTAAAACATATCCCGTTTCTGCACCTGTTGAAGAAAAACCTTTAGTTAGTGTTGAAGACTGTGACTTGTCTACTAATGGACCACAACTCAATCAAGTTCCAGTTATTCCGGCTGCCATACCTCGTACTGTAGCTCCAGTGTTATCATCAGTTCAACTTAACAGTCAACAAGAGTTTGATCCTTCACACCCTATTCCAACTCAAACTTTTACAAATCAAAGTTTTGCTGTAATGCAGAATATGATTTTACCGCAGGCTTATGTCCCTGTCACTATGCATCATGCTCCCATGCCTCATATTGCTCCAGTTCCAGTTGTTCCAGGTTTATCTACCCCTGTGACATCAGGTACTGCAGTACCTATGCCTGTTACTGTGACTCCAGTACCAACCTCTCCAGCTGCTAATACTGAAGACATTCTAGAACCAAACTCTGAGGCTGAAGAGTCTATGGTAATTTCATTTTTGTATTTTTTTTTTTTTTTTTTTTTCTAATTTTGCTTTTTTTTTTTTGTTGAAGATATGTTTTGATTTTTTTTTTTTTTTTTTTTTTTCTAAATTTTTCTAGAAGCAATCTGAAGACACCCTTCCTTCTGCAGAAATGGAATCTAATTGTAATTCGGCTAATGTACCAAATGAAAGGAGTAACGAAAATGGTAATTTTATCTTTCTGTGTTCAACTACAGCTAACTTATATATTCCTCGGGAAAGGTGATCTTGACTTGTCATACTTTGTAATTTAAAAAAGTTTCTATTTTTTGAAATTGAAGTTATTGTTCATAAAAATTTGTATAAGCATTTATCCTGCTGTGCTTCTATATCCTAAAAAAATTAATTACTTTTGCTATTACCCAATATGCTGTTCCTCATTACCTTAATGAGATGAAAATGTGAACAAATATGTTTTATCTAGCAGTCCATATTATTTTTATTTTTTTAACCGGAAACAAAAGGGAAGACAAGCATAATTTTTTCTTCATACAAGATTACAATTGCTTTATATTGCAGTTATGATTTGGTTATGATTATAATCAAAGATAAATTTCATGATTATGATTATTTGAAAGTTATTTTAAACAGAAATTTGTCATTGATTATATAATTAATGCAGTTTCTTATAGTCTACTGTATAGTGATTTGATCATGTACTATACAGAGTGACAAAAATATTGAAAATCCTTATATCTTTTAATGTATTGTTATAATAGTACATTAGTTTGTGAAAATAATTCCTAATATTATGAATCATTTTTAGGCTACAATGGATATAGAGGAGGCTTTGGAAGAGGACGTGGTAGAGGAAACAATAGATATTTTAGAGGACGTCCTAATTACAATGGAAGAGGTATCTGTTTTATTTCTCACTTGCATAGGTGCCTTTAATTTTATAATACTGATTTTTAATGATTGGTTATTATTATTTTAAGTTTTAATAGTGATTCATTGAAATAATTGTTCTAATAATTTTTAATTGTTGTATGTGGATTAAATTAAGAAGCATGGAAACGATGTAATTTATGTGGCATGTAAAAGTTCGTGAAAAGGTGGAAACACAGCATTTTGGAGACATTTAATTTTTCAGAGTGACCACAGACCTGGAAAACCGGGAAATATCAGGGAATTTAAGATTTCGGGAAATATCAGGGAAAAATCAGGGAATTCTGTTTAAAATCAGGGAAAATTTCTTGTCATTTTTCCTTTTCTGTAATAGCGCGAACGGTCTTCCGTTACGTACCTGCCATTCGAAACGTGGCTGATTCTCAGAGCGATCAAGGAGAAAACGCTCTTATCTGATTGGTAGTGAAGTCATGAAGCCACTCCTTTGAGACTGCTGCCCTACCTCATCTCGCTTCCGCTAATGCGATCGCATCGCTAAATGGGGTTACTGTCTTATTGTTACTACGTGCCTGAATACAGAATAATGAATAATCATTTTTCAATAACTGTTTGCAGTCATACACCTCAACATTACAAAACGAAATCGCGTTCGGCGTTCGTGTACTGCGTGTTCATGTATTATTTCGGATCGCATGTGCGGATGGTTATATTTTCTCTCGGATAAAAACTAATTATTTCTAATTATTATGTCGTCGCGCTTTCAAGTCGATTGGCTTACTGATCCACAGTTTAAGTCCTGGGTTAGAGAAGTGCCAAATGATGTCCACAGAGTTGAATGCATAAAATGCCACCGTTCAGTTTTTCTTAGTAATATGGGTCGGACAGCTCTTACGAGTCATGCAGGAGGAAGTGAACATAAAAAAAGGATAAAAGCCGCATTACAGCCAAATAATAATGGATTCATTGTATTCCAAAAAAATTGCAAATAAGGAGATTTTGAAAGTTGAAGAAAAATCAAAACCTGACGACGCTACTACTGCTAATACATCGCTTTCTGATCCGCCATCTACTTTGAGTTCCTCATCCGATAACATATTAGCTGCTCCATCGAAAATTTTGCAGAAATTTCTGATTAATGACCATGTCACTAAAGCAGAAATTCTTTGGTGTATTCAAACCGTAATGACTCATAAATCTATGCGGTCAGCGAGTAAAGATGTAATGCTTTTTCGAGCCATGTTAGCCGATAGTGAAGTGGCACAAAAAATGCAGTTGCAAAGGACAAAAATTGCATATTCCATCCTCTATGGTATAGCCCCTTATTTGAAAGATGTATTATTAGCTAAACTATCTCAATGTAAATATTATTCTATAGGATTTGATGAATCGTTAAATAAAATTTCTCAGAAGACCCAAATGGATCTAAATGTCAGATTTTGGAATGAAGATGATTCTGAGGTAAGTACAAAATTTTTCACTTCATCATTTTTGGGTCGTGCCACTTCAGATAACATAAAAGAAGCTTTTAAGGAAGCCCTTTCTCCATTAAATATGAAATCTATTTTACAGATTTCAATGGATGGCCCAAATGTGAACCATAAATTTTTTAAAGATTTGAAAGCAGAATTTGAGAGTGAACATGGTCCAGAGATTTTGAATATTGGTACCTGTGGTCTTCATGTAATGCATGATGCCTTTAAAGCTGCCATGCGATCAACAAATTGGTCTATTGTTGAATTTTTGAGATCGTTATTTAATTTATTTAAGGATGTGCCTGCACGTCGGGCAACTTACACCGAACTGTCCGGATCGAAATGTTTTCCCAAGAAGTTTTGTGCTGTACGCTGGCTTGAAAATGGTGACATTGCTCAGCGAGCAATTGATATTTTGCCAAATGTCAAAATATTTGTGGATTCGATGAAAACTGAGAAAAATCCACCACAGTGCTCAAGTTTTCAAATAGTTAAGTCACATTTAGAAGATCCGCTACTAACTACAAAACTGGCTTTTTTTGTATCATTGACTGATGAAGTTCAACCATTTCTAAAAGAGTACCAAACTAATAAGCCACTAGTACCATTTTTATATACGTCACTGTTAACTGTTCTGACGTCTGTAATAAGTAGATTTGTCAAAAAAGATGTTTTAAAGAAAGCAAAATCAGTGGCACAGATTGATTTAAATGATGCTAATAATATTTTGACAGTAGCTGAAATTGATTTGGGTTACGGAACACGCAGTGCCTTACGAAAACGCAATAAAGTAAGCAAAATTTCAGATGGTGCTGTTACACAGTTTCGACGTCAGTGTCTTGAATGTTTTAAGACTTTAACTTCCAAGCTTATATCAAGATCACCACTTTCTTTTCCGCTCACTAAAGCATTGACATGCTTTGATCCAGCAGTCTCTGCAGATGAAAATGCTAGGAAGGTGAGGTTAAGAAATTTGTTGACAGTTTTGGATGAAAGTCGGTGGATAAATTTAACAACAGCGGACAAAGCTGATCGGGAATTTAATGCGATATGCTCACAGTCGGAAGTGAAAGAAGAATTAATAAAATTTTCTCGAGTTACTCAACGAGTGGATCACTTTTGGAGGGATATTTTCAATAAATTTCAAGATTCCAAATGCATTTTGGAAATTCTTAAAATGACAATGATCATGTCTCATGGAAATGCAAATGTTGAGCGAGGATTCTCAGTAAACAAGGAATGCCTTATTGAGAACTTAGCTAAGAAACGTTAATAGCACAGCGAATGATATATGATAATTTTCATGACTGTAATGATATTGGGAAATATGAAGTAACAAAGTCTCTGATGTAGTACTACAAAAATGCTAGAGCACGGTTAACAGAAGCCACAAAAAAAAAAAAAAAAACGGGAGGAAAGTGAAAAGGAGACTAAGGAAACTAAAAAAAGAAAATTAGCAATAGCAGCAAAGGAGTTAGAAAAGAAAATTTCTGAAATAAAAGAAACTGCAACTAAAGAAGTAAATTTACTAACAGAAAAAATAAAGTCGTTGAAAGAAGGCAATATTTAAAACATTATTTTTGGTACATAATTTTATATAAGACTGAAACTCTGGAGCTGTTTTGAAAAAAAAGAACCTTTTGAACAACTATTTTGAATCTTACTCATAACTTGGACTTTCTTCAAAAGCCAGCAGTCTTGTTTTTTTTTTTTTTGTTTTTTTTTTTTTTCTTATTTATAAACTTGAAACTGTTCTCAAAGAGACTAGAACTCAGTTTTTTTTTTAATTTAAATCTTATTTATAATTTGAAGTTTTTATTCTCAAGAACCTAGGACTTAAGTTTATCATTTAAAATCATTGTACATAAATTGAAGTAGGACTCCAGTTTTGAAATTTAGAAAGAAGAAATGTCTTAATGACTTAGTAAGTATTTTATTAATTTTTCTTTTGTAATAAATGTCAAAGATAAATTGTACATTTAAATTTGCATCAGTGAATGTTATGAATTATGTTTTTAAATTACAGTAGACTCCCTCAAATCCGCAAACCAGAAATCTGCAACTCTCTAAAATCCGCACATACTTTATGGATGTAAACAATGAAACTTTCAGATTGGATATTTGGACAAAATGTGATTTTTTTAATTTTGTATCAATTCCATATATTTTTTAATTTTTAATTTTCTCAATAATACTCTATTCATGTTTTTTTTTTTTTTTTTTTTTTTTTTTTTTTTTTTTTTTTCATGAAGGAAGAAAAATTAAAAAAAAAAAATCAAGATATTGCTGATATCACTGGTAATCACAATTTTCTTACCAAATATATTTATGCATTAATCAAGATTTTTTGGTTACTAAGCCTGGCTAAAAAAGCTAGCTTTAAAAAAAAATCCTTATTTTATGATTTTGATGTGAATTAGTAATGTACTTTTATGAGGCAAGTTTTGTTGAATAATTTTGGAAAAATATATTTAATTTTTATAATGAATATTTAATCATACACTATTGATCATTAACTTGATCTTTGCTTTTAATATTTTAATCATTTTGAAAATTATCTAAATTTTTATTATTTTAATTTATTACTTATTTTAACATTTTATTATATTGTAAGTATTCATTATAGTCCTGAATGCACTATTAATTGCACTCAAATTACTGTTTAAAAAACGTAAACAAAGCAATGACCAGAAATCCGCAAAATTCTAAAATCCGCACAACCTCTGGTCCCAAGCTGTGCGGATTTGAGGGAGTCTACTGTATTATAAATTAAACCTTCTTGCCAATTGCTATTAGATCATTTTATAAACAAAATAGTTTATTTGCTAAGGCCGTAAACCATCTTGCCTTCCTCTCAGTGATATTTCATGTATTTTCAAAGACTTATGCTTCTTTTTTACTAATTACATATTTTTATGATTTTTGAAATAAACTTAGTCATATAAAGTACTAATCGCCATATATGAGTAAAGTATTTCCATAAAGTATAAAAATTATTTTACTTCTAATAATTTGCATCATTCTTTTGAAACTAACATCGCGTCATATCCTGGAAAATTTTAAATACATCAGGGAAAAGTCAGGGATATATCAGGGAATTTGAAAATTATATTTCTGTGGTCACCCTGATTTTTTTAAATAATACAAAAATTGAAAAAATTAAATATGCAGGACAAATCAAATCTTTGAATCTCATTATACATACAGAACAGAAAGATTTTTTATAGCTTATGGGCTCACAAGATGATGAAGCAGAAATTATTAAAAATATCATTAGAAATAATGTAATATTTCATAACTTTACATTTTTGGCTTAGAATAATTTGGCCCATCTGTATAAAGTGGAACAAAATGTAGGTTTGATGCAGCAAAAATAACATGGTGGAAGTGGAACAGATTCCCTATTAGGGATGCACCAAATAATGATTTTGGCCGAATGCCGAATATTCGGCCGACAGCGGAATCAAATACCGAACATTCGGCTAACCGAATAGTAATTGTTGGACCGAATACTCTGTATATTTCAAAGTTTAAGGTATTAAAATGTTATTAAAAAAAAATAATTTACTTAATATTTCTTAAAAGAAACTTGCATTTTGATAAACAAGAACTTTTTATGAGAACAATGATGCATATGAATTTGCATAAAAATAATGGTAAAAAATTGCATATTTAATGGTTGCTTAGTTGGTAGAATGTAATTGAATTAGTTATATCTTAGTATGTAGTGTTCAATGTAGTTAAACATTTAACAACTCGAATTTAAAATTTTTAAATCACTATTTAATATTCTGTTACTGGTGTTCCTTTTTTAGGTGGCTATCAGAATCATTACTACAATGACAGAAATGGTTACAATGGCAATTTCCGTCGAGGCAATAACAGAGGTAACATAACTCTCAGTTAGTGCTTTTGCTGACAAAAATGTTTCATTAATATTTTACTTATGAATATCAACCCTGCAAAAAAAAAAATGGAGTCTTTCCTAAAACTTATATATGTTTTAATTACATGAAACTCTTCTAATTAAGAAATCTTTGTGTTAATAATGAATTAATTACATTTTATATGAAAATAAAGTTTTAGGTCTAAGGCACAGAGAGTCAACTTATCCCACACACATAATTAATTAATAATTAAATTTTTATAAATTCTTATTAAAATTATGTATATTAATTTACTTTTTAAAAATTATGGACATTTTTGTTTTCGGCTAAAAATAAGATCATCAAAATTCGGTTTTGGTAAGCAATATAAACCTGTTTTGATTGATTCCTACTAATGATTAACTATTGGACATGGATATTGGTTTGACTGTATGTAATAATAATTGTTAATAATTTCTACAAGAAATGTTAATTTGTTCAACAAATTTTCACAAAGAAATACGTACTTTCTTTTTTATAATTTAATCATAAAATATCTACTAATATATTTGTGGTTAAAAAGTTATTTTCTCCAAATATAGGTTTTATGCAATTATTTAATACTGTTTTACTTTAAATCACATTTAGTTTTATGTTTAGTTAAATTCTCATCAAAAGATCATGAGAAAAACATGCTTCTCATCAAAAGATCACGAGAAAAAAGGGGTTTTTGTTCTAGATCGCGAAAGAAAAACAAAGCGTGATTTTGTCTAAAGATCGCAAATAAATAGTATTACAATAGTATGAAATGAAAGCATATATGGTACTATTACAAAAAAAATAATGTTAGTGAATTTTTTTTTTTTTCCAATTTTGTCTGTTATCATTAGAATATGGCTTAATATTAAATTAGAATGTATAAATACATAAACTAATGAAAAAGTAAGAAACAAGCAAGCTCAATGGAAGAAAAATTTAAAGCGTCATTGATAGACAGACAGGGCACTAAGAAAATCGATATCAAATTGCTGGGATTATATGTATACTCGTTCGGAACAATTTTCACAAAAATCAAAGGAAGGAAGTTATTAAAATGATCTGAAGTCAGGAAAAAAAAAAGGGGGGGGGGAATGAAAAATCGGAATTTTTGTTAGTTCGAATTAAACAAAGTCAAGAGAAAATGAGTTCGAATTAAGGAAAATTTTTAACGTTATTCTGCCATTGAAAATTTCGGGACTTCATGTTTAGTTCGAATTAAGCGAAGATTCTAATTACCAGATTTCGAATTAACGAGAGTGAACTGTATTTGAAAATGAAGCTATGAAAATCTGTGTAGATACCGAGAAACTGCAGTTGAACTACCATCTGGGAGGGGGTGGTTCTGTCGCCAAGTTTTCTTCAACTTGGCGATATAACGCCGAATAT
The DNA here is from genome assembly GCA_964019185.1 of Maratus speculifer. Classification (NCBI taxonomy): domain Eukaryota; kingdom Metazoa; phylum Arthropoda; class Arachnida; order Araneae; family Salticidae; genus Maratus; species Maratus speculifer. The sequence goes on along the minus strand of OZ025295.1, from coordinate 129,335,715 downwards.
GGCATCCAAAATTACTCGCTAAAATTGAAGCCAACTTGGCATCATTCCGGTATTTCACCAAACTAATATGTCTACTAATTACTTTAAACTAATACAAATAATAGTTTAGATTTGTTAATGGGAGGTGATTGATAAAGTTCCTGAAAGGATCTGAAAAAGCTATGAAATCATACAAAAAACTGGTGGAACCAGAGAGAAAAGTAGAGCTCGATCTAAAAAAATTTACAAAAAAAATTGGGAAATATTTTCAATCTAAAAATGTGCATATAAAAGAAAGGGAATCAGATGGTCTGTAAAGCTCATGAAATAACCCAAATTTTTGTTAGCTGAAATGTGGACTGAGCTGTACTGGTGCCTTATATTCAGAATTATACTATTATCCACTCAAAATGATTACTGAAGAAAGTAGTCAACAGAATATATTGTTATGTTGTCTCAAATCGGTTAAGCTTCACATCGCTAAACAAATATAAACCATGATGCGATAATTAAAGTATAACATTAACATTAATATAGTCAAGTTGTTGAGGAATTGATGTAGATAAGTATGTCGGAACACAAATATTTAGCATATGATTGAATCGTATCTATTCAAGGTTTTAGTATTACTTGGAGCTTTGATCTTCCAGTTACCGCTGGAATGGAACTTTATACTGTACGAACCGTTCTCATAATTCATTACATCAGACTGTAACATATAGTTATGAACCCAAATATTTAAACTAATTATGGATGATTGAAATACGGAGTGAGTTAAAAATGTCTCTTTTTCCGTGATTGATTTTAAGGCACCAGTAATGCTCAGTCCACATTTCAGCTAACAAAAATTTGGGTTATTTCATGAGCTTTACAGATCATCTGATTCCCTTTCTTTTATACGCACTTTTTTAGATTGAAAATGTTTCCCAATTTTTTTTATAAATTTTTTTTAGATCGAGCTCTACTTTTCTCTCTGGTTGCACCAGTTTTTTTTTTTTTTTTTTTTTTTTGTATGATATATAATGGTCAATGTTTGGGGTCAAGTGATTCCTGATACCTGTATATATTTGCTTTTTGGTGTACTCTGCTGGATATCCGGTAGAGAAGTCGGATATCTAATGACTGTAATTCAGATATCTAGTTATTTCAGATTTTGGATATTGAAAAATTATCTGGATATCAAGGTATCCATTGTATCTCTAATCAAAGAACAAAAAAAGTTGTGGGGGGGGGAATGAAATTTCATCATAAATGTGGAGTAGAAACCCATAGTGCGAGGAGTATGTTGTCCCCTTCCCCTCTTTGCTGTAACCTTTCAGATTCCATAGTTTTCAACTTGGATGATTTTGCCGTTGTACAGATTCTGTTTTAAGTGTATGGATGAATAGTACTATTGTATGGTTTTACATATAAAAAAACTATCACAAAAAATGCAAATTTTATGAAAAAATTGCGTAAAAAATGCCGATTTCTTTTTTCTTTTTTTTAAATGCGCGATTTCGTTGAAAAATTCATAAGAACTCCAATTTTGTCTAAAGATCGCAGATAATACTACCTATTTCGTAAAAACATTGCAAAAAAGAAAAAGATTTCATCAAAAGATAGCAGAAAAAATGCAAATTTCACCCTTCATAAAAAATTTGGGTAAAAAATGCCCATTTCGTGAAAAGCTCAAGGTAAAAACACAGATTTCATGAAAAGATCGTTAAAAAATGCAGCTTTCGTGAAAAGATTGCTGAAAAAAATGCCGATTTTGTTAATTTTTGGAAAAGCTCACATTTCCAGTATAAATCACAAAAAAAATTCAAATTTATTGAAAAGATGACTAAAAAAACATAGATTTTCATGAAAAAATGTCGATTTTGTGAAGAAATCACAGAAAAAAAATGTTATTTCATGAAAAGATTACAAAGTAAAACAATTTTCATGATAAGATCGCAGAAAAAACATGAATTTCGTTAATAGCTCGCAAAAAAAAAAAAAAAAGTAAATTTCATCAAAAGATCGCAGGAAAAATAGGATTTTTGTCGCAAGTTTGCTTTTAAAAAAAACTGCAATTTTCATCAAAGGCTTACAGAAAAAATGCATAATTAGCCCCTTATAATTACCTTATAATTATTATGTGAAAACCTGGAGAATTTGGAAAAGTGGGGGAATTGGGAACTTAGCTGAATAAATCAGGAAAAAGTCAGGGAATTTGATAAACATTCATTGTGATCTCAAAGACAGTTTGATCATTGTGCGGCCAGAATTGAGAATCTTTGATGATTTGGCAAACTGCAAAATTAAAAAAAAAAAAAAAAAAAAAAAAAAAAAAAAAATCATCTACCTTTTTTTTTTTCTTCTCAAAAATTTCCTCTTTCACCCTCTACATTTTATATTTTTAGTACTCATTATTACAGATTTTAAAACTTTTTCCAGCAGTTATTTTCATGTAACAATGACCCCTTCCCTTATTGAAAATAAATTTTAACCACACATAATTTTGGGATATAGTTAACAAAATGAACATTTGTAAACTCAGTGTACAAATGTTTTGTACCAAGTTTGTACAGTTTATAGAAAACTTTATTTGAAAGCTTGCTATCATAAATTATTAAAGAGGGTAATTCCAATTGTAACCCTCAAAGAAATATTGTTATTGATTTGGGAGGGAAATTGGGATAAAGAGATTTAGCTCAGATTATTAGCAACTCTATTTAAGAAATTTTTGTGGTTTTTTAGTAATATAACATTTTTTTATCCTCAGCATGTCCCTGTGCACTACACCGCTAGATTAGGATTTTCTTGAAATGCACCTGGAAATAAGTCAGGGAATTTCATTCTCTAATATGAGTAGCAACCCTGTAATTATGTCTCTGCTGTAACATTTCGGAAATGTTTTCATTTTTCAGTTAGTGTTTTTATTACTGGTACAAAATGAAAAAATCGAAATTGAAGCGCTATATATGGCTTTTATAGTTACGAGGTTGAACCCGTCGAAATTCGACGAAAGAAAATCTTTAAGAAGGAACTGTTTATTTATTTATAACAAATCTACAAAATTGGTTACAGTAAAAAATGCATCTCATATTGGTCAATCTAACTCCCAAAAAATCTTAATTTAAGCTAAAATTAACAAAATACTATGCATTTTAATTATCCAAATTATTAAACAAAATAAAACCGAAATTCACTGGATTTTTTAACAAATGATATTTTTGAAATAGTATATGCATTTTAATGTCTTTTTTTCAGTTTTAAGAGAAAATGGAGTGATTCTGTTGCCACAATTATAAAATTGGAACTAAAAATTATATAAAAAAATGAATATATCAAAAATAAACTGAGATACAGCTTTGAAATAAATTGCATTTTAAAGTAATTTTTTTTCTCTATAAGACGGTGTAAAAATTTAAACAGTACGATGTTTAGGATTGCAAAATTTGCATTAATTAAAGTTGCAAAATAGAAATTGCATGAGAAAGTGTTTCGCCTTTTAATTTCTATTTTTTACTCCTCAATTTTAAAAGAAAATGGAGTGATTTTGTTGCCACAATTACAAATTTCGTACTTAAAACTATAAAAAATTAATATCTCAAAAATAAATTGCGGTACAGCTTTAGAAAAATTATATTTGAAAATGGATTTTTTTCTCTATTCGACGGTGCAAAAATTTAAAATGTGCGATATTAAGATGTGTAAAATTGTCAGTAGCCAAAAATTGCAAAACTGAAATTGTGGGGTTTAGTGTTGCCATTCACAAAATGATGTATGTGTTACGCACAGATACGTTTGGCCTTTATAATATAGATAGAAGCATAAGCAAAAAAATAGAGGAATCTTGTAAAGGAAAACTTTATGCTCAATGCATTGTATATAAGGCAAATTTTAAAATTGCTTATGAAGAATGATATAAAAGACCATCTTGTAAAAACACTCAGATTTCTTGAAAAAAAAAATCACTATGAAGCTTGGTGATTTTATAAATTCCGGAACTGCCCCGAAAATTGCAGAGTGTCTGTTTGTGAACATCATCTGAGACATGATCATAATCATCACAATCTTGCCGTATCAATTGCAGATCATCCAAAACAGCTTTTCAAAAGTTGTTCCCAAAGTATGAAATTCTAAAATCATTTTTTGTGCAATCTCATGCTTTTATTTTGGCCAAAAAAAAAGGGGGGGGGGGGGAAGGTAAATAAATAAAATTAAAAAAAAAAGGAATGATGACATACAAATACAAAATGAAAATATTGTTATGATTTTTTTTTTTCAATAAATATGGATATGTTATGCATTTTTAAGTTTGTTGTAAGTATATGCCCTAAAAATTATAAGGTTTTCAGAATTGACATGTTGGCAGGTATGAGATTCTTTACTCAAAATCACCCCTACAATCAGGACAATCTGTTTGATGTATAACATATAT